>JAYESA010000008.1:116942271-117137271 GCA_036927795.1 Iris macrosiphon | reverse complement strand
TCTCCAAACTCAACCAAACTAGTTCCAACTTCCTCCCACGGGTAGGCTTAGGGTCTAGAAAGATTCTAAACCACTAATTACACTACATAAAAGTAATTAGCAAGGGGAAAGTTAGGGTTTACATCTTGGGAGTTGGAATCCCAAGGCCAAAGTCTCCAATCCACTTGAAATCACCTCCCTCAATCTCCAAGCCTCCAAATCTAGCCTCCACACTAAGTCTAGGCTCTAAACACCTAGGTTAGGGAAAATGTAAGGTTAGGGTTAACATAAAGAAGAAGAAATGTAAGAAGGAAGGAAGAAAAATAGAGAGAACTTACTTGGAAGAAGGAAAGAAGAAGAAAGAAGAAGTGGAGAAGAAGAAGAAGTGAAGAAGAAGAAGGAAATGGGGAGGGGCTGCTGTGGTATACGTGAATGGGGCTGGGAATAGGTCGGCCAAGTGGTAAAGTAGGTTTCCAAAGTCTCCAAATGTCCAAAATGCCCTCCTCTCACTTGGGTTTGGGTTTCGGGTTCTAAAAGCACCCAAACTAACTCCAAATCTCTCCAACTAACCCACTAAAAATATAATAAATATTCTAAATCCCAAAAATAGGTCTCACAAGATTGTGGGTTGGGTCGAACATGGGTCCACTAGGGTCTGCCATGGGTCCAGGCTAGCCAAAACCCTAAAACAATCAATTAAATATAATACAATCACTAATTAAATATAAATATAATTAATTAAATACAATACACAATTTACCAATTAAAAATAAAAAAATAACCCTATTTTCTAGAATTGGGTAGTGACACTTATTTCCTTCCCTACATGTTCTGCTTGATCTTTCTCTCGATCTTCTTGTTCATGATTCTTAATCCCTTGTGTCGTGCTACACACATGTTGTGCAACCGTGTCATCTCTTCTAACCGGTTTTGTTTTGTTCTTAATTGCGAGGACACAATTCTTTTAAGGTGGGTAGATTGTAACAACCTATTTTTTTAAAAATATTTTAAAAAGAATTTTCTGGATTTTTTGGTAATTTTTAATTAATTATTAAAAAGGTCCTTCTGGGATTAATATTTTTATGTATTAAACTAATTATTAAAATATTACAAATTATATTTTTTGGTGTATTATTAATTATTGGATGTTGTATAATTTTTCTGGAATTTATTGGGCTCAAAAACTATTTTTAAATAGCTAAAAAACCAAGGTTTTAATTGAACTAGACTCAAACCAGATTAAACCGGGTTGAACCGGACTGAATCGGACCAACCCAACCCAACCCAGCTGAACTGACCCAAACCCGTCCTAACGGTCGGATCCTACCTGACCCGACCCAACCCTACCCGACCCGCTAAACCCTAATCCCTAACCCGTTGTCACGCCCCAGTCCCAAAAATACACGGGACCAGGCCACGTGGCAATAGCCAGCTGACACGTCTCCGAGGATAACCCAATTTAATGGATCCTAGTGAAGAGTGCTACGATGTCCTAAATACTACAAGTCCAATATCAATCAACAACAGGTAATCTAATCTCATCCACAAATATAATCAGCAAGAAGTACTAGAATAAATACTGGGAAATAAACGCCAGTCTCAAATATCATAGTACAACCAAGGATGTATGCTGGGAACAGACCCACTACTATGACGAAATAAAAGTACTGAATGACAGATAAAAGAGTAATGACTAGGGCATCGGTTGACTAGATAGTGATGCTCCAATCCTAGGCAGAAGGCCTACCAATTGATCACGGAAACTCTGACGGTAGCACCTCTAGCTCCTCCGCGGTGGCGTACCTAGTCTCTTGTCCTGACCCGTTCATTGTGGGGTAATATGCCTCATCCAAATCTGGAAAGAAACCAGGTCCCAGAGGGACGTAACAAGATACATAGAAGCATGCCATAAATAAATACTGAATAAAATAAATAAAGGGTGTGCTAACCATCTAAGTGAATGCAATATGAGGACAATATTGGTACGTTTGGGTAGGCATAGGCATATAACATCCACAGACCGAAGAGAGTGGCATCAGTACAGTATATCGTCCATATCGCTCTGAAGAACGTGGCATCAGTATAGTATATCGTCCACATCGCTCCGAAGAACGTGGCATCAGTGTAAAGGAAGTCATTGGATCCGTGGCTCCTCCGGATACTACGGATTCTAATGTATGTATCCCATACGCCTACTAGTTGTCCTCCCCGTCCAATATAGATATACAAGCCGAATACTCGACGTGCATGCCACGTATCTATATGTCGAGTCTCTACAAATCATAAAATCATGAATTACGTACTAACCGTAATACATGTCATACGCACCGATAGCTAGTCGAGTACGTGAACCCGCATCCCAATATGAATTTGTTACCGTAAAACGTGTAAGAGTGTCAGGTCTCGGAAGATATCAAAGTATCCTCCCAATAGGGTGAGTCTGCTAGTGACTAGGTCAAGTACACTACTCATCGACATATCCGTCGACTGCACCCGAGTCAATCTCGTACGCGCACAGTCATATAAAATAAAGCAACAAGATATCATACAACATATACATAATTTAATTTAAACAGTAAATATGGCAAGGTATCTTGCCTGGGTCCTCAAGCTGTGAATGCCAATAGCCTGCTCCTGCAGTATCTCCTGGCTGGTCCAGTGACCCTAAACACACAATATAATATAGCAATCTAGCATCAGACACTAAAGCAATACATACACAACTACGACGCTGCTCTTAGGTACTGTCGCAAGATCACGGCTGGCCAACTACAGAGTCGCGTGCGCACGTAGCTAAGGTGCACACGTGTCCTGTCCTCCGTTACCGTGTACCTCATGATAATAAGTTATCGAAGTTATGGGTTACCAAACTATTTATGTTTTGTATGAATTCATGACCTTATTTTCCATGTTAAGTGTACTTGGTTTATATCCAGGTTTTCAGGTGAATTACAAGTCTTAAAAATAATAGGTCATATGATTAGGGTAATTATTAATGTATTTATTATTATCTAATCTAATTAATATACCTGCATACATATCTATATGGGTTAATGTTATTTAGCTTGTGTCGACACACGACATGACGACACGATGATACGATGATATATAACACAACGATACAAGGAAAGAAGAGAGCTAGAGGACGAGTACCTAGTTGGCTGAACGAGGGGGTCTGCTCGTTGACTGGCCGTCCTCCGACGTGGGGGTGGAGCTCCGGTCGACGTGCAGGCAACAACGACAGCGGGCGGCAGTAACTGCAGCGACGACAGCGGACTAGGACGGTGCTGGGATGGCTGTCAGGTCGTGGGGGAGGTCGGGGTCAGCCGGGAAGTGGTGGTTGGCGGTGTTGGAGGCGGCTGGGCACTCGAGAGCAGTCGGCTATGGGTGATCGGGGTCGGGTTTGATGCGAATGATGGGGATAGTTGATGGCGGTGGTGCAGGCGGCCTAAGGGGGGTGGTCCGACGTGGACAACAGGGGTAGGCGACGGTCGTGGCTGTGGTAGTGGCGGCCTGAGGTGGTGGTGGCGTTGGGGAAGTTGGGAAATGCTCAGGTTTTGGAGAGGGGTGTTTGGCTAGGGTTCGGCTAGAGTTTTGATCTTTAGGGTTTCATTAGAGAAAATATGTATTTATATAAGGGAGAGGGAATATGGGCTGGCCTCAGGATTTGGGCCGGCCTGGGCTCCTTTGGATGGGGCTGGTCCACATGAAAGGGTATAGAGTGTACATGGGCTTGGTTAGGACTTGCTTGGATGAGCTTGGCCTCTAATTTAATTAAATTAAAAACCAATGCACACGGCGTTCTCTTGTCAATTGAAAACACATAGAATTAAATTTGGGTGGAACACAAGGGTCATGGACGTAGCAGGCTCGAAATAGGTTAATACCCTATTTTGGGTTATAGGAAAATTGGGTTATGGTTGTGCCTCAAATTCAAATAGGAAGGGCCAATTATGAGAATTTGGGTTTATTGGAATTATACGTGGACGTTTGTAATGAATATTGTGCAGCTAAAATAAAGCACAATATTGAGTATCTAAAAATTACACAAGGGTTAGACGGGTAGTCTGGCATGTCTAGGAGATGTGTATGACCTTGGTTTGAAGGTAACTACTAGTGTAGCGCTCTAAACATCGAAGCAACGGTGAGGTGTATTAAGTCATATAATTGTTGCACATTAATCCTAATTATATCCAAATCAATCCTAGTCTCTCAATTTAAATTAAATTAATCCTAAATTGGTCGAGGGGGTTTATAATCTACCCTCCTTAGAGCATTTCGTTCTCGAAATTAAAATATACATATGGTAAGAACTATTGACTAAAATTAAAATGCTATAACGTACCTAGTCCTTCGAAGAGATGTAGATAGCGCTGTCGAATACCTTCCTCACGTTCCCAGGTTGACTCGCCTGGTGCATGATGCCTCCATGCAACACGGACTAGGGGGATAGTCTGACCTCGTAATACCTTCTCACTTCTGTCCAGAATCTCAACAGGCTCTTCTTGGTATGATAAGCTCGGGCAGACTGTGATTTCTGAATCATCAAGCACATAACTCGAATCTAGCATCTACCTCCTTAGCTGAGATACATGAAAGACGTCATGACTCCCTCCAAAGTCTGTGGTAAGGCTAACTTGTAAGCAACCTCTCCGATGTGTTCTAACACATCAAATGGTCCGATATACCTCGGACTCAGCTTTCCTCTTCCTCCAAATCTGATAGTCCCTCGAGTAGGTGAGATCCTTAGAAATACATGATCTCCAACCTGGAACTCTAGGGGTCATCGATGCGCGTTCGTCCAATGCTTCTGTCTGTCCTGTGCTGCTCGCAGGTGCCCTTGGATCTTCTTCACCTTCTCTACTGTACGAACAACCAACTCTGGCCCAAGAATCCGCCTCTCGCCTATATCACTCCAATATACTGGGGAACGACATTTTCTTCCATACAACGCTTCATAGGGAGCCATCTGGATGCTCGCTTGATAGCTGTTTGTAAAACCCCTAATCCTAAAAACCGTAATTATCTTTTTTATTAATTATTATTTTAATTGTAGTAATTAGTGGCTAATTAGGAGAAATAGATTTTATTTAATTTTTATTTTAGGTGTTTGTGAACCTAGGGAATTTATGGAGCCAATAAGTATTTTTCTGAATTTATTTCATGTAGGAGACCCCGTGGACATTTGCTAGCTTAATGGTATGCATTAATTATAATTCTAGATTTTTCTATGGGTATATATATATATATATATATATATATATATATATATATATATATATATATATATATATAAAAGAAAAAGAAAGAAAACTAAATGGAAAAAGAAAAATAAAAGTAAAGAAAAAAAGAAAGGAAAAAAAATAATTATATATACTTTAGCTAATGGATCCTTAGTTAGCCCACAAACCCAAACCCCATTCTCATCCCACCCACTGGCAATGAGCCACCCGCTAGTGAGCCAAATCCAACCCTTTGGGAATTAGAACAGCAGCACCCACACCCCTTGTTAGGACAGTAACCCGGATGCCCCCCCGCGAACGTGAACGAGCCGCGTGAACAACCCCCCTCTCCTCTCTTATATATTCATATTCATCTCTTTTTTTCAATAAAACCCTAACCCTAGATCATACTTTCTCCTCCTCTTCCCATCTGGACCTGAATGTCGCTGCCACCGCAGCCAGAATTGCCGCCCAGGCTATCCAGAACCGACCCCGATGACCGCGATCCCGCGCACCCCGCGCAACTGCAGAATTCAACATCAGGGTACCTGTGTTCCCGTGCAGTTTTCTGTCACCTCCCTGAACCAAACTCGACCCCGTCTTCTCCGGTATGATCCTCACCTATCCCCCTTCCATATTTGTATGTTAGTTGACCTCGAACAGCGAGTAACCCTAGGCGAAAAAAGCGTCCAAGTTGACAAAAAATACTACTTTTTGGGTATCGCAGAAAACTGCGGTGACCACCTATGTTCCCGGATTCGTATCTCCCACCACAGATATCCGAATTCAAATTTTCTTTTTGGTATTCGGAGACCAATTGACCTAGTTTAATTTCTGTTAATTAACATTAGATTATTAACTGCTGTATGTAGAATTAAATTTGTTGAAAAACCCCAAAAATACACTTTTTTAGATTTCTAAAAGTTGTGAAACAGAGCGCGCCCCGCCAAACAGGACCGCCCTGCCATGTACCAAGTATACCAAACAGTGCGTGCAGGGTACCCGGACACGTGAGAGTTCACGAAAACTGATTCGGACGCGTGTGCGCGTCGGAATCAGCCCGTATCCGCGGACAATTCTCATGTCACAACTTTTGCGAAAGTCGTGCGCATTTTGTGCACGCTCGTCAGATTACGACAAAACTTGCGGCACTGGACTCGTGGTAACGCGCTGGTCCTGTGACCCAATTTTTACACAATTCTGAGACAGTTTACTAAGTCGCTAATTGGCGGGCCCCACGATTGACTTTTTGGGCAAATTTGTGTTCAGCTCATCGAATTTCACATTTGGACATACCGTTGAGTTCGTATTGACATTT
The DNA here is from genome assembly GCA_036927795.1 of Iris macrosiphon. Classification (NCBI taxonomy): domain Eukaryota; kingdom Viridiplantae; phylum Streptophyta; class Magnoliopsida; order Asparagales; family Iridaceae; genus Iris; species Iris macrosiphon. The sequence goes on along the minus strand of JAYESA010000008.1, from coordinate 117,130,752 downwards.
AAAATTGGGTTGACCTATAATTTTGTCCCATTTAGAAACTGTTATTCTTGGCACATTTTTTTGTGCAAAGTAGGCCACATGTGGACCCCACTATGACCCAAAATTACCGTTTTGCCCCTGTGTCCAAATTGGACGAAAGAGAAGTGCTTTCTAGCTATTTTGCTTATTCTGGGAATGTTGATAATATTTATTTCAGCATTCGGAGATATTTGTTCTGAGGTCATAGCTTCTGATCATGTGCGTGGACTTCTAGACGTTACACTTTGCAGCTTTCTTACCAGGCAAGATACCTTGCCAAATTGCTTACAATATTTTGCATGCTTAGTATATTTCTGTATATTTATTACATTTCTATTTATTCATTTCATGTGTAGTTTCTTTCAGTCATTACTATATATTAGATATGTTGACACACACTTGACACCTAGTATCATGAGAGGACAATCATTAGGCGTATGTACTTTTAACCACTCTGGTAAATCGTAGTATATAGTTCGCACTACGGGCGTGTATCGCGCTAGTCACTACCCCCGAGGTATGTCAATTTTTGTAGAGTCACATTGTTCGCTACCCCCGAGGTATGACGATTTCTGATGTCTACTGGCGGGTGTGTGAGTTGTGAGGCTTAGATCGAGTAGCCTAGCCTAGCCCATACGTCAAAAAGTTGTCCTCATGGCATTCATATAGATTGTCTTGTACATCGTACTTATTTATTTTCAAATATTATGCATGTTTACTGTAGTCAAATTGGCTTGCTTCTATGTATCTTGTTACGTCCCTCTGAGGACCTGGTCCCTTTCCAGATGTATATGTTCTTGAGTATTCGCAGGAGCGCAGATTTGGATGGTTACATATATTTCGAGGATGTCTTCTCTTCGAGCCCCGTGGTCGTTAACTGGTATTCTTATATTGTGTTTATGGTATTATACTTTTCCATTCGAGTTGGTAGTAGATTTGTTTCCATCCAACTATCATCTTTAGATACTTCTTATTGAGATCTAGTTATATAGATGTTGGTTATTTATTTATATTGATTTTTTGTGGATGAGATTTAGATTGTACCCTGTGACTTGTGATATATTTTATACCACTTGTGGATTTGATATTCATATTATAGCGTACGTATGGGTTATGATTTCCATATATTGGAGTTGTCATATCCATGCGGCTGGCATGCTTACGTATCCTAGTCCTATGTATTTTGGGACTGGGGCGTGACATATTTTTGTGGTGGCCCATACAGGTCGAGAGTATATTATCTCGGTTACGTTACTGTACCGAGCAAGCCTGCAAATAGGATTAGAATATAGGATCTCATCCACTATTGACTATGATTTGCTCTCTTTGCAATCCATTCTATTTGAATAATTGTATCATGCTTGATTCCTGTACTTCCTTGATAATTCCTGGAGTATAGCCCCTCATAGAATATAGAAGTCCCTGTTGTTAGATGATAAGTAGGGTAACATTTCTATTAAGAGTACAACTAGAGTGTTGACATACCACTAAGTTTAGAATATCTAGTGAACCATAGAATTCCTTATCTATAGACTGGTTTACCAGTACCCCTTGATGTATTATGAAGGCTTGAGAGTAGTATAGACACTACTAGAGTAGCTAGAAGTTTTACCATAATGTTTGACCCTAGTATTGAGGAACCAATAAAAAACCAAAATTGAATATTAGGACTGAACCTAACCTTCATAGTTAGATAGTATTGGAGAACTACAAACTTAGATCATTGTCTTATTATTAGTAGAAAACACCTTAGGAAGCCTAGAGGAATGTAATCAATACTTTTTCCTTGATCATACCTCGAACATAGCAACTAGCATACCACTCCCTTTAGAAAACCATGATGCTATCTAAAGCCCTCTATTTTAATTTCATATATTGTTCCTCTGCGACCTTAACGTTCGCTAATTGTGCGATGACTAAATTTTGTTCTTCTACTCTTCATCTTTCAACTCGTGCCATCTGATACTTCTGATTGTAGGCCAGGTGATTTATTCTGTGTTAAGGACATATAGTTGCTAGGATTATAGTTGTTAATGTTAAATTTTAAAATTATGTGCTTAGTAGTTAGAACTTGATGGTTTAAGCTATTCTTGTAGATTAAGACCTGGTGCTTATTCCTTAGTTTTAAATTGCGTAACTTATGCCCCCCACCTCGATACTAATTATATTCCCTTTCCCCTTGAAGGCCAGAAACTTTCTATTCTTACTATTGACATTTGCTCTATAAGCGCTATGACTAAGACTTAAGACGACCATGGCCTATGTAATGAAAGAGGATACCCTAATAAGTATCAAGACCCCTTCTCGTAGACCTTAATAGGAGTTTCTAGGGTATCCTTAAGACAATTACAGTATTAGTTTATTGTTATAAGTTGGGTAGTATACCTCACAATCTAGTATCACATAGTCTTTTGCCCTATCATTGAAGTGTAGCTGAATGACATTAACTGTGTGCTAGCATAAGAAGATAATATTTTATCAGACTGTAGAACTTAGAAGCCCGTACCCCTACTTGGTCGACTATCGACTTAGACAAAGAGTTAGTATGACAACTGTAGAGATTGTAAGAGTCTTATCTTCTTTGAGAACTTGGATTATTTTATAACTTCTCTTATCATAATCTAGCGTACTTATATTTTCTGTAGTACCTTGATTTATGCTGCTATTATAGCCTAGTTTTTGCAAGCTTATTATTTTATCGAGCTTGCTCATGACATATGTATTATTGGGTGCATACAATGATACAATTGCCTAATCAGAATCGGTGTATTAAGGCCTAACTAACCTTAGTGCGCTTGGTTCGCTCTTTCCATGACTACTTTACGTGGATTGAGATACATAGTCAACTAGTAGACGAATATACTTGCCCCTAGACATGTCTGACATATCGTATCCGATACATAACTGTACTGATACGAGCATGTAAATAGGAAATTACCAAAATAAGATTTTAATCCAAAACTGTCCGGACAACTCTCTTTTCGAGTTCTTTAATCTCTTTGAACCTAGTACTTGTATTCTATCACCTTCACCTTGAATTCTTTATTATTGCTCTCCGTCTTCCCTTATTTCGGAAAGACAAAATCTCATGCTTGGTACAAGTTGACACGCTGATAGTACTAGATATACCCCATAAGGCTAATCACATGACTTAGTGACTACCTTTTATAATTGATTAAGGGCATATCATAGGTGATATATTTTGGTGTTAAAACCTTGAGGATTGAATAACGTGGTTAAATAATTGAGGAATAGTTTTCCTAGATGTATAGCCTTAGGTAATAGATGAGTAAATTTTAAGTTTGGTAGATTGTAAACCCCTCACCCAAAATTAGACCTACTTGGCTTAGATAGTGAGACTAAGGCTAGATTGAATCTAATTAGAAATAGAACACGGTATTCTTTTTTATTTAATTCTTGCAATAATTATATCACTTAGGGCCCCTTACCGTGTTTCGATAATTGGAGCACTACACTAGCCACTGCCTTCCTACAAATTCCACACCCCTATCCTAGACGTGTCCATCTTCCATTCTGACCTTGTGCAACTTATAATTAAGCTCCCTTGTACTACATTTTGGTCGTGCAACATCACCCACTCCTTTAAACCTAGCCTTGCATTTTAAATAATGCAAATCTTATACCATCCTTGACTTTCTACCGCGGCTTAATTTTAATTTCGACGATGAAATTTTTATAAGTTTGGTAGAATGTAAAACCCCTAATCCTAAAAACAGTAATTACCTTTTTTTATTAATTATTATTTTAGTTGTAGTAATTAGTGGCTAATTAGGAGAAATAGATTTTATTTAATTTTTATTTTAGGTGTTTGTGAACCTAGGGGATTTATGGACCCAATAGGAATTTTTTAAAATTTATTTCATGTAGGAGACCCCGTGGACAGTTGTTAGCTTAATGGTATGCATTAATTATAATTCTAGAATTTTCTATAGGTATATATATATATATATATATATATTTAAAAGAAAAAGAAATGGAAAAAGAAAAAGGAAAGAAAACAAAAACAAAACAAAACAAAACAAAACAAAACAATTATATATACTTTAGCTAATGGATCCTTAGTTAGCCCACAAACCCAAACCCCATTCTCATCCCACCCGCTGGCAATGAGCCACCCGCTAGTGAGCCAAACCCAACCCTTTGGGAATTAGAACAGCAGCACCCGCACCCCTTGTTAGCACAGTAACCCGGATGACCCCCCGCGAACGTAAACGAGCCGCGTGAACAACCCCCCTCTCCTCTCTTATATATTCATATTCATCTCTTCTTTTCAACAAAACCCTAACCCTAGATCATACTTTCTCCTCATCTTCCCATCTAGACCTGAACGCCGCCACCACCGCAGTCAAAACCACCACCCAGGCCGTCCAGAACCGACCCCGACGACCGCGACCCCGCGCACCCCGCACAATTGCAGAATTCAACAGCAGGGTACCTGTGTTCCCGTGCAGTTTTCTGTCACCTCGCTGAACCAAACTTGACCCTATCTTCTTCGGTATAATCCTCACCTATCCCACTTCCATATTTATATGTTAGTTGACCTCGAACAGCGCATAACCCTAGGCAAAAATAGCGTCCAAGTTGACGGAAAAAGATTACTTTTTGGGTATCGCAGAAAACTACGGTGACCACCTATGTTCCCGGATTCGTATCTCCGACCACAGATATCCGAATTCGATTTTTCTTTTTGGTATGTGGAGACCACTTGACCTAGTTTAATTTTTGTTAATTAACATTAGATTATTAACTGCTGTATGTAGAATTAAATTCGTTGAAAAACCCCAAAAACACACATTTTTTCAGATTTCTAAAAGTTGTGAAACGGAGCGCGTTCCGCCAAACGGGACCGCACCGCCATGTACCAAGTGTACCAAACGGTGCGCACAGGGTACCCGGACACGTGAGAGTTCGTGGAAACTGATTCGGACGCGTGTGCGCGTCAAAATCAGCCGTATCGTCGGACAATCCCCGTGTCGCAACTTTTGCGAAAGCCGTGCACATTTTGTGCACGCTTGTCAGATTATGACAAAACTTGTGCCACTGGACTCGTGGTAACGCGCTGGTCCTGTGACCCAATTTTCACGTAATTCTGAGACAGTTGACCAAGTTGCCAATTGGCGGGCCCTACGGTTGACTTTTTGGGCAAATTTGTGTTCGGCTCATCGGATTCCATATTTGGACATACCGTTGAGTTCGTATTGATATTTAGAATTGGTTTGACCTATAATTTTGTTCTATTTAGAGACTGTTATCCTTGGTACGCTTTTCGGTGCAAAGTGGGCCACACGTGGACCCCACTTTGACCCGAAATTACCGTTTTGCCCCTGTGTCCAAATTGGATGAAAGGGAAGTACTTTTTAGGTATTTTGCTTATTCTGGGAATTTTGGTGAAGTTTATTTCAGCATCCGGAGACATTTGTTCTGAGGCCATAGCTTCTGATCCTGTGCGTGGACTTCTGGACGTTACACTTTGCAGCTTTCTTACCAGGCAAGATATCTTGCCAAATTGCTTATAGTATTTTGCATGCTTAGTATATTTTTGTATATTTATTATATTTCTATTTATTCATTGCATGTGTAGTTTCTTTCAGTCATTACTATATATTAGATATGTTGACACACACTTGACACCTAGTATCATGAGAGGACAATCATTAGGCGTATGGGCTTTTAACCACTCTAGTAAACCGTAGTATATAGTTCTCACTATGGGCATGTGTCGCGCTGGTCGCTACCCCCAAGGTATGTCGATTGTTGTAGAGTCGCGCTGGTCGCTACCCCCGAGGTATGACGATTTCTGATGTCCACTGGCGGGTGTGTGAGTTGTGAGGCTTAGATCGAGTAGCCTACCCTTGCCCATACGTCGAAAAGTTGTCCTCATTGCATTCATATAGATTGTTTTGTACAGCGTACTTATTTATTTTCAAATATTATGCATGTTTACTGTAGTCAAATTGGCTTGCTTCTATGTATCTTGTTACGTCCCTCTGAGGACCTGGTCCCTTTCCAGGTGTATCTATTCTTGAGTATTCGCAGGAGCGCAGATTTGGATGGTTACATATGTTTCGAGGATGTCTTCTCTTCGAGCCCCGTGGTTGTTCGCTGGTATTCTTATATTGTGTTTATTGTGTTTATTGTGTTGTACTTTTCCATTCGAGTTGGTAATGGATTTGTTTTCATCCAACTATCATCTTTAGATACTTCTTATTGAGATCTAGTTATATAGATGTTGGTTATTTATTTATATTGATTTTCTGTGGATGAGATTTAGATTGTACCCTGTGACTTGTGATACATTTTATACCACTTGTGGATTTGATATTCATATTACAGCGTACGTATGGGTTATGGTTTCCATATATTGGAGTTGCCATATCCATGCGGCTGGCATGCTTACGTATCCTAGTCCTATGTATTTTGGGACTGGAGCGTGACACTGTTGTTGCAGAAAATTCGACCAAATGCAAATGGTCCTCCCATGATCCTCCGAAATCAAGCATGTACGCTCTTAACATGTCTTCCAATGTCTGAATGGTACGCTCGGACTGGCCATCTGTCTGCGGGTGATACGATGTGCTAAACTTCAGGCGGGTACCGAGACTCTCTTGCATACTCCGCCAAAAGTAAGATGTAAATCTCGTATCTCTGTCATACACTATACTAACTGGCACTCCATGCAGTCGCATAATCTCTCTCATGTACATATCTGCTAAGACCTCTGTAGATTACCCCACTCCGAAGGGTAAAAAGTGAGCGGACTTGGTGAGTCTATCCACGATTATCCATACTGCATTGCGACCACTAGGACTCCTCGGAAAGCCCGTAACAAAGTCCATAGTGATATGCTCCTATTTTCACTCCGGTATCGGGAGCGGTTGAAATAATCCTGTAGATCTCTGATGCTCAGCCTTGACTTGCTGGCACACCAGGCACTTCGCGGGGCTATCTCTCTTCATTCTATGCCACCAGTAGTACTGTCTTAAGTCTCTATACATCTTCGTGCCTTCTGGATGAATAGTGTAGGTTGAACTGTGTGCCTCTGACATCAACTCCTGACGAAGTTCTCCATTTGGAACATAGAGACGATCTCCACATCTCAAAGTCCCGTCTTCATGTATACGCAATCATGTATGTATTCCGGCCTCTGTCCTCTGTCGAAGCCTCTAGAATCTGGCATCTGGGGGCAAAGCAGCCTTGATCCTCTCCACTAATGTCGATTACAACTGAAAACTTGACAACTGTTCGTCTACTCCGGGCATAACGACCTCTATACCCATATGCTCTAGATCTCTCAACAGATGTTGTTAGGTAGTTAAGAAGAATGACATGGGTCTTCTACTCAATTCGTCAGCTACTACGTTGGCCTTTCCCGGGTGGTACTGTTGCTCAATCTCAAAGTCTGTCATCACCTCGAGCCAACGTCTTTGTCTCTAGTTCAGGTCCTTCTGGGTGTAGACGTACTTTAGGCTTTTGTGATCAGTGAATATCTCCACTCTTTCATCATATAGGTAGTGTCTCCAAAGCTTCAAAGCAAAGATCACTGCGGCAAGCTCCAAGTCGTGAGTGGGATAGTTCTTCTCATGGGTCATTAACTGCCTAGAGGCATAGGCCACAACCTTTCCATGCTACATCAAGACACATCCTAATCCTTTTTCGGATGCATCGCTATAGATCACGAATCCTCCGGGTCCAGAAGGTATGGTCAAGATAGGTGTTGTAGTCAGACGCTTCTTCAGTTCATCGAACGTTGTTTGACACTCCTCTGTCTAGGTGAACTCCTGCTCCTTACGGGTCAAACGGGTTATCGGTTCTGTGATCTTCGTGAAGTTCTCCACGAACCTCCGGTAATATCCGACCATGTCTCTACTGATGAAATCTTCGCCAGATCTACGGAAATACCATCTCCTGAGATAACGTGTCCAAGAAAAGTGACACGATCTAGGAGGAACTCGTACTTGCTCAGCTTGGCATAAAGCCTCTCTCTCCTCAGCATCTCTAACACTAGTCTCAAGTGCTCTTTGTGCTCCTCGTGGCTCTTCGAGTACACCAAGATGTCGTTGATGAAGACTACTACGAATCGGTCTAGGTATTGGTGGAATACTCTGTTCATCAAGTTCATAAATACAACAGGCGCATTCGTCAGTCCAAAAGGCATCACTAAGAACTCGTAGTGACCATAACGAGTCCTGAATGATGTCTTTTGAATGTCTTCTCTTCGCACCTTTACTTGATGATAACCCGATCTCAAGTCGATCTTTGTGAACACTACTGCTCCTGTCAACTGGTCGAATAAATCATCAATCCGTGGCAGGGGGTACTTGTTCTTGATGGTCAAAGCATTAAGGGCTCTATAATCAATGCACATACGTACTGTTCCATCCTTCATAGGTACAAACAACACTGGTGCTCCCTAGGGTGATGCACTAGGACGGATAAATTCCTTGCTCTGCAACTCCTCTAATTGTAGCTTCAGCTCATCTAGTTCCTTCTTCGCCAATCGGTATACATTAGAAGATACCGGTGCTGCCCCGGGTACTAGCTAAATAGTGAACTCTATGTCTCTATCTGGCGGTAAGCCTGGCAATTCTTTAGGAAAAACATCCTCGAATTCTACAACTATCGGTGGGGGTACCATTTCCATAGCCATATAAGTTCCCGCTGTCTGTCCGACTCCTTGTTCAACGGTCCCTCGCATGTACTCGAACTCCGGTTGATCTGGCGGTCTAAAAGTGACGCTACCCTTCCGGCAGTCTAGTACGATATTATACTGGCTTAATCAGTCCATGCCTAGCACAACGTCAAAGTATGACATGGGTAATACCAAGAATCATGCTCTCATCTCTCTACCACATACGACTACCGAAAACGTTCTAATAGTGCTGGTAACCGGCACGATACCTCCTCCGGTAAGAATCTTCCAACTCTTAGGTAAGGGGGAAGTAGCTACTCTATGCATTGCTACGAATCTACTAGATATGATAGTGTAGCTCCAGAATCAAACAATGCAGTCACAGGGAATGATGCAACTAAAATGGTACCTGTGATAGCTTTCCCTTCTGTTTTCTCCTCAGTAGCTGCTAGTGCAAAGGCATGTCCATGCCTCTGCCCTCCGGTCTGCTGTCGAGCTCGATCAAACTGTGCATGTTGTGGGGCCAAGGGTGGTCCCCTCTGAATTTCGTCGGATGCTGGTGGACGTTGACCTCCTAGCGGAGGTAGTATCCTCGGAACTGGTGTTGCTGGGCTCTGGCCTGTCTTCGGTGCTACTTCTCTGCGCTGTGGGCAATCTCTGACAATGTGCTGGATCTCTCCACAAATCATGCATGTTACCTGTCTCTTTTGGAAGTCCTTCTCGAAGTGTCCTCTCCTACCACAGAAGTGGCAAATCGGAAGCTCTTTTTGTTGATATGGTGTTGTTCTCTGTTGTGTCTGCATTCTGGGACGACGGATCGGTCCTCCTGCTCCGGGCTGGGCTCTGGCTGGTGTGGTCGTGCTGGAACGTCTTGCTCCTCTACCGATGGCCTTCTGGATCCTCGTCTCTGCAAGAACCTCCTCATAAGAAATCCTCGCCTGTGTGGTGGTATACCTCTGTAGCTCAAAAGTGAGGCCGTAATGGAATCTCTGGGCCTTCTCTATGTCATTGGATATCAGGACGACACCAAATCTGCTAAGACGGCTAAACTCCGTGTCGTATGCGTCAACAGTCATATTCCCTTGTTCTAGATGTAGGAACTGGGAGTATAGGGCATTTCTGACTGTAGCCGAGAAATACTTCGCATTGAAGTATTCTAAGAACTGTTCTCAAGTCTGGTACTTGCCTATACTGTGCTCAATAGAATTCCACCAATGATGGGCGTTGCCTTTCAGTTGGGCCCTCACTGCGGTCATCCAAAGGTCTGGATGCAGTTGTGAAGCCTCTAGTAGCATCTCCGTATTGGCGACCCAATCAGAGATCTCCTCTACAGTCTCGTTGTCTGAGAAAGTATCTGGTCCTATCTGTTGGAACCATCTTACAGTGCCACATGTCTGGGCTGGTGGAGGTGCTGGTACTGGTGCTGTGATAGGTGTCCTCTCTAGTATTGCCATCAAACTCTGTCTCAACGTCTCGGTCTGATGCCACTGTGCTTGCATCATAGTCTGGAAGAACTGAAGCATCTGTGGATGTCCATATAATTATGGCATCTGAGGTGGGTAAGGTGGCGGTCGTGGTAATGGAACCTCTGGCTGTGCAGTAGGTGTCTCCTCAGATGTCAGCCTCTCGGTTTGCGGCATCGTTGTAGCTCCCGAAGTCTGGCCCTCAAAATACTGCGTGGGGATCGTCTGGGAAGTCTGTCCCTCGAGCTATTGGGTAGGATCGCCCTGAGAAGTCTCACTCCAATGTATCAGCGGGACCTGTAGTAGTGGTTGCTCTCCAGGTAGTCCCTGGGGTATCTTCTCTCTCTGGGTGGTGTCGGTTGGCACTACGGCACCGGGTGCTCCTCGTCCACTGCGCAAGTTTATCTTACTGCAAGAGATAGGACTTCATTAAAAAGGGTACGAAATTAAGCAAACAGGATGCAGATATTTAGAAGTAATACGAAGGAAGTTCAAAGACGCAATCAAAGTGGATGAGACCTAGTAATTTCTATCCTATTGCAGGCTTGTTGGGCATGTTACCATACCACAAGCGCATAAGAGGACCTACATGGGCCACCACTAAAACTATGTCACGCCCCAGTCCAAAAAATACACGGGACCAGGCTACTGGCAATAGCCAGCTGACACGTCTCCGAGGATAACCCAATTTATTGGATAGCGAAGAGTGCTACGCTGTCCTAAATACTACAAGTCCAATATCAATCAACAACAGGTAATCTAATCTCATCCACAAATATAATCAGCAAGAAGTACTAGAATAAATACTGGGAAACAAATGCCAGTCTCAAATATCATAGTACAACCAAGGATGTCTGGTGGGAATAGACCCACTACTATGACAAAATAAAAGTACTGAATGATAGATAAAAGAGTAATGACTAGGTCATCGGCTGACTAGATAGTGATGCTCCAATCCTAGGCAGAAGGCCTACCAACTGATCACGGAAACTTTGACGGTAGCACCTCTAGCTCCTCCGCGGTGGCGTACCTAGTCTCCTGTCCTGGCCCGTACATTGTGGGATAATATGCCTCGTCCAAATCTGGAAAGGAACCAGGTCCTCAGAGGGACGTAACAAGATAAATAGAAGCATGCCATAAATAAATACTGAATAAAATAAATAAAGGGTGTGCTAACCATCTAAGTGAATGCAGTGTGAGGACAACATTGGTACGTATGGGTAGGCATAGGCATATAACGTCCACACTCCGAAGAGAGTGGCATCAGTACAGTATATCGTCCATATCGCTCTGAAGATCCTAAATCCGGATCCTAAATCCGAAACCCGACCCGATAACCCGCTGCTACAGGATCCCCAAATTCTTCCCCGACTCTTCGCCTCCCCGACCCACTATCGGCGCCTCTCTGCCTCCTCCGCTAGGCGTTTTGCCACCGCCGGACGTTACAGAGCCACCGATGCCGCCTCTTCCCCTTCGTCTCCCCTAACCTCACCGGCCGCCCTTCGCCCTCCCTATCCTCCTATATAAACCCCACGGCCACCCCTACACCGCCATCACCACCGTCATCTCCACCATCCCTCTCCGCCCCGAGCCCTCCGGCGACCCCTAGCTTCCCCGGCCACCGTCGCTCCCCGCTGCGACGATCCTTGTCGCCCCTCCGCTCGATCCGACCACCACCGTAAGCCACTGCCACAACCACCGTCTCCACGGTCTCTCCAGCCACCCGCCGAGTTTCCCCGGCCGCATCTCAACGACGACCTCGCAGCTGGCCACCCCGACTCCGACGAGCCTCGACGACCCCACCACCGAGACCAGCAGCCGCCTCCGTCGTGCCCTAGCCGCCGCCGCCAGCAAGCCGGTCGTGCATTGTTGCGCCACCTCGCAGAATCACGTATTTCAGTCATCTTCGGTGCCCTATTCAGGTGACTATTTCTCTCTCCTCGCTGCCTCATTTTTTGTTCCGTCTGCTGTGATGCGTAGACTGCATGACCTTCTCGATACCCGTGTAATTTGTTCAGGGTATCGCGTCATGGGGCGATTGTAAACTGCGACGCAAAATCAGGAAGATATATATCCTAATTTTTCCTGTATTGGGTGTGCCCCGCTAAACGAGACAACTTGGTCGTGTGCGAACTTCACCGAAAGGTGCGCGCCGTTAATACGGATGTGTGGAATTTCGCGGAAGTTGATTTGGATGTGCGTGCACACCGAAATCAACACTTATCCGTCGACAACACCCCGTATCGGCCATGTTCTGGAACTCATTGTAACTTCGTGTACGCACGTCATATCGAAACGAAACTTATGCCATCGGACTCGTAGCAATACGCTGGTCCTGTGACCCATGTTTGGTTCGATTCTGAGAACATTGACAAAATCGCTTATCGTGGGCCCCACGGCTCTACTTGATAGACGATTTTGTGATTGGCTCATCGAAATCCAGTTTTGGATATTCCGTTGGGTTCGTATCGTTGTTCTGGACTTGTAAACACTAAGTTTGACGAATTTAGATAACATTATCTCTGACATATTTTTCGGTGCGAAACGGGCCACATGTGGATCCCGCTTTGACCAGAAACTGTCACTTTTGCCCCTATGTCCAAATTGGACTCATGGAGAGGCAATTCTAGCTATTTGATATCTTTTGAACCTGATGATAATATTTATTTCAGCATTCGGAGGAGTACCTGCAGATCTCGCTGATACCAGAGCAGCAGTTGGAGCCAGGATCACAGGCAAGTGTACCTTGCCATACTTGCTGCATTTGTTTATACTATTCTCTTTGATTTATTACTGTAATATCTCTATTCAACCTAGGATTGTGTGACATTACTTAGCGTCCAAATAATATTCGGGTGTCAATACCGTACGCGAAGTTGTGTAACGTCACCTAGACATGGATATCGAGACCCTATGCATTTTCGTGCTTGCCTTATCAAGTACGTCATACCTCAGGACACCTGACACTATTCATAAGACAGAATATTTCTGAGATATTCATGGTAATTCTGTATAGGTTACATGATTCATGACATATATATTGCATGTGCTTAGCTATCATTATGACTTGTTGCATCAGTTAGAGGTCATGATCCTGCGTGACATGGACATGAGACGTCGTGGACATGAGACGTGTGATTACATTGGGTGGGGAGAGTATTACCATATTAAAGGCTGATTATATTATATATATGTAGTTTTATGGAGGTGCCTTAGACTCTGACATAGAGCTTTAGCACAAGTTCTGGCCCTTCGAGATAAATGCTGCTATGGGTTTCTCCGACACAGAGCCTATGGTAGTTTCAGCCTGAGTATGACTAATGCTCTCATCTTGCATATCACTTAGCTGGTTATATAGTTTACATTATTGATTCATTTATTGTTGTACTGCATTTATTATGGCTTGAGTTATTTTGTACCTTATTATGTCCCCTGAGGACCTGGATCCGGATTATGTCCCCAGATATAGCAGAGGAGTTCTATCCAGAGGTATATGGAACAGGAGCAGGAACAGGAGCAGGAGCAGGCACTGGAACTGAGCCGATCCCCGAGGACGAGGTGATCGCCGAGGATTTCTTCTGAGTATATATCACGACCAGCACCCGATGTAAGGGTACACCCCGGAAACAACGCCCAGCCTACGCCGCAGAATCGGCGATAGAACGCTGTCTAGATAATCTATCTAACAATATAATGAACCACCAATAATGATAGTATACTCAATCACAGAACTAAGATAGAAATGAGCACGAATCAGATAAAAATAGAATAGTCACAATACAACTCATGAGTCTAAAATAATACATCAATGAGTCTGAAGAAATAATAGGAATAAGCTGGAGACAAATCTAGTACAAAAGAATACTACAAAGCTACAACTCCTGGGTCAACTGTCTCAGTTGGGATAAGTCCCTCCTAAGCCAGGGTCTCAGAATCTAAACCCACAACATCCTGGGGTCCATAATAGGTAGGGTACCACTCCTCAGTGTCATTTGGAAAAATATATCCAGTCAGGAAAGGAGTAGAGTACATCTCTAACAGTAGTTCTAATCAATGATAAAAACTATGTAACAGTAAATAGATGTGGATAAACAAGATGCACAATAGATACAAGAGAGATATATACAATAAGGAAATACTGGAAATAAATACAATAACGAACAATATGCCAATGAATAAGAATACTAATGACTAAGTGTGTGAGTACTAGCTTAACATGTGATCGGCTTTGGCAAGATACAATGCGGCCTGGTTACTCATACGTGCGATGTATGATCAACACTATTCAGTAATCAGTACTTGATACAATAGGGATATTGATCACATATCTATAAGGAAGGAAGCTTCTAGTCTAATGATTTAATTAGTTTAATCCATCTCCTTAACAATGGGCTTTCTAAATGGGCTAAGTTTAACTAATTAATTCATGTTGGTCCATGGGTCCAAACTAAACTAGTTAGGTCCACTAACACAAGTCCAAAATAATTATTTAACATCTAACAACAATTAAATAATATAACAAATAATTATTTATCAAGAACAATAATTAACTAAATAGGAAATTACTAAAATACCCTTTCCTAAAATGTGGTAGTGACAAGTCTACCCTCCTTAAAAAAAAATTCATCCTCGAAATTCAAAGACGAAAACTACCCCCCAGAAAATAACAGAACAGAACTATAGAATCATAACTAATTATGGAAGAACATAACAATGAACAGAACATAACTAGAAAATAACATACCTCAAGGTACAAACAAATATGGATAACACTCTCGCATTTCATCCTCTCTCTCCCAGGTAGACTCCCCTGGAGAGTGATGCCTCCATGCGACGCGCACCAAAAGGATAGTCTGGTTCCTCAGCACCTTCTCTCTCTGATCCAGAATCTCAACTGGCTGCTCTGGATAGCTAAGAGTATGGCCCACCTCTATCTCCGAGTGATCCAATACATGACTATGATCTGCCACGTATCGTCTCAACTGCGACACGTGAAACACGTTGTGTACTCCCTCTAATGCAGGTGGCAAGTCTAGTCTATAAGAAACTGCACCAACCCTCTCTAGAATAGTGAAAGGTCTGATGAATCGCGGACTAAGCTTTCCGCCTCCACCGAAGCGAATCGTGCCTCGTGTCGGAGAAATCCTCAGAAACACCAAACCACCCACCTAGAAAAAAATACCACCTTAAGAACTTAATCTATAACAAACAACCAAGAACAAACTCAAACAAAAATCTAACTATACCTCGAACTCCAAAGGTCTCGGATGGCTATCGGCCCAATACCGTTGTCTGTCCTGCGCCACTCGAAGTCTATCTCTGATCAACAGAACCTTCTCTGCTACATCCACAACCATTCTGGCCCAAGCAAAACTCTCTCTCCGACATCGTCCCAAGACAAAGGATTACGACACCTCCGACCATACAGAGCTTCAAAAGGTGACATCTCTATACTGGCCTGGTAACTGTTGTTGTAAGCAAACTCTACCAAATGGAGATGGTCCTCCCAAGAACCCCCAAAATCTAGTACACAAGTGCGCAACATATCCTCGAGAGTCTGAATAGTCCTCTCTGACTGTCCATCTGTCTGGGGATGATATGCAGTACTGAACTTGAGCTGAGTGCCCAAACTCTCCTGCAAACTTCTCCAGAAATGAGAAGTAAAACGACTATCCTGATCTGAGACTATGCTGACGGAAACTCCATGTATCCTAACGATCTGCCTTACATACATCTCTTCCAGCTTCTCCGTAGACAAACCCACTTTGAAAGGCAAGAAGTGGGCCGACTTGGTCAACCTATCAACGATGACCCAAATCGCGTCTTTCCCTCCTGGAGATCGCGGAAGTCCGGACACAAAATACATAGTAATGTGTTCCCACTTCCACTCTGGAATGGATAATGGCTGAAGTAAACCTCCTGGCCTCTGCCTCTCGGCTTTCACCTGCTGGCACACTAAGCATCTGGATACAAACTGTGCCACTTCCCTCTTCATGCCATACCACCACACACACTCTCGCATATCCCGATACATCTTATTAGCACCTTGATGCATGGAATACTGAGAGCGATGCGCTTCCTGCAATACCTCCTCACGCAGCTCCCCACTAGGCAAACACAATCTAACTCCATGCCTCAAAGATCCATCCTCAGCAATAGTGAAATCATCCTCCAATCCTGCTCTCACCTGAGCTCTGATACTCCTCAGAGATACATCCTCATACTGTGCTGCCTTGATCCTGTCCATCAAATCTGAGTATATCTGCAATCTCCACATCTGCATAGCACAACCAGGAACAATCACCTCAATGCCCAAGCTCTCCAAGTCCTCCAACAAATATCGATCCTGCGTCAAGAATATAGCTACCGGATACCTACTCAAAGCATCGGCAACTACATTGGCTTTCCCAGGATGATATTGCAAAGAGATATCAAAATCCTTTATCAGTTCCAACCACCGACGCTGCCTCATGTTCAACTCCTTCTGCGTGAAAACTTACTTCAAGCTTTTGTGGTCTGTGAAGATCTCCACACGCTCTTCGTACAAATAATGTTTCCACAACTTCAGAGCGAATATGACGGCTGCCAACTCCAAGTCATTGGTAGGATAGTTCTTTTCATGAGGACGTAATTGCCTGGATGCATAGGCAATCACTTTCCCATGCTGCTGAAGAACACAACCCAAACCCTTCCCCGATGCATCACTATAAATAGTGAAACCTCCGGACCCTGATGGCAATGTCAAAATAGGAGCAGACGTCAACCTCTTATTCAACTCCTCAAAAGCAACCTGGTAATCCTCCGTCCAAACAAACTCCATATACTTCCTTGTGAGTCTGGTCATCGGCTCGGCAATCCTCGAAAAATTTTGCACAAACTTCCTGTAGTAGCCTGCCAATCCCAAGAAACTCCTGATCTCTGCTACCAAACTCAGAGTCTTCCAAGATTCCACTGCTGAATATTCTTCGGATCCACGGGAATACCATCACCAATCACAACATGTCCCAAGAATTCTACCTTGTCCAAGAAAAACTCACACTTGGACAACTTCCCATACAGCTTCTCCTTCCTCGGCACATCCAACACAATCCTCAAATGCTCCTCATGCTCCTCTGGTGTCCTCGAGTATATGAGTATGTCGTCGATGAACACCACCACGAACTTGTCAAGGTACTAGTGGAACACCTTGTTCATCAAGTTCATAAATACCGCCGGTGTATTAGTCAAACCAAACGGCATCACCATAAACTCGTACTGACCATACCGAGTTCTAAAAGCAGTCTTCGGTATGTCATCCGGCTTCACCTTCACTTGATGGTAGCCGGATCTCAAATCTATCTTAGAAAACACCTTTGCACCACTCAACTGATCAAACAGATCATCAATCCATGGCAAAGGATATTTATTCTTGATAGTGAGATTATTCAAAGCTCTGTAATCAATGCACATGCGCACAGATCCATCCTTCTTCGGTACAAATAATATAGGGGCTCCCCATGGTGAAGAACTCGATCTGATAAACCCCTTATCCTGTAATTCGTCCACCTGCTTCTTCAACTCTACCAGCTCGCTGTTGTTTACTCTATAGACATATTGCAAAATTGGTTCTGCACCTGGCACCAAGTCTATAGAAAATTTAACATCTCGATCTGGAGGTAATCTTGGCAATTCCTCAGGAAACACATCCAAGAATTCTGTTATCAACGGATGCGGCAACTCCTTGTCTTCCACCATAGCTCCACAAATAATGCCTTCTCCCTGCTCCGCAGCTCCTCTAGCAAACTCGAACTCTGGCTCTCCTGGTGGACCAAACAAAACTCTACCTCCTCTACAATCTATGCTAGCACGGTGCCTACTCAACCAATCCATTCTGAGTACAATGTCGTAGCTCGGAAGTGGCATTACAAGTAGATACGCACTCAACTCCCGGCCTCCCAGAGTAACTCTCCGATCCTTGCAAATATTATTAACCAGGATAATGCCTCCCCCGGTCATAATCTTGCGAGTCCTAAGCAAAGACTCAGTTACCAAACCATGCTTTAGAGCAAAAAAAATAGATACAAAACTATGAAAAGCACCACTATCAAACAAAGCTAAAGCTGGAAAAGAATCAAGAAGAATAGGATAAATATGGCACATGATATAAGACACTCAAGGAAAGGACAGATTAAGAGATCAAGTATCAATATCAAAGGATAATAGTTGAATCAAAAGAATTTTTTTAGATGTGATTGAGTATATCAGCCTATTTCCTATATCCTATCGCATGCTTGCAGTAGTACAACTAAATTGTCGCACTACCACGATATCACATACTTTGTGAAGCTTGACCTGCATGGGCCACCACCAAAAATGTGTCACAACCCGCACCCGATGTAAGGGTACAAGTCGGAAACAACGTCCAGCCTACGCCGTAGAATCGGCGGTAGAACGCTGTCTAGATAATCTATCTAACAATATAATGAATCACCAATAATGATAATATACTCAATCACAGAACTAAGATAAAAATGAGCACGAATCAGATAAAGAATAAAATAGTCACAATACAACTCATGAGTCTAAAATAATACATCAATGAGTCTGAAGAAATAACAGGAATAAGCTGGAGACAAATCCAGTACAAAATAATACTACGAAGCTACAACTCCTAGGTCAACTGTCTCAGTTGGGATAAGTCCCTCCTTAGCCAGGGTCTCAGAATCTAAACCCACAACATCCTGGGGTCTATAATAGGTAGGGTACCACTCCTCAGTGTCATCTGAAAAAATATATCCAGTCAGGAAAGGAGCAGAGTACATCTCTAACAGCAGTTCTAATCAATGATAAAAAAATATGTAACAGTAAATAGAGGTGGATAAACAAGATGCACAATAGATACAAGAGATACATATACAATAAGGAAATACTGGAAATAAATACAATAATGAACAATATGCCAATGAACAAGAATACTAATGACTAAGTGTGTGAGTACTAGCTTAACATGTGATCGGCTTGGGCAAGATGCAATGTGGCCTGGTTAATCATACGTGCGGTGTATGATCAACACTATTCAGTAATCAGTACTTGATACAATAGGGATATTGATCACATATCTATACTAATACTCCCCACCCCGACTGGTATAATAGATCCAACCACGGTATGCTATGGCACGAGATTCCCCAAGAAAATAGCTAGTCTTTCCGAGAATCGGTGTCTGTACATGTACAAGATAACCAATGAAACAATACTTGCACCATATACAACATATACCAAGAAATAATATCTCATGACAAGATTCGGATATACCAATCCGTGTAACCATAGTGTCAAGAGAACATGGATATCTACACTAGATACAATGAACATAGAGGATATCATAAATGAGAAACTATCAGAGAATGTACTCGCCTGAAGTCCAATGAATAGTCTTACAGATGTCTGACTCGGTGCCTCGAAGACCTAGATATGGAATACATCATCAATACAAGGTCCCGAAAAGAGAATAAGTTAAACTAGTCAACTTCTAGATCAAAAGTCAACTATGGTCAACTTTAAGTCAACTATGATCAAATATGGTCAAACCAAGGTCCACTATCTATTTCTAGGTTGCACAAGTCTAACACAAAAATCTTGGGTTAAGATACTAAAATCTAAGTCAAGAACCCACATCTTAAAATATTAGGATACCGTATCTCCGGATACGTGAATCCAAGGTAACACCTCAAAATATAACAATATTTATAATAATATAGAATCACAATTACACATCAAATAGGTACCGTGGTTTTGAACCAACTTGGTATCTCAACAAAATCACAATCTTGATACCCAACCCCGTATCTTGAGTATCCCACTTACCTTGGTTTCCACAAGGTAATACTCAATACCTTGGTATAATATTTACCCTTACATAAAATATACATATATACTAATATTATACAAATAAAGAATATAGCAATAATAATATTTTATCTTAATATCAATACATATATATATATATATACATATATATATATATATAAATATAAGATATATAAACAATATATAAAAATCTGCCTATCTGTCGCTGAAAACTGTGTTGAAGAAAACAGATACACTGATACCAAGCTTTTAGTGACAGTTATGGCTGTCACTGAAGCCGCCGTCGCCGCTGCTGTAGGAATCTGCACTGCTACCGCTACTTTGGTGACGGTTCGCAACCGTCACCGATTAACTGTTGCTGCTGCCGCCTCTTTTCCCGCTGCTGCTGCCTCTCATTAATGACAGCGGCTGCTGTCATTAATGACGCCGCTTCTAGCTACAGCGGCTGCTGTCGCCAACTCTCTGTCACTAAAGATCTGAATATATATATATATATATATATATATATATATATATATATATATATATATATATATAATAACTATACATACCCTCTCCTATTATTATGTACATATTTAATATAGCAACAACACACACATACAACATATATAATAAATATACATTTATACATATATATAAATAATCATATAATAACTATAATGTTTGATAATAAACGAAAGAAATTGAAACTAGGTTTATACGAAACCCTTTCTTTGTTTACAAACAAGAAAAAGAAGTACAATTAATCCTATACGAGGATGTTAAGTACAAAAATTTGATTCTGGAGAAATATTGCTATAGGAGTCTGATCTGCGGTCGATCACTTTGTCCCTTGGACCACACAATGACGAAGAAGTACTGTAGAAGACAAAAAAGAAGCTTCAAAGACTACAGGAAAAGTTGAACTCTCGTTGCCAAAGCTCTCTATAGGTGCTTTTTTGACCTTGACCTCTGTCTGTGACTCCTGAATTCTCTCTACCTTGGATTCGACCTTGGACCTCTGTGGCCAGAGGTCTCTATTTATAGAGTTCAGCTACAGTCGACGTAGAAACCGAACAGCGGAGAGAGCGGCACCTTTTACGCGGCGGTTATAATAACTGCTACCCACGTATGAATGATCTCCTGAATCAGCGTGTGACGTGTGTCCCATTATGAGGTAAAGCGTATAATCGCTCTTCGAAGGTCACGGCATGCAAGCCACGTAGGTAACTGCCCCTCTCGTAGAGAAGGTTGGCATGAAAGCCAAATAACTGTCTCGTTGGCGTAAAAGCCAAATAGATGTTCTGAAGGCGTAAAAGCCAAGTAGGCGTAGCAGTCGAATAATTGTCAAGTTGGCATAGAAGCCAAGTAGCTGTCATGTAAAAGCCAAGTAGGCGTAGCAGTCGAATAATTGTCAAGTTGGCATAGAAGCCAAGTAGCTGTCATGTTGGCATAGAAGCCAAATAGCTGTCATGTTGGCATAGAAGCCAAATAGATGTCATATTGGCGTAGAAGCCAAATAGCTGTCATGTTGGCGTAGAAGCCAAATAGCTGTTATGTTGGCGTAAAAGCCAAATTCTGCGTAAAGCTTGATGCTGCATGGATATGTAGCCAGCGTAAAGATAGCCAGTTATCCTTCTTCGACTGAGGTCTTGAGCGTATTATGGGCCAGATAGCCTTATCACGCACCTTTGCAAATATAGCATGAGTTGGCGTATTTCGAGGAGATAGCATACGACATACTCCTATAGTTGAAAATAGCCTGGTTAGCGTAATGTGCGGGGATGGTGATGTGGACGTATTAGCCCTAATTATAGCTCACCCAATCAAAAAATAAAACCAAATCTCGTGCATTAAATGTAGAGATCTGCCCCCATCTCGCGCATTAATTGCAGAGACGTGCCTCGAGTTCTGTACGAAGAACAGCTTTTGACGTGGCAGTTGATTTTGTCTCATCCTGAGCGTAAAAACTCACGTCTGCCTGTGTAGAATAGGCAGCGTATTCCTTGAATGCGTAAACGACGTCTTATATCAAGGGTTATGTCACTAGACGACAGTTTGGAGTTTTATGCAAAGTCATCATAACAGCCGTCCACTCGATCGTCGTGCAGTACTCTTTGTCAGGAGTCAGGTTTACTGCTTCAACTGATAGGTTCATTTGAGGAATACGAAGAGTTCCTCGTACAACTTCCCGCTGCATTAAAAGCAGACAGGTTTTACGCCGAAGTGGCGATGTAGCAATATTTTTACGCCGAAGTAGTTCGAAAGGACTGCTTTTTGTAGGTTGTTCTGGAGCTATATTTTACGCTGAACAGCGTTGAAGCTCTGTTGTACGCCGATGGCTCTGAAGTCATGTTTTATGCCACACAGTGCTGGAGCTCTATTTTATGCGGGCTTCCTGCATGTTGAGGGTTTTAGGCGTATGATTCTCCGGCATATTTTTTATGCTTCTATAAGACCTCCTTCAAAGTTTTCAAATTCCTCGTAATTTGAATCACTTTGAATGAAGCATGAAACGGTCAAGGTTGACTCGTTCCGCGAGGCTGATTTCTCGGCAAATTTTTAGGAGTTTGCTGGAATTCTGTGTGTTTTCCTCTGCCTATATAAAGGCGAATGGGTTAACCTATTTTTCCCACACTTCCTTCACCACAAAGAAATGGTTGCAGAGCTTCGTCGGATTGATTTGAGGAAGAAGAAGATCATGTTCTTCCAGCATGTAAGGAGCCATAAAAAGAGGCATCTTCGAGCAAATATCCTCTGCAACGATGGATCATGGAAGGATATCATAGCTTCCTTTGCTCGAGATGATCAGCAATTTTATATTACGATTCGTCCAGGAGAGAGGAATGGTCGTATTGGACCACACAACTTGCAAGCTGTATTTTCTCCCATCATGGCGCTGGACGAAGGCAGACAGCTTGGCCCTGTCTTCTAGTATTGAGTTAGGTCTGAACCCCCAACACAATTTCTAGGGCATGCCTGCCATGGAGTATGGAGGGTGGGCTTACAAAATTGATACATGCCCTGTTCTGTATCCTTCCGCCATTAATCATTTTCTTGTTAATCGGCTGCGGAAGCGGATTAACTACTGTAGAAGACGAAAAAGATCTACACCAATACGAGAACCTAGCAAAACAGATTCTTGGTGTGATCTTAAATGAAAATGAGAAACCCTTTTGTAGAAAAAGGATTTCCATCATATGTAATCATGAAGATGAAAAATCCTTTGTAAACTGGATTTTCATCATATGTAATCATGATTAATAAATTTATCTTCTTTTACGCAAGCTGATTTGCCATATTTGCTGTGAGAAAGTCTGAATAATTTTATGCTAACTCCGATAAAAGAATATTTGATCTCGTCCCATCTTTTACGCGTAACCGAAGATGCGTAGAAAGCTCCTTTAGCATTTAAGTTGAAGATCCAAACTGTTATGCAGTTTTGGACGAGGAGTTGCGTAGAATTCTGAAATGTCACTTCTCTGATGCGAAGAATTCTTGTTCAGACCATCATCTTCAAGAATGATTTCCCGAAAAATCCCTTGAAAAAGGGCGAGGAATGTCTGTCGACTAAGCCATCCTTGAACTTTTGTAAAATATTCTGACTGGACTATGGATGAACTTCCAATCGACCCAAGAAGAAGAGTCATCTTCAATGCTGAACTCTGTGTGTTTCAGGCACTTGGAATATTTTATAGCAAAAAAGGAGCATCTTCTGCGTAAAGCCTTGTAATTGGCCATCTGTAGCTTTCGAGCGTAGAATCCTAGATTTGTAGCCTCTGAGCGTAAAATCGTAGGTTTGTAGCCTCTCGAGCGTAAAAGCTCCTGAGCGTAAAAGCATCTGAGCTTAAAACCATAGACTTATAGCTTCTGAGCATAAAACCGTAGATTTGTAGCCTCTGAGCGTAAAAAGCTGTTGAGCGTAAAATCGTAGATTTATAGCCTCTCGAGCGTAAAATCTGGATTTGTGACTGTCCGTCTTCTTTTTTAAATGATAGGCTGACGTGGTCCCAAATCATAACCGAATATTAAATATCAAATTTGGTTAGGGATTCGAAGAGTTATCCGAACTCTATAAATAGCCCAAGGTTTTGAGAGAGAAAACTTTTATCTGTCTTCACGAAACCCTTGCTTTCCAAGAACCCTTCTTCTTCTTTCTTGAGAACTTAGAATCACCATGGCACCTAAACAGGCTTCCACTGCTAAGGGAAAGAAGGCCGCTTCCTCTTCTCGCTCCACTGCTCAAGCACGAGCAACTCCCATTAGGTTGAACGAGCCTCGATCAGAATGCAGCGCTCTACCGTCGAGCTGTGCTCCGGACATTACAGGTAAAGACTTCGGAAGAAAAAAAATTCTTTCGCACACGTTGTACGTGCACGCGCAAGGTCATCTTTTGTGCTGAGAGCCTCTTCGAGGAGGATGATGTACGAAGATGTTTTATTATTACGCGCACATTCCTAATGTGTCGGCGTAAAAACTCTATATTTTTGCAGTCTGGCGTAAAAACTCAGACTGTCAAAATTTGGCGTATACTTCCAACTTTTGATTTTACGCGCTGAATAAAAATTCTGGCATAAAACTCAAATTTTGGCAGTCTGACGTAAAAACTCAGAGTGTTAGATTTTGGGCGTATACTGCCAACCTTGAATTTTACGCCTCGGAGATAGGTTTCAGCATAAGAGCTCAAGTTTTACAGTCTTGGCGTAAAAGCTCAGACTGATAATCTTTGGCGTAAACTGCAAGAGTGTATCGTTTAGTGTAGAAACTGACTTATTTTCTTTCATTTTGTAGTGGACTTGCAGATCCCTATTTTGGCTGAGGTGATGGGCTCTACTGCCGGGATGCTGAACTCGAACTATTTGGAGGACTTGTCGCATGTGACATTCCCCATTTCTGGAGCTAATTATCCTGAAGAAAGGGAAACCTTAATCTCGTCCCAAGGAGAACGCATGCTGTTGAGTATGATCAGTGGGGAGCCACTGACATACATAGACGGGACGGAGTATAAGAAGCCAGGCTTCTTGTTCGGGGATGTTATCGACAAACAGTCCCAGACTAAACCCAAGAAGGAGGATTGCGTATTTACTGCTGAGGGCACGGTCATGTATCTGCCCCGGATGCTCAGGGATTACCCCATCTCTGCGTTCTTACACTCCACACATCCTAGGAAGATGGTATGGACCCTGACTCCCGATCTTCACGGTCGACCGGGGAAGATCTTATACAACAAGGAATACGACCGGGGGGCCTATATAAGCCGCCATTCGGGCCCTGTTATGCCCTTTAGGGGATTGCTGTCGGGTAGTGTCCCGAGTGAAGACACTTCGCTGATCCAGCCGGTTCAGACATCGACCTTCTGTAATGACTTTATGGGACAGGAAGAAATGTACCCCAGGGTCAACCCTCGGACCAGTCGATGGCTTAGCCCGGGGAATCTTCGATGGGCCAGTTTGACTGCCTGGGCCCTGAAGCACTTCCAGACGGAACTGGAAAGTATTGGCTTGTTCGCGGCTGTGAGCGCCACTAGTGTTGGGCTGCCTATCAACCCCAACTTGTTCTTAGCCTTGATGGAGCGATACAACTCGCTCACTGGGACTTTTGCCACTCCGCTGGGTGAGTTGGTGTAAAACCCCCTTCCTAAAAATCGTATATACCCTTTTTATTTATTAATTATTAATTTAAATTATAGTAATTAGGGATAAATAGGAGAAATAGATTTTTAATATTTTTTATTTTAGGTGTTCGGGTACTTAGAGGACTTATGGGACCATCAGGAATTTTTCGGAATTTATTTCATGTAGGAGACCCCTTGAGCAGTTGCTAGCCTAATGGTGTACATTATCCTAATCTATAAATTTTTTTATATGTATATATATATATATATATATATATATATATATATATATATACAAATATATATATATATATATATATATATTTAAAAAGAAAGAAAAAGAAAAGAAAAGAAATAATAATATAATAATTAATAAAGTAATAATATACTACTACCAACTACTATTCTTAGCAAACATTCCACTTGCTAGCAAACTTGCTAGCAAGCAATGTTAGCAAACCAACTACCATTACAAAGCAACGTTAGCAACAACTTGCTAGCAAAAGCAAAACCAATTTAATCCCATCCGCGGACACAGCCCCCCCCCCTTTCACGCGAACCATTCTATTCTCAATCTTCCTATCCTATATATATATATATATATATATATATATATATATATATATATATATATATATATATATATATATATATATATATAATTTTATAAAATTCTAACCTAAAATCTCCAGACCCCCTCTTCTCATCTAGAGCCGCCACCGCAGCCAGAGAACCCCGCCAGGCCGTCCAAACCATCCCGACGACCCCGACCTCGCGCACTGCAGATTCCCATACGAGGCACCTTCGCTCCGGAGTTGTTTCTCGTCGACTCGCTCAACCAAACGCCGTTCCGTCTTCACCGGTATGCTCACCCCTTAACCCTCTTCCAAATTTGTATAATAGCAGACCTCGAACAACGTGTAGCCATAGGCGAAAATAGCATCCAAGTTGGCGCGAGCAGACCGAATTCTAGGATCGCAGAAAACTGCGGTGATCATCCATATTGCCGAGTTCGTATCTCCCACCACAGAGATCTGAATTCGGTGATTCTTTTTGATATGTGTAGAATACTTTACCTAGTTTATTTTTTATTAAATAACTCTAGATTATGAGCTGCTGTGGACAGAATTAAATTCGTCACAAAACTCCGCATATCCACTTTTTACAGAATTCTAAAAGTTCTGAAACGGAGCGCCCCCCGCCAAATGGGACCGCCCCGCCGTGTACCAAGTGTACCGAACGGTGCACGTAGCGTAACCGAACACGTAAAAATTTATGAGAACTGATTCGGACGCGTGTGCGCGCCGGAATCAGGCCGTATCCGCGGACACACCCTATATCGCAACTTTTGTGGAACTCGTGCGTATTTTGTGCACGCTTGTCAGATTGCGACAAAACTTGCGCCACTGGACTCGTGGTAACGCGCTGGTCTTGTGACCCAATTTTCACACAATTCTGAGACGGTTGACCAAATCACCAATTGGCGGGCCCCATAGTTGACTTTTTGGACAAAATTGTGTTCGGCTCATCGGAATCCACATTTGGACATACCGTTGGGTTTGTATTGACATCTAGAGTTGTTTGACTTATAGTTTGCCCCATTTAGAGACTGTTACCCTCGACACGCTTTTTGGTGCAAAGTGGGCCACACGTGGACCCCACTTTTACCCGAAATTACCGTTTTGCCCCTGTGTCCAAATTGGACGAAAGGGATGTGCTTTTTAGCTATTTTGCTCATTCCGAAAACGTTGGTGATATTTATTTCAGCATCCGGATACGTTTGTTCGGAGTCCTTAGTTCCAGGTTCTGTGTCCTTGACATTTGGGCGCGTACACTTTGCAGATTTTTTGCCAGGCAAGTATACCTTGCCATTGTAATGTATTTACATTCCATATGAGGCATGCATATTTATTTTCTATTTATTTAGTTTATTTATTTTAACTGCTATATAAACTGAGCGTCCAAGGAAACTTGGGGGCAACGACGGTGTCGTCGTACTATGTTTTTATTTATGTATATCTACTTTATGAGACTACCCCATTTTTATGAGGCATTTATGTTTCATTGGCCATGACACTATTCTTACACGAGTGTGAGTCACATGTAGGACACGGACTTGCGTACTCGTCTGGCCACTGGTACGTATAGGTCGTGCGACGGATAGGGATAACTGCCAATAAAAACTTTGCATGCTAGTAGACCTGGCGGTTATTAGAGGTTTATCATGTCATGGACATGACATGCTTAGAGCATTGGGTGGGGAGAACAACAAGTACCGTATTTGAGCTCCTTTGCACTTTTTTCTATTGTGCGGCCGGATTCTCCGCTGGAGATACGGGCGGTGATGACCACTATATATTATATTATTATCAGGCGGGCCTCCGGCGTTCGAAAGTCATCGTGCCTTTGTAGGCCTCTGGATCTCCAATAGATAACCATGCCAAATCCCAATTTTCAGCCAGATAGCTCACTTGTGGGAAAAGGTGTTCTTAACTGCATTCACTTAGACGGTTAGGCGACCCCAATGGATGTTTATATTTTAGTAATTTATTGGCATGTGTTTTTTGTATCTTGTTACGTTCCTCTGAGGACCTGGTCCCTTTCCAGATATAGATGAGCAGGAGTACCCGCAGGAGTATGGACCTGGACCTGACGCTACCTATCAGTCTGAGGCGATCTTACCTTCTGATTATATGTGATTCATTGCAGCTGTTTAGAGATTCTAGTTGCTATTCTTTTTCGAGACATTTATTCTTATATTAGAGTTTATTTTCTTCTCTCTTTAGTAGTTTATTATAGTCGATTTACAGTGGATTTGTTTCCATCCGACTATCACACTTTGAGATTACTATTTGAGACTGCTTCTTTGATATTCAGTTATTGATTTCCATTATTCTATTATTTGTGCTGTAGATGAGATATAGAACTGCATGTGACTTGTTGTGACATATATTACCACTGTGGATTGGATATTTATGTACAGCGTACGTGTGTATATGGTTTCCATATATTGGAGTTCGTATACATACGGCTGGCGTGTTACGTATTCCTAGTCCTACGTATTTTAGGACTGGGGCGTGACATATTTTTGTGGTGGCCCATGCAGGTCGAGAATATATTGTCTCGGTTACGTAACTGTACCGAACAAGCCTGCATATAGGAATAGAGTATAAGGATCTAATCCATGCTTGACTGAAACTCATCCTTCCTATTTAATACTTGCATCATGTTTGATTCCTGTACTTTTTCTAATCGTTTCGTACATCACCTGCAGAGAGATGGATTTGCAAAATGGATGTACTGCCGCCGATGGCGACGCAACTTCTGGAGTCAATGGTCAGACTCAATGAGGGACCCCAACGATTCCTAGGCTTCCGGGGCTAGATAGACAGACTCACACTCCAGTTCCATCTGATCTTCCCGCTTCACCTATTGGAAACCTTCCACCTGTCCCAGTACCGCAAGATGGCCAAGCGCAAATGTTCTAATTCTTTCAGATTATGATACAGGAACAGAGGCAGCAGGCAGCCGAGCAGAGGCAAAAAATTTTGGCAGCACTGGAGAGGATGGCTGCACAGGCTACTATACCAGCCCAAGCACTAGCTCCAGTACCTCGAGCTAGGGCTGGATCAGTAAAGGATTTTGTTCAGATGGGCCCAAGACAGTACAAGGGCACTGAGAGCCCGGAGGAGACTACCAACTGGATCACTCACACGCAGAAGCTACTGGAGGCATCGCAGTTACCTACGGACCTATGGATGACGGGTGTACGGACGCTTCTAGAGGGTAATGCTCATCACTGGTGGGAATCCATGGAGCGCCAGTTGGGTACTTACCAGACTTAGGAGCAGTTCTTGGAGTGCTTTGAGGGAAAGTACTTCCCGGACACTGTCAGGGATACCTTGTATGATCAGTTTATTCACTTAGAGCAGGGGAACCGAACAGTGGACGAGTATGATGCCGAGTTTAGTCGACTCAGCAAATATGGCGCTGCTTTGATACCAAATGACTTGGCTAAGGCTAAGAGGTTTCATCGAGGACTGACCCAGGAGCTACAACATTATACAAGCTCGCAGTCCCGAGTCTCTTATGCTGAACTACTGACAGAGGCCAGATTTCAGAAAACCATTAGCAGAGGAAAGGGAGGTCAGCTGAGGACACAACAAGGATCAGCAAGGATATATCAGGGACCAGCCAGGACACAACAGGGAGGACCTATCAGACGTCCCTTGGCACAGCAGCATCAGCAACACCGAGCAGCACCGTACCAGAATTCGGGGAAGCCCTACTGCAATTACTGTGGGAGAATCGGACATATTTTGAAAGATTGTCGGACCCGCTTGGGGCAGTGTATGAGATGTGGCTCCGGACAACACATGGCGAGAGACTGCCCAATGCAGGCATCGACACTACCACCGCCAGCACAGAGACTAGCGATTCCAGCACCGAAGCCAGCCCAGCAGATGACCGGACCGGGAGCACCCCGACCCCCAGCAGCAGGAGGATTTCAGAGAGGACCACCGCTACTTACCCAGGAGGAGCAGTATATGAGGACCGGACATGGACAGCCGTAGAGGAATGGGTGAGCTTTTGCATTGGAGGTAGATGACATGGATCATGAGGTGGATGTCATAGCAGGTATTACCCTTGCTTTTACTTTTCCTGCTGTGATATTATTTGATACGGGAGCCACCCACTCATTCATATCATCTAGTTTTATTGCCAAACACAACATTGCTTCTACACCATTATCTAGTTGTGTTAGAATTCTTACCGGAGGAGGAGTTGTACCAGTTAGTCGAGTTTGTAGATTGGGTCCTATAGTGATACATGGCAGAGAGATGAATGCCCAACTCTTAGTCCTTCCTATGCCAACTTTTGATATTGTGCTTGGAATGGACTGGCTAAGCAAGTACCACGCTTTCTTTGATTATTTTGGAGGAAGCATTCTTTTTAAGGTACCAGGCCAGCCTAAACTTGAGTTTGCCTGAGGATCCACAGAAATCCTTGATGGTATACAGCTCGCAATGGACGATGTTGTCTATCATCCTATTATTTCAGAATTTCAAGACGTCTTTCCAGAGGATTTGCCAGGACTACCCCCAGACAGAGACGTAGAGTTTTCAATTGAACTAGCACCCAGAGCAGCACCTATAGCATCGCATGTTTACAGACTGGCGAAGAAGGAGATGGACGAGCTGAAGGCACAGTTAAAGGAGGTAGAGGAGAAAGGTTTCATCCGGTCGAGTGCATCACCCTGGGGAGCACCAGTGCTGTTTGTACCCAAGAAGGATGGGTCAGTACGTATGTGCATTGACTACAGAGCCTTGAATGCAGTGACAGTGAAGAACAAATATCCATTGCCACGCATTGATGACTTATTTGATCAACTCAGTGGAGCTAAGGTATTCTCGAAGATAGATCTGAGATCGGGATATCACCAAGTGAAGGTACGGAAGCAGGACATTCCGAAGACCGCATTCAGAACAAGATATGGACACTACGAGTTTTTGGTCATGCCATTTGGATTGACCAATGCTCCAGCGATCTTCATGGACTTGATAAATCGAGTCTTCCACCAGTACTTGGATTAGTTCGTGGTCGTCTTCATAGATGATATACTTGTCTATTTGAAGAGCCACGAGGAGCACGAGGAGCATCTACGGATTGTTCTAGAGACTTTGAGGAGAGAGCAGTTATATGCTAAACTCAGCAAATATGAGTTTTTCTTGGATAGAGTTTCATTTCTTGGATATGTTGTTACAGGAGATGGTATTTCTGTTGATCCAGAGAAGATCTCAGTAGTTGAGACATGGCCTGTTCCTAAATCAGCAGCAAAGGTGAGAAGTTTCCTTGGACTTGCGGGATATTACCGACGGTTCGTGAAAAACTTCTCAAGGATAGCGGCACCTATGACTCGTTTGACTTGTAAGGACCAAGAATTTATATGGACCGACGAGTGTCAAGCCGCCTTTGAAGAGTTGAAGAAGCGACTGACTACAGCACCAGTATTGACTATTCCGTCAGGATCAGGAGGTTATGTGATCTACAGTGACGCATCAGGAAAAGGCTTGGGATGCGTATAGATGCAGCATGGCAAGGTGATTGCATATGCATCTAGGCAGTTACGAGTGCATGAGAAGAATTTATCAACTTATGACTTGGAACTTGTAGCCGTTGTATTTGTTCTGAAGCTATAGAGACATTACTTATATGGGGAACGAGTGAAAATCTATACATACCACAAAAGCCTCAAGTACGTCTTCACGCAGAAGGAGTTAAATATGAGACAACGTCGATGGCTCGAGTTGATGAAAGATTTCGAGATAGAGCTACATTATCATCCAGGCAAGGCTAACGTGGTAGCAGACGCGTTAAGCCGGAAGGCAGCAGCTTACTTCTTGACAGCACAGAGGGAACTATTAGAGGACTTGCAAGAGCTTGGCATCGAAGTGATATTACCCGGAGCAGATGGGACACTAGCCAACTTGCAAGTTCAATCATCATTGGTAGAGAGGATTAAGGCAGCTTTTCCTACAGACGCCAGATTCAGGAGACTGAAGAAAAGGACAGAGGCCGAAGAGCTGACAGGATTGCGCATTCATGGGGATGGTACATTACGATGTGGTGATCGTCTTTATGTTCTAAATGGAGAGATTCGACAGGAGCTGATGGCAGAGGCTCATAGTTCGATTTATTCTATTCATCCTGGAGGCACCAAGATGTATCGCGACTTACGACAGCACTTTTGGTGGCATAGAATGAAGAGAGAGATAGCTCGCTTTGTAGCTAAATGTCTGGTATGTCAATAAGTGAAGGCGGAGCACCAGAGGACAGCAGGATTATTGCAACCACTTCCGATTCCAGAGTGGAAGTGGGAGCACATCACTATGGACTTCATCACGGGTTTTCCTAAGAGTCCAAGTGGGAGAGATGCAGTGTGGGTAATAGTGGACCGACTCACCAAGTCAGCCCATTTTATACCTTTTAGAGTGGGTCAGTCTACAGAAGCTTTAGCTGACTTATATATGAGACAGATCGTGAGATTGCACGGCATACCAGTCAGCATTGTATCGGACAGAGATTCGCGCTTCACATCGCACTTTTGGAGGAGCATGCAAGAGAGTCTTGGTACTCGTCTGAAGTTCAGTACATCTTACCACTCGCAGACAGATGGGCAGTCGGAGCGTACTATTCAGACCTTGGAGGATATGTTGAGGGCTTGCATGTTAGACTTCGGAGGATCATGGGAGGACCACCTACATCTTGTAGAGTTTTCTTACAACAATAGCTATCAAGCGAGTATTCAGATGGCTCCGTTTGAAGTATTGTATGGAAGAAAATGTAGGTCCCCTGTGTGTTGGAGTGACATGGGAGAACGTCAGATTTTGGGACCCGAGTTGGTGGTCAACACCGTAGAGACAGTCAAGAAGATTCAGGGACACTTGCGAGCAGCGCAAGACAGGCAGAAGCAGTGGGCAGACCTTCATCGTCGTCCCTTGGAGTTCAAAGAGGGCGATCACGTCTTCTTGAGGATATCACCGACCAGAGGCACCATCCGATTCGGAGGGCGCGGCAAGTTGAGTCTAAGGTATATTGGACCATTTGACGTGCTCGAGAGAGTTGGAGAGGTGGCATATCGACTTGCACTACCACCTTCACTGGAGGGAGTACATGACGTATTCCATGTGTCGCAGCTCAGGCGATATGTGGCAGACAACAGTCATGTTCTCGACCATTCAGAGATCACCATTGGGCCGAGCTTGTCATACCAAGAGCAACCCGTGGGAATCCTTGATCGTCGAGAGAAAGTGATGAGGAACCAGTCTATTCCCTTGGTTCGCGTAGCATGGAGGCATGGCGCACCAGGAGAATCAACTTGGGAGCGCGAGGACGACATGCGCAAGCGTTTTCCGAACCTATTCGAAGGTATGAATTTACATTGTTAATTTATATCTTATACCATCCTTGCATTCTATCGTGGCTTAATTTTAATTTCGAGGACAAAATTTTTACAAGTTGGGTAGAATGTAAAACCCCCTTCATAAAAATCGTATATACCCTTTTTATTTATTAATTATTAATTTAAATTGTAGTAATTAGGTCTAACTAGGAGAAATTTTTTTTAGGTATTCGGGCACTTAGAGGACCTATAGGACCATCAGGAATTTTTCGGAATTTATTTCATGTAGGAGATCCCTTGAGCAGTTGCTAGCCTAATGGTGTGCATTACCCTAATCTATAAATTTTATTATGTCTATATATATATATATATATATATATGTATATATATATATATATATATATATGTATATATATATATATATTTAAAAAGAAAGGAAAGGAAAAGAAAAGAAAAGAAAAGAAATAATAATATAATAATTAATAAAGTACTAATATACTACTACCAACTACTATTCTTAGCAAACATTCCACTTGCTAGCAAACTTGCTAGCAAGCAATGTTAGCAAACCGACTACCATTACAAAGCAACGTTAGCAGCAACTTGCTAGCAAAAGCAAAACCAAGCAAAACCAATTTAATCCTATCCGCGGACACAGCCCCCCCTTTCACGCGAACCATTATATTCTCTCTTCCTATCCTATATATATATATATATATATATATATATATATATATATATATATATATATATAATTTCATAAAACCCTAACCTAAAATCTCCATACCCCCTCTTCTCATCTAGAGCCGCCACCGCAGCCAGAGAACCCCGCCAGGCCGTCCAAACCATCCCGACGACCCCGACCCCGCGCACTGCAGATTCCCACACGAGGCACCTTCGCTCCGGAGTTGTTTTCCGTCGACTCGCTCAACCAAACGCCGTTCCGTCTTCACCGGTATGCTCACCCCTTAACCCTCTTCCATATTTGTATAATAGCAGACCTCGAACAACGTGTACCCATAGGGCGAAAACAGCGTCCAAGTTGGCGCGAGCAGACCGAATTCTGGGATCGCAGAAAACTGCGGTGACCACCCATATTGCCGAGTTCGTATCTCCCACCACAAAGATCCGAATTCGATGATTCTTTTTTATATGTGTAGAACACTTGACCTAGTTTATTTTTTGTTAAATAACCCTATATTATTAGCTGCTGTGGATAGAATTAAATTCGTCACAAAACTCCGCGAACCCACTTTTTCCAGAATTCTAAAAGTTGTGAAACGGAGCGCGCCCCGCCAAACGGTACCGCCCCGCCGTGTACCAAGTGTACCGAATGGTGCACGCAGCGTAACCGGACACGTAAAAATTTGTGGAAACTGATTCAGACGCGTGTACGTGCCAAAATCAGGCCGTATCCGCGGACACACCCCGTGTCGCAACTTTTATAAAACTCGCGCATATTTTGTACACGCTTGTCAGATTGCGACAAAACTTACGCCACTGGACTCATGGTAACGCGCTGGTCCTGTGACCCAATTTTTACGCAATTCTGAGACGGTTGACCAAATCGCCAATTGGCGGGCCCCACAATTGACTTTTTGGACAAAATTGTGTTCGGCTCATCGGAATCCACATTTGGATATACCGTTGGGTTCGTATTGACATCTAAAGTTGTTTGACTTATAGTTTGCCCCATTTAGAGACTGTTACCCTCGGCACGCTTTTTGGTGCAAAGTGGGCCACACGTGGACCCCACTTTTATCCGAAATTACCGTTTTGCCCCTGTGTCCAAATTGGACGAAAGGGATATGCTTTTTAGCTATTTTGCTCATTCCGGAAACATTGGTGATGTTTATTTCATCATCCGGAGACGTTTGTTCGGAGTCCTTAGTTCCAGGTTCTGTGTCCTTGACATTTGGGCGCGTACACTTTACAGATTTTTTGCCAGGCAAGTATACCTTGCCATTGTACTGTATTTACATTCCATATGAGGCATGCATGTTTATTTTCTGTTTATTTAGTTTATTTATTTTAACTGCTATATAAACTGAGCGTCCAAGGAAACTTGGGGGCAACGACGGTGTCGTCGTACTATATTTTTATTTATGTATATGCATTGGACCTACTTTATGAGACTACCCCATTTCCATGAGGCATTTATGTTTCATTGGCCATGAAACTATTCTTACACGAGTGTGAGTCACATGTAGGACACGGACTTGCGTACTCGGCTGGCAACTGGTACGTATAGGTCGTGCGACGGATAGGGATAACTGCCAATAGAAACTTTGCATGCTAGTAGACCTGGCGGTTATTAGAGGTTTATCGTGTCATGGACATGACATGCTTAGAGCATTGGGTGGGGAGAACAACAAGTACTGCATTTGAGCTCCTTTGCACTTTTTTCTATTGTGCGGCCGGATTCTCCGCTGGAGATACGGACGGTGATGACCACTATATATTATATTATTATTAGGCGGGCCTCCAGCGTTCGAAAGTCATCGTGCCTTTGTAGGCCCCTGGATCTCCAATAGAGAACCATGCCAAATCCCAGTTTTCAGCCAGATAGTCACTTGTGGGGAAAGGTGTTCTTAACTGCATTCACTTAGACGGTTAGGCGACCCCAATGGATGTTTATATTTTAGTACTTTATTGGCATGTGTTTTTTGTATCTTGTTACGTCCCTCTGAGGAACTGGTCCCTTTCCAGATATAGATGAGCAGGAGTACCCGCAGGAGTATGGACCTGGACCTGACGCTACCTATCAGTCTGAGGCGATCTTACCTTCTGATTATATGTGATTCATTGCAGCTGTTTAGAGATTCTAGTTGCTATTCTTTTTCGAGACATTTATTCTTATATTAGAGTTTATTCTCTTCTCTCTTTAGTTGTTTATTATAGTCGATTTGCAGTGGATTTATTTCCATCCGACTATCACACTTTGAGATTACTATTTGAGACTGTTTCTTTGATATTCAGTTATTGATTTCCATTATTCTATTATTTGTGCTGTGGATGAGATATAGAACTGCGTGTGACTTGTTGTGACATATATTACCACTGTGGATTGGATATTCATGTACAGCGTACGTGTGTATATGGTTTCCATATATTGGAGTTCGTATACATACGGCTGGCGTATTACGTATTCCTAGTCCTACGTATTTTGGGACTGGGGCATGACAGTTGGGCTTAGCCCTTCATGAGATGGCAGAGATTTCAAAGCTGCCAATGGGGGACGCTCCTTATGAAGAGTACACCCCTACCAACAGGGAGTTGAGGGATACAAACCCTCGAGCAGTGGCAGTATATCAGGAGCTGATATGCCACTATCTTGCCTGCACCACTTTCTACAAGGAGCCCTCTGATTTGGCTCACATCAACAAGTGGGCAACCTATCTCTTCTTCCACCAGGCCAGACGTGTTAAGCCGGACAATATGGTAGATAGTCGAGATAGGCCCTTGAACCTCCTGAGCATGCTCAATGCTAACACGGTCGATGACCTTATTGAAGACGCAGGGGCTCCAGATCATATTTTTGACGAGGAGATAGAGGGTTACCCTGCAGGCACAAAAGCCTTCAGTTATATGAGGCATTGTCGTAAGCCTCTGTCAAGGGAAGCTCAATTGGCTGGCTTCCTCTTCGTCTGGCTTTGCCGCTGGGTAGTGCCTGGCATCGCATCTGCGGATCGCATCCATCGCAACACCTTATGGCCTGCAGTACGTTTGGTGTTCGGAGCAAGACTGGGCCTGCTTCCTGCTATGGTATGTAGAATACAAGTAGGTCTGAGGGCCTTTACTGATGGGCTGCTAGCTGATAATATGCAGCGCAAAAGCTTTCCCCGAGTGGAATTACCATTCCTATACCTGATGGGATGGTTAATTCTTCACAACACCAGGGTGATGTCTCCCGGTCCTGCCAGCGGTTCGAGAAATAACTTCTTATTGAATTACAAGAGTTTCTCTTGGAACGTGGCGACCGTCATAGATTGCCGGTGGGCGTTAAATGTTGCCCATAGCTGGAAACTTTTCTGTATCGTCCCCCCTGTACATATCAATCAACAGGGGAAGAAGCTTAAGGATGGGGGTCAAGGGAGGACCATTCTTTCTCCTGAAGCCTTCTACTGGTTGGTCTGCATTAGACCTTCACATTTGATGTACAGAAGTGAGGACCACTATTATCTGGAGCCTTATCTGCCCAATCGGTTCACCAGGCAGTTTGGGTACGACCAGTTGCATGTGGGAAATGCCATTACCAGCTTCAAGTCCAAAGGTGGACTTATTAATGGAGCCAGAGGATGACGATACTTTATTACGGGCTGTACCGGTGCAACTTTTGCTGTGCCCGCAACTTCTCTCTCTATGTAGTTGCACATTCTTCACTCATATGCGCAGTTCTATGCGTCCATTAATAGCTTCCATCGTGATTTTGATGTGCATGGAAGTTTTAGGATGCCCTCCCATAGGTCTAGTGGAAGGGAGGAGAATCCGTCTGTTTCCTCGGATTAGAATGAAGACACCACCGGGGCAGACGAGTTCTTGTTAACAATACCGAGAGGCATAATAGCTCCGCCGGCAGAGCCTCTCGTTATCCCCCAGAAACGGAAGGCTTCTACTCCGAAAGAGCCTTCCCCTCGCAAGAAGAAGATTGCCAGAGGTCCAAAAAGGGCTTCCACCAGGGGGGCTCCTAGGAGCGAGCCTGTCGTCTCCCCTGTTGGGGATGATCCTTTAATTAGAGGTCCTTCGATTTTTAGAGAGGAAACCTCCATAATTCCGGCTGGCAGTGCCGGAGATTCTTTGCTCGAGATCACTGCTGCTACTACTGCTTCTGGTAGTACTACGAGATCGCCTTCGAGGTCGAGCATATTAAGGATACCTTTATCCAGACAAATAATGGGAGTAACCCCTACTTCGTCTGTAAATATATCTAGTGAGATTCCACCCGATGAGCCTTGAGTAGATCTTGGTGAAGACTGGGAAGACTACCCGCCCGTGTCAGTTGGTGCACCCTCTTCTCCAGGTATGATAGCTTGTCTAGCATCATTAAGAGATGATTTAGCTATTCAGGCTGCGGATGCAACATATATACCATCGGCCATGGGTAAATGTTGTCTTTACGCCTTTTTAAGGAAAATTAAGATCAATTTGATATTAACTTTCTCTTATCTTCTTCAGGTGAAGAAATCTCAGGAGAGGGCGGAGTTGATGCAACCTTTGACTTTGTTGCGGATACTGCCGATGAAACAACGGTGTATGATACCGAAGGGGTATGCTTTGACGCTGCCGATCCTTCGTCTGTAATATTTTTGAGTGTCGTCTCGCCAATAGCAGTTCAGATATCTTCAGAGGAGGATGAGCCCATCGTCGCGACTGTGCCTCTTTCGCTGAGTACGCCAGCAACTTTAACCGTTGCTGGTGTTCATTCTTTTGTAGCACCATCTGTAGAGGCAACGGCCGTGGAACCATCCTCTACGGCCATTCCTGGAAGGAGATTTTCTGGTATCGCAGCCACTCCTAGCGTGCATCCGGTCTTCGATATGCTGATTGAACAATATACCAGCCTATTCTACCTCAGTTTGAAGGAGTTGATATCCATGGTGATGGATAAGAACATGAGCTTTGATAATCTGCTGACGTCCTCCCAGCTTGCGATAGCACCGATCAAAAATTTCAACGACGCTGGACGAGCTGATGCGCTGGAGCAAATAGTTAATGGTTTAGAACAACCTATTAACGAATATTTGCAACTATCTCGAGGCAACATCGATGATATGATTCAGGCCGAGTACGACTCCTTGACTGCGAAGCTTACTGAACAGATAGAATGCTTAAACAAATCCTTCCAGGCACAACAGCAGGAGATGGATAAAGAGCAGGCCGTCTTGGAGGAGGTTATTCCTCAGCTAACCCAGTGCGAGGCCGAATATGAGGGAAATAAAGCGAGGGTCCGCAAATTGGAAGCTAAACTCGCTCAGGCAAAGGAGTGGGCTCTCCAGTCATTGGCAGCTCGAGATAAGTTGAAGGGCCGGATGGATACAGCTCAGCAGAACTTGGCACGTGCGGGTGTCATTCGTGCCGATTTTATACATTTTTGGTCCGAACTGTCCCTCCTGAGTGATGACGAGGCACGACTGGAGCGGGCTCGCGCTAACGTCTTGGACTCCGGGAATGAGAGGATGTCACGACCCGCACCCGGAAATTCGGGCACGAGTGCGTGAGTACGTCCAGCCTACGCCGCAGTGTCGGCGGTAGTACGCTGTCTAGGTCATATTCACAAGTAATTAAAATCTATCTCATCCACAGTAAATAAATAGACAAGAAAAATAACAGGAAATAGGAATGCTAACTTTTATAAAACAAGTTGTGACAACAGATCCATAGTTAATACAAAGCCAGAAGATAAATCGGGGACAAACCCGAGTATATGCTGAAAGGAAATAAATAAGCAGCTACTGCTAACTACTTTGCAGAAGTAGCCTCCTGGGTGGGAACTGGCTCCTCATATGGGTCACTTGCTAACTCATAGTGGCAATAATAGGTAGGGGCAAGGTCCTCATCATCGCCTAAAACAACGGATCCAGTCAGGAAAGGAGCAAAGTACACAATGCACAAGAAGATTAAACTAAATATTTATGACAATTAAATTGAGTATCATGTTGAGAAACAGCATAAAAGAACATCAATATCTCAGAGTTAAAGCTGTAAACAGGAATATGAGAAAACAGAAATAAATGAGACAGGAAATGAAACTACAACAGTCAGCAAGAAATATAACATGACCAGAAACTATCTGTGTGAACTTGTGTTTGTTTTTAGAATACATAGTTGGCATATAGGGGTTTATAAGGCTAATCCGACCGTCATAAACGGCTATTAAACAGGAATAATCGAGATTCAGCTGAGGTACAGTCGCGTACCAAC
This sequence comes from Iris macrosiphon, assembly GCA_036927795.1. Lineage (NCBI taxonomy): Eukaryota > Viridiplantae > Streptophyta > Magnoliopsida > Asparagales > Iridaceae > Iris > Iris macrosiphon. The sequence goes on along the minus strand of JAYESA010000008.1, from coordinate 117,090,355 downwards.
AGCTATTAAACATGGCAGGGGAAAGGGTAAACTACATGCCTTCTAGTATTCTCCCACCCGACATGAAAAATAAGACATGAACTCCAATATTCAAGACATGAAATCCAGCATTTCTAACACTAGGTGTAATCATCAAGGGTACTAGTAAAGCAGGATATTAATTATCACAATATAAAGATTTAACTTGAAGTGCAGGTACTTGCCTGTTGTTTGGATCTGATTAATTGTTCTTGGGGAAATTTCCAGAGATGAGTCCAAAAGCTGAAATAGACATTACCATCACGCTCAGAAGATGTCAAATAGCTAGAAACGCCTGTCCTTGGGTCCAATTTGGAGACAAAGGCAAAAACGGCAGTTTCGGGTCAAAACGGGGTCCGCCGGTGGGCCCGCTTTGCACCGAAAAACGTGTCCGGGTCAATGGTCTCCAAATTCACCAAACTTAGTGTCAATAGGTCAGGAACGATGATACGAACCCAACAAAACTTCCAGATTTGGATTCCGATGAGCCGATCACAAAATCGCCCGTCGAGCGGGGCCTGTGGGGCCCACGACGCGCGATTTCGTCAACGTTCTCAGAATCGAACCAAACTTGACCCACAGGACCAGCGTATCGCTACGAGTCCGATGGCACAAGTTTCGTCTCGATCTGACGAGTGTACAAGAAGTTAGGATAAATTGCAGAAAAGGCGGATACGGGGCGATGTCCGCGGATACGCGTTGATTCCGGTGTGCACGCACACCCGAATCAGCTTCCGCAAAATCTCACACGTCCGTATCAACGCTGCGCACGTATCTGTGAAGACCGCGCGCGACCAAGTCGTCCCGTTTGGCGGGACGTACCCAGTTCCGGGGTAAAATAGGGTCTGGTTTTTCCTATTTTTGGATCGCGGTGTACGATCACCACAGGACGCGATGCCCCGAGCGGTTTATCCGGGCACCGAGAGGGTCATACAGGCTTCGCAAAGCAATTTGCGGAATCAAAAACAGAGCTACGAACAAAAAGTTACACGCACCTGAAGGGGACCCGAAAAACCGGGGTTGAACCGAGTCCGATACATGTCCGACTCGTGTCGGACACAGGGAACCTAGGGTTAGGGTTTGCTTCTCAGGCGGTGGCTGGCGGCTCCGGCGGCTGGACTGTGGCGGAGGGGGCTGGGGGTGCTGCGGCGGAGAGCGGCGCGGCGTTCGGGCGGAGGCGGCGGCGCGGGGACTGCCCAGGGCGGCGCTGCGGCTGCTCGAGGAGCTGCGGCGGCTGCTGTCGACGGGGAAGAAGAGAAGGGAGGCGGTTGGAGGCGACGCGACGGCGGTGGCAGGGTGGCTGGGCAGCGGCGAGGTCGGGGTGTCGCCGGAGGCTGGCGGCGTCGAGGTTGGTCGGGGTCGGGGCCGGAGAAGAGGGGGGTTAGGATTTAAATAGGCGGTGGCCGGTGAGACGGGGCCGAGCAAGGCGGCGGAGGACGCGGGTCATGGCCGGCGAGGCAGCCGGGGAACGCGGGCTGGGCGGCGCGTGGCCGAGCGGGCGGCCGGAGCGCCGGGAGACGCGGGCAAGGGCGGGTCTCGAGAGAGAGGAAAAAGCGGGTCGGGCGGCTCGCGGTTCGGGTCTGACCGACCCGAACCCGACCCGGATGGCCAATGGGCCGGACTAGGTGGGCCGCGGGCTGGGCTCAATGTATACGGGCTGGGCTCGGTTTAGATTTAGGTTTTTAAATAATAACTTATTAAACGAATAATTAAATAAATAAGTAAATAAATAAATTAATAGTTTTTAGGTATTTTAAAATAGGTCCGGGGCCTAAAAATTCTAGAAAAATTACCCTAAGTCCAGTTTTCCATTTTACACCCAAAAATATTATTTTCATAATATTTTAATGTTGTTTATTATCAATTAAAATTTATTTAATAATTCAAAACCCTGATTTTAATTACAGAAAATTCCCAGAAAATTCCAGAAAATTGTGAAAAATCCCAATTTTAATAATTCTTGCAAAATCTGGGGGTTTACAATCTACCCAACTTATAAAAATTTCGTCCTCGAAATTTAAAATTAAGCCATACTCTATTAATCCTTCATGTACATCAATCGCAATTTTCTTGCGATAATTAGAATCCCTATCATATCCACTGCAATCATTTCATGGTTAAGATGACTATTGTTCCAATCAAGAATTCAACCTATGGTTATTACTTCTTACTTCCTCAAATTACCCACAGGTGAAATTTTAATTAAGTCCATATAACACCTTCAAGATTTGCATATGCTTATGAATTGCCTCACGATTCTAACTATCATAATTCCTCTAGAAGTGATTCGAGTCCAATATTCCCCTTTGTATGTTCCAACTTTTTAAATTACATTCACATCCTCAATATTCTAACTAGGTAGTCCAACCATCAAATTGTAATTCTTAATCAAATCATCAAATTTAAAATAATTTGAATGTAGTTCGCCATATTCAAGTCTGAATTATATCCTCTAAATTCAAATTGACGATTTTACTTTCATTACTCAAAATTTAAATCATGTATCCAAGATACAACTTATTGGGTCCTCGATATCAATTCATTAATCATTTTAGTCACTCCTCTAAATTTTCAAAATTATAATGGCTTGCTTCTTCCAATCTAACCTTACTCGGTCACAATCCAAAAGATATTCCTCTCGAGTTGACAAATACATTGCTACCCAACTTAGAGTTTACCCATTCATCCCAAAAGACTATATACTTTAAGAAAAATATTCCTTAATATGTTTACCTATGTCATTCAATCCTCGAACTTCAATGCCGATCATATCACATATGATATGTCCTCAATTATGAAAGTTTAATCCTCAAGTATGTGATCGGCCTATGTGGCAATCTAGTACTATCTATGTACCAACTTATACCAAGCACGAGATTTCATCTTTCCGAAATAAGGGAAGACGAAGATCAATAATAAAGAGTTCAAGGGTGGGGTGATAGAATAAAAATATCGGGGTCAAGGCGTTTTAAAGTATTCAGGTGGGAATTGTCAGGCGATTGTGGATTGAATCCTATCTCGGTAATTCCTATTCACATGCTCGTATTAATACAGTTATGTAATCGATACGATATGCTCGGACATATCTAGGGGGCAAGTATACTAGTCAATTATATCTCAATCCACGTAAAGTATTATTTCGAAGGGCGAATCAAGCGCACTATGGTTGATCAGACCGTAATACACTGATTCTGAAATGTATCATTGTGGGCCTCCCCAATAATACACTTGTCATGAACAAGCTCGATAAAGAGTAAGCTTGCAAAACTAGGCTATAGAATAACAGCATAAATCAAGTACGGCAAAATTAAGTGCGCTAGATGATGATGAAAGGAGGTACAAATTATTGAAGTTCACAAAATAACCTACAATAAGCACAATAACAAAAGATTTTACAAGCTCTACAGTTATTAAATATAAAAGCATACCAGGTTATTAGCAAGTTTCAAAATTACTAGGTTGGGGCTGAGGTCACGAACCAATAGGCACAAGCTAAAACAATACTAGAAAATGGCAGCGAAAAATCACTTACGCGAATTAGTTACTCTAAGAGTCTGCACGTTCTCCATGGTCATGCTGGTAGAGCATCTCGTGGTGATCTTGTAGGAACTTCGTCGCTTGCTGGTAGATCTTTTACTTTGCATCCAAAAATAAACGATAAAGGCGTACAGGAATCAAGGCAGGATGCAAGTCAATAAAAATGATTCGAAGCCGATATGAATATCAAGAACGATTCAATCAAGTGGATGAGCTTTTTCCTAAATCCTTAATCTTATTGCAGGCCAGTTCGTCCCTAAGTTGAAATCGAACAATTTAGTCGTGGACCTGCATGGGCCACCACAAAAATGTGTCACGACCCGCACCCGGAAATTCGGGCACGAGTGCGTGGGTACGTCCAGCCTACGCCGTAGTGTCGGCGGTAGTACGCTGTCTAGGTCATATTCACAGGTAATTAAAATCTATCTCATCCACAGTAAATAAATAGACAAGGAAAATAACAGGAAATAGGAATGCTAACTTTTATAAAACAAGTTGTGACAACAGATCCATAGTTAATACAAAGCCAGAAGATAAATCGGGGACAAACCCGAGTATATGCTGAAAGGAAATAAATAAGCAGCTACTACTAACTACTCTGCAGAAGTAGCCTCCTGGGTGGGAACTGGCTCCTCATATGGGTCACCTGCTAACTCATAGTGGCAATAATAGGTAGGGGCAAGGTCCTCATCATCGCCTAAAACAACGGATCCAGTCAGAAAAGGAGCAAAGTACACAATGCACAACAAGATTAAACTAAATATTTATGACAATTAAATTGAGTATCATGTTGAGAAACGGCATAAAAGAACATCAATATCTCAGAGTTAAAGCTGTAAACAGGAATATGAGAAAACAGAAATAAATGAGACAGGAAATGAAACTACAACAGTCAGCAAGAAATATAACATGACCAGAAACTATCTGTGTGAACTTGTGTTTATTTTTAGAATACATAGTTGGCATGTATGGGTTTATAAGGCTAATTCGGCCGTCATAAACGGCTATTAAATAGAAATAATCGAGATCCGGCTGAGGTACAGTCGCGTACCAACAGCTATTAAACATGGCAGGGGAAAGGGTAAACTACATGCCTTCTAGTATTCTCCCACCCGACATGAAAAATAAGACATGAACTCCAATATTCAAGACATGAAATCCAGCATTTCTAACACTAGGTGTAATCATCAAGGGTACTAGTAAAACAGGGAATTTATTATCACAATATAAAGATTTAACTTGAAGTGCAGGTACTTGCCTGTTGTTTGGATCTGATTAATTATTCTTGGGGAAATTTCCAGAGATGAGTCCAAAAGCTGAAATAGACATTACCATCACGCTCAGAAGATGTCAAATAGCTAGAAACGCCTGTCCTTGGGTCCAATTTGGAGACAAAGACAAAAACGGCAGTTTCGGGTCAAAACGGGGTCCGCCGGTGGGCCCGCTTTGCACCGAAAAAACGTGTCCGGGTCAATGGTCTCCAAATTCACCAAACTTAGTGTCAACAGGTCAGGAACGATGATACGAACCCAACAGAACTTCCAGATTTGGATTCCGATGAGCCGATCATAAAATCGCCCGTCGAGCGGGGCTTGTGGGGCCCACGACACGCGATTTTGTCAACGTTCTCAGAATCGAACCAAACTTGACCCACAGGACCAGCGTATCGCTACGAGTCCGATGGCGCAAGTTTCGTCTCGATCTGACGAGTGTACAAGAAGTTAGGGTAAATTACAGAAAAGGCAGATACGGGGCGATGTCCGCGGATACGCGTTGATTCCGGTGTGCACGCACACCCGAATCAGCTTCCGCAAAATCTCACACATCCGTATCAACGCTGCGCACGTATCTGTAAAGACCGCGCGCGACCAAGTCGTCCCGTTTGGCGGGACGTACCCAGTTTCGGGGTGAAACAGGATCTGATTTTTCCTGTTTTTGGATCGCGGTGTGCGATCACCACAGGACGCGATGCCCCGAGCGGTTTGTCCGGGCACCGAGAGGGTCATACAGGCTTCGCAACACAATTTGCGGAATCGAAAACAGAGCTACGAACAAAAAGTTACACGCACCTGAAGGGGACCCGAAAAACCGGGGTTGAACCGAGTCCGATACATGTCCGACTCGTGTCGGACACAGGGAACCTAGGGTTAGGGTTTGCTTCTCAGGCGGTGGCTGGCGGCTCCGGCGGCTGGACTGTGGCGGAGGGGGCTGGGGTGCTGCGGCGGAGGGCGGCGCGGCGTTCGGGCGGAGGCGGCGGCGCGGGGGCGGCCCAGGGCGGCGCTGCGGCTTCTCGAGGAGCTGCGGCGGCTGCTGTCGACGGGAAAGAAGAGGAGAGAGGCGGCTGGAGGCGACGCGACGGCGGTGGCAGGGTGGCTGGGCAGCGGCGAGGTCGGGGTGTCGCCGGAGGCTGGCGGCGTCGAGGTTGGTCGGGGTCGGGGCCGGAGAAGAGGGGGTTAGGGTTTAAATAGGCGGTGGCCGGTGAGACGGGGCCGAGCAAGGCGGCGGAGGACGCGGGTCATGGCCGGCGAGGCAGCCGGGGAACGCGGGCTGGGCGGCGCGTGGCCGAGCGGGCGGCCGGAGCGCCGAGAGACGTGGGCAAGGGCGGGTCTGGGGAGAGAGGAAAAAGCGGGTCGGGCGGCTCGCGGTTCGGGTCTGACCGACCCGAACCCGACCCGGATGGCAAATGGGCCGGGCTAGGTGGGCCGCGGGCTGGGCTCAATGTATACGGGCTGGGCTCTGTTTAGATTTAGGTTTTTAAATAATAACTTATTAAACGAATAATTAAATAAATAAGTAAATAAATAAATTAATAGTTTTTAGGTATTTTAAAATAGGTCCGGGGCCTAAAAATTCCAGAAAAATTACCCTAAGTCCAGTTTTCCATTTTACACCCAAAAATATTATTTTTATAATATTTTAATGTTATTTATTATCAATTAAAAATTATTTAATAATTCAAAACCCTGATTTTAATTACAGAAAATTTCCAGAAAATTCCAGAAAATTATGAAAAATCCCAATTTTAATAATTCTTGCAAAATCTGGGGGTTTACAGAGGATGGCCGCCTTGGCGCAACAGATTCGTGATTTGACTGCTCCTTCCCAATTATGTACTTTTTGCCTTTCTATGTGATTTGCTCTTCTCGGAGATAATAAAGAAACTTTATATGACTTTTGTGGACCTATCATTTCTGAATATAAATGATAGGCTAGGGTGAAAGTGATATCAGAGGTAATATGGACGTGATATACTTTCGGTAAACTTCAGCTGGATATATCTATTCAGAGGTTATATGGACATAATAGAATATGATCCAACTAAATTTGTATACAAAACACTATCAGAGGTAATATGGACGTGATAGGTTTTGAAGTTCCAAATTAGTTAAATATAACTATTCAGAGGTCATAATAACATGATAGAATATGCTCCAACCAGTCTTTGTACGTAGTATCGTCAGAATGAGATCTTCACCATACTCCTTTGAGCAAGGGAGATTAAGCGTAGTACCTCTTCAGGAATTTGCCGTTGATAGGAGCCATTATCAGATCTCCGTTAGGCTTGGCTAATCTGTAAGCGCCGTTTGAAAACGTCGTTTCAATCACATAAGGGCCCTCCCATTTGGGCTGGAATTTACCCTTACTCTTGTGCGTGATAATCATTGGCCTTTTCACAACTAAAACTAGCTCACTAACTTTGAACACTCTTTCCTTCACTTTTCAATTAAAATCTCTGGAAATGCGTGCCTGGTAGAACACAATGCGTTGTTGAGCTTGAAGGCGTTTCTCGTCTAATCCTTCTAGCTCTTGAAGTCGTAGTCGATCATTATTTTCCTGAGTCAACTCATTAGCCGCTGCTATTCTGAGTGATGGAATTTGGATTTCAATGGGGAGAACTGCTTCACACCCGTAGACTAATGAGAATGGGGTACAACCCGTCGGTGCTCGTACCGTTGTGCGGTACGCCCAGAGGCACTCTCCCAGCTTCTCATTCCAATCTCTTTTGTTCGAAGAAATGAACTTTTTCAAGAGTTTGATGATGGTTTTATTGAAGGTTTCCGCCAAACCATTAGCAGCCGGATTGTATGCCGTAGAGGCCATATTTTGAATCCGATTCTTATCGCAAAATCGGTGAAACGCTTGGCTGATGAATTGAGGCCTATTATCGTGAATTATCCTTCCGGGTATCCCAAAGCGATAAATAACATGGTGCTTGATAAAGCTGATCACGTTGGATGTCTTTACCTCAGCAAGGGGGATTGCCTCTGCCCATTTAGAGAAGTAGTCGGTGATAGCCAATATGAACCGATGTCCTCTAGAAGATGACGGGTGAATAGGACCAATGATGTCCATTCCCCATGCTTCAAAGGGCCATGATGCAATGGTAGGATGTAGATACTCAGAAGGCTGATGTATAAAATCCGCATGAACCTGACAGGCTTTGTATTGTCTTGCATATTTCACTGCATCTACAATCATAGTAGGCTAGTAGTAGCCCATCCTCCTGATACGATCCTGTAACTTAGGACCGGGTTGATGTGCTCCACATACACCGTCGTGAGCTTCATGGATAACCCGCTTTGCATCATCATCGGAGAGACATCGTAGCAGTAGTCCATCGTATGTTCGACGATATAGACTTTGTGAAGAAGCATCAAAATAGCAGCGTAATGATCGTCTTTTGATAGACACTGCTTCTTTAGGATCCTCAGGTATGATTTCGTATGCCACGAAATCTATGAAGGGCCTTCTCCAGTCTCTTTTAGGAGGAACCGTGTTTGAGGCGTAGCTGCGTTCTATATAAAAGTTATTTTTCACACAGAATAGATCTCTGTTGAGAAGAATTACCGAATTCTGCCTCCTTATAGGAATAGCTAGATCTGCAGCTAGACTGGCCAGAGCATCAGCTTCCAAATTTTGAGATCGAGGCACGTGCTCTAGGAAGAATCCTTTGAAAGACATTACAATCTCGATCGTTGCTTGGTGATAAGGAATGAGGTCTGGATTGCGGACTTCATATATTCCTCTGACCTGATTAACGATTAGTAGAGAATCACCAAAAGCTTCCAGGTATTCAACATCCAATTCTTTAGCGACTTAAAGCCCGATTAATAGGGCGTTATATTCTGCCACATTATTAGAGCAGGGTTCACAAAGAAAATATGCTCGATAGATGACGAGTTTATCAGGAGTCACCAGGATAATTCCTACTCCTGAAACTATGTTTCCCCTGGGACCAATCCTGGAGGCACCATCGAAGAATATCTGCCATGTATCACTTTCCATTGCGGAATTACATTCTGCAACTTCGTCAAGAATGTCCTCGTATAGTTTAGAGGTTTCCGGAATCGGATGAACAGCTAAGAAATCAGCCAAGGCCTGGCCTTTTATGGACTTCTGAGGGATGTACACCATAACATACGGTGTTAATAATATCGCCCAAGTCGCGAGTCGGGAATTAAGAACACTCGGCTTGTTCATCAATACTCGAAGAGGATTAATTCTGGAGATGATATGAATAGTTTGGCCCGTGACGTAATGTCGCGTCTTCTGAATGGCGAACATTAGGGCCAAGCATTCTTTTTCCACTGGGTTGTACCGGTGTTCAGCTCCGACCATCATCCTGCTTGAATAGTAGATAGCATGTTCATAACCCTCATTGTTCTTCTGTGCGAGGAGAGCTCCCAAAGAATGATCCATTGCTCGAACATACAGCAAAAATGGTCTTCCTATGACGGGAGGCACCAGAACTGGAGGATTAGTGAGGTAACATTTGATATCATTAAACGCTTGCTGACAAGCTTCGTCCCACACAAAGGACACACATATCTTCATCAGGCGAGAAAAAGGTTGACATCTCCCAGAGAGGTTGGATATGAATCTCCTGATATAAGCTAGACAACCTTGAAATCTCCTGAGTTCCCTCAGATTACGGGGTGGTCGCATTTCTAAGATAGCCTTTACTTTATCAGGGTCTACTTGAATACCTTTAGCGGTAATGACAAATCCCAGGAATTTGCCACTGGATACACCAAGAAAGGACTTTGTAGGATTCATTTTGAGTTGATGTTGGCGCATCAACTCGAATACTGTCTTCAAGTCTTGGATGTGATTATCCTTGAGGCGGCTTTTGACAGCAATATCGTCTACGTAACATTCCACTGTTTTGCGTAAGTGCTCATGGAATATGTTACTCATAACTCGTTGATACGTTGCCCCGGCATTCTTCAATCCAAAGGGCATGACAGTGTAGTAATATACCCCCAGTGGTGTACGGAAGGCAGTATGCTTCTCATCTTCAGGATGCATCTTTATCTGATTGTACCCTGAAAATCCGTCCATGAAAGACATGCGTTCAAAACCGCATGTGTTGTCGATCATGACGTCTATAATGGGAAGAGGGAATTCATCTTTAGGGCAGGCCGCATTCAGATCTCGGAAATCGATGCAAACACGCACTTTCCCACTTTTCTTCATGACTGGGACAACATTGGCAACCCAGTCAGGATGTTGTTCTTCCCGGATGAACCCACAGGCTATTAGCTTCTTGATTTCAGCTTCAATGGCATCCATCATATCCAGACGGAACCGGCATTGGTGTTGCTTCACCGGCTTCGAATTGGGCCGTATGTTGAGTTTATGGGTAGCCACTTTAGGATCAAGATCTGGCATATCCTCATAATTCCATGCGAAGACATCGGTATATTCTTTTATCAGCTGGATCATCTCTTCCCTTTCTTCTTTGGAAAGATTGTTACTGATAAATGTAGAAGCATGAAAAATACGCTGAGGAATTATACGCGTAAAACCCTCAACATGTAAGAAGCCGCGTAAAACAAAGCTCTAGTACTGGGAGGCGTAAGACATGACTTCAGAGCCATTGGCGAATAACAGAGCTTCAAAGCTATTCAGCGTAAATATAGCTCCAGAATAACCCGCGTAATGCAGTATTTTCAGACTGCTTCGGTGTAAAAAGGTTACTACATCGCCACTTTGGCGTAAAACTCTTCTGCTTTTAATGCAGCAGAAAGTTGTACGAGAAACTCTTCGTATTCCTCAAATGAACCTGTCAGATCATGCAGTGAACCTGACTTCTGACAAAGAGTACTGCACAGCGATCGAGAGGACGGCTGTAATGATGATTCTACACGGAGCCCCAGACTGTCGTTTAGTGACAAAGCCTTGAATTAAGACGTCATTTACGCATTCAAGGAATACGCTACCTATTTTTACACAGGCAGACATGAGCTTTTACGCTCAGGACGAGACGAAACCAACCGCCACGTCAAAAGCTGCTCTTAGTACAGAACTCGAGGCACGCCTCTGCAGTTAATGCGCGAGATGGGGGCAGATCTCTGCATTTAATGCACGAGATTTTGTTCTATTTCCAATGACTGGTAGAGCTATAATTAGGACTAATACGTCCACATCACCATCCCTGCATATTACGCCATCAGGCTATTTTTAGCTATAGGAGCACGCTGTACGCTATCTCCTTGAATTACGCCGACCTGGCTATTTTTAGCTATAGGAGTACGCTGTATACTATCTCCTCGAAATACGCCAACTCAGGCTATATTTACAAAGGTGCGTGATAAGGCTATCTGGCCCAGAACACGCTCAAAACCTCAGTCAAAGAAGGATAACTGGCTACTTTATGCTGGTTACCTATCCATACAGCATCAAGCTTTACGCAGAATTTGGCTTCTACGCCAACATGACAGCTACTTGGCTTCTACGCCAATATGACAGCTACTTAGCTTCTACGGCAACATGACAGCTACTTGGCTTCTACGCCAATATGACATCTATTTAGCTTCTACGCCAACTTGACAACTATTCAGCTTCTACGCCTACTCGGCTTTTTACGCCATCTGAACAGCTATTTGGCTTTTACGCCAACGAGACAGTTATTTGGCTTTTATGCCAACCTTCTCTACGCGAAGGGCAGTTATCTACGTGGCTTGCATGTCATGATCTTCGACGAGCGATTATACGTGTTACCTCTTAATGGGACACGCGTCACACGCCTATTCAGAAGATTATTTATACGTGGGTGGCAGTTATTATAACCGCCGCGTAAAAGGTGCAACTTTCTCCGCTGTTCGGTTTTTACGCCGACTGTATCTGAACTCTATAAATAAAGACATCCGGCCACGGAGGTCCAGGGTCGGAGATTAGATTTTTTTTGAGAGAGAAGAGTCTAGAGCACAGATGGAGAGTAGTGATTGACGACTTTGGCATCGAGCATCCAATCCCTCTTGCGATCTTTGAAGCTTCTTCTTCTTCTACAGCACTTCTTCATCATCGTGTGGTCCAAGGGACAAAGTGATCGACCGCAGATCAGACTCCTATGACAATATTTCTCCATAATCAAATTTGTGTACTTAACATCCTCGTATAGGATTAATTGTACTTAATTTTCTTGTTTGTAAACCAAAGAAAGGGTTTCATATAAACCTAGTTTCAATTTCTTTCGTTTATTATCAAACACAAGATGGCGACTCTGCTGAAGACTACTTTCTTATCTGACGAGAAAGCCATTGCTCAACACGATGCTGTATCCGTGGGATCAACGAAGAAGACCTTGTTCGTCCAATTCGACCAATCAGCTTACGAAGACATGCTTCGAGCAGGGGGTAGCTCTCATTCCCTCTCTGTCCAAGACAGCAGAAAATTGCGTAAAGTATGGATGCCTAGGACATCCTTTACCCTTCCTGCGGACTCTCTCACTCCGACCAACAAGGTTGTAGCACCGCAACCTCCGTGTCTTGCGCGTAAAACTCTGTCTCCCGTCTGTGACGTGGCAGACAAAACTTCTGGCAATGCCTTAGTGCCAATCCAGAAGTCTACTCCGCGCCCCGCGCGTAAAATTTAGTCTCCCGTCTGTGACGTGGCAGATAAAAATTCTGATAATGCCTCAGTGCCAACTCAAAAATTCCAAACACGCTCTGCGCGTAAAAATACATCTCCCGCCTATAAGGGGGCAGATGGTCCCTGCAATCTCCGCAAAGGAAAACAAGTGGCGGATTTCCCGATATCTCGGCTTTTACGCCATCAAGAGAAGAATCTGCCCGCTCTTCAGATTACGCGGAATGCCGACGGCCGATTGAGGACTTCCTCAGTTTTACGCCAACCTATGCAAAGTTCCATATTACGCCAGGACAAGCCCTTCAGCGTAAAGAAGGCCCAGTACGTGGATAGATATGCTCCTCATGGATCATGTGCTACTCACATGGCTGAACTGTTGTATTCTTATGGCAGGGAGAGAGTTATGATTTCCAATATCCGAATTTTCACTGATGTAAAAAGGCAGAATAAGCCTTCTTCTTCTTCTGTTAATCCTCCTGACTTGCGTAAACTCCTAATCCAGAAGCGCAAAGATAGGGGATCTTCTAACATGTCTATTACACCTCCTAGGGAGCACTGTTGTAATAGTCATAAAGTTGTAGTTAATTATTGATGTTCTAAGGCAAAACGGTCAGTTTTTGACCGGTTGAACTACTCTCTGTCTTTACAGGAAGAAGAGCCTACATTCGCATCAGTGAACATGGCTTCACACGTTCCAAGAGGAAGGTCAAATTTAAGATGTCATCCCTCTAGAACTCCAAGCCAAAGGAGATTCAACAGTCTCCTTGAGAATATTGAAGCTGGTGTATTCCGAAACACCCGTTCGAGGTCACGACAACCAACTTCATATTCTTCTGATTTCGACACTGGGGGTCGCCAATTTCCTGAATCGGATGCTGAAAGTATATATTCAATCTCTACATAGCTCTATACTGATCCTTCCATAGCATCCAGAGAAATGGGAGTCTATGCCATTGAAGATGAACGCGAAGAGGCTTCTCCATCAGGAAGTACTGAGCAACGCATCGCTGTATTGGAGACATCACTGAAAGAGATGCATTCTATGATGGAGAATATGCACCAGATGATGCTGACTCAACATACAGCTGCTATAGCTCCAACATCGGTTCCTCCGACTCAAATACGTGTGGGGGTGGACCTACCACCATCCAATGCGAACCAGAAGCCTGTTCTAAATCAAGAGTCAGCAGATCCTCCACTTCCTAACTCGGAGAATGTATTGCCTCCTGTTGGAGTTACGATACAACCGATCTCTCACCACTCTGCGGTCCCTTTACCAGCTGAATATCCGATGCAAGCAGTGTGGGAATTAAAAGCCCAATTTGACGCCCTTAAGCATAAGGATCAGCTCAAGAAGTTGGGGATCAATCAGCCATACCCTGTTATCTGGGACGAGATTTCTTTTCCACCAAAATACAAACCACAGGCTATGGTTTTGTTTGAGGGAAAGACGTCACCGAGCCAGTACATAAACTACTTTAGCATGATGACAGTGTTGTTGCAAGGGAATGACGCCCTTCTCACTCGAGTGTTTAAAGGCTGTCTGTCTGGAGTAGCCTATCAGTGGTATCGTAGTCTTGCGGACAACTGCATTACTTTCTTTGAAGATTTCAAGACTCTGTTCTTCGCGCGATTCTACGAAGGAGGGATGGACATGTCTATGTCCTCGCTTATCGAAGTAAAGCAGAAGGAGAAAGAGAGCGTTCATACTTTCATCGAACGTTTTCGTCAGGCTACTTTACAGATGCCTTCCGGAGTTCCAGATTCTGCCTTGGTAGACATTTGCAGGAAGAACCTTCTTCCACTAATCTCGGTGTTCACAGGACCATATCAGTTCCATGATTGGCCCTCGTTTATCATCTCAGCGGTAGCCGCCGAAGACAACAGTCGGAAGGCACGTGACAACGGAATCATGATCTCCACCTCTGACAAAGGGAAATGGTCATCTTCCAATAGCGACCATCCTCGTGGTTCCAAGGGAAAGAAAGCTCTGGCGATTAACACGTCCAGACAATCTACCCTAGCAACTACGCAGACGAAACCTGGGACTTCTAGACCCATAGAAGAATATTCTTTTGATGATGATGACATTCTGAGCATATTCGACTGTCTAGTCAAAAGTAGCAAGCTCACTCTCCCCGAAGTAAAGCGGCCTGTCCTAAAGATGAGTTCCCTATTCCCATCATAGACCTCATGATCGACAACACATGCGGCTTTGAACACATGTCTTTCATGGACGGATTTTTAGGGTAAAATCAAATTAAGATGAACCCTGAAAATGAAAAGCATACTGCCTTCCGTACACCACTGGGGGTATATTGCTATACAGTCATGCCTTTCGGATTGAAGAATGTCGGGGCTATATATCAGCGAGCTATGAGTAACATATTCCATGAGCATCTACGCAAAACAGTGAAATATTACGCAGACGACATCGCTGTCAAAAGCCGTCTCAAGGGTACTCACATACAAGACTTGAAGACAGTGTTCGAGTTGATGCGCCAACACCAACTCAAAATGAACCCTACAAAGTCCTTTCTCGGTGTATCTAGTAGAAATTCCTGGGATTTGTCATTACTGCCAAAGGCATTCAAGTTGATCCTGATAAAGTAAAGGCTATCCTCGAGATGCGACCTCCCCGTAATCTGAGAGAACTCAGGGGATTTCAAGGTCGTCTAGCCTATATCTGGAGATTCGTATCCAACCTTTCTGGAAGATGTCAACCTTTTTCCCGTCTGATGAAGAAAGGTGTGTCCTTTGTATGGGACGAAGCCTGTCAGCAAGTATTTGACGATATCAAACGCTACCTTACTAATCCTCCAGTTCTGGTGCCTCCCGTCATAGGAAGACCATTTTTGTTATATATTCGAGCAATGGATCATTCTTTAGGGGCTCTTCTTACACAGAAGAACGATGTGGGTCATAAACAGGCTATCTATTATTTAAGCAGGATGATGATCGGAGCTGAACACTGGTACAATCCAGTGGAAAAAGAATGCTTGGCCCTAATGTTTGCTATTCAGAAGATGCGACATTACGTGACGGGCCAAACTATTCATATCATCTCCAGAATCAATCCTCTCCGGGTATTGATGAGTAAGCCGAGTGTTCTTAATTCTTGACTCGCAACTTGGGCGAAGTTATTAACACCATATGATATGGTGTACGTCCCTCAGAAGTCCATGAAAGGTCAAGCCTTGGCTGATTTCTTAGCTGCCCATCCAATTCCGGAAACCTCCAAACTGTACGAAGACATTCTCGACGAAGTTGCAGAATGTAACACTGCAACGGAAGATGATATATGGCAGTTATTCTTCGATGGTGCTTCTCGGACTGGTCCCAAGGGAAACGTGGTTTCAGGAGTAGGAATTATTCTGGTGACTCCTGACAAACTCGTCATCTATCGAGCATATTCTCTTAGCGAACCCTACTCTAATAATGTGGCAGAGTATAATGCCCTACTCATCGGGCTTCAAGTCGCTAAAGAATTAGATGTTGAATACTTGGAAGCTTTTGGTGATTCCCAGCTGATCGTCAATCAGGTTAGAGGAATATATGAAGTCCGCAATCCAGACCTCATTCCTTATCACCAAGCAACGATCGAGATAGCCATGTCTTTTAAAGGATTCTTCTTAGAGCATGTGCCTCGATCTCAAAATCTAGAAGCTGACGCTCTGGCCAGTTTAGCTGCAGATCTGGCTATTCCTATAAGAAGGCAGAACTCGGTGATCCTTCTTAACAAAGATTTGTTTTGTGTGAAAAATAATTTTCACATGGAATACAGCTACGCCGTAAATACGGTTCCTCCTAAGAGAGATTGGAGAAGTCCCTTTATAGACTTCGCAGCATACGGAATCTTACCAGAAGATCCCAAAGAAGCAGTATCGGTTAAAAGACGATCACTACGCTTCTATTTTGATGCTTCTTCACAAAGTCTATATCGTCGAACTTATGATGGACTATTGTTACGATGTATCTCTGACGATGATGCAAAATGGGTTATCCGAGAAGCTTATGACGGGGTATGTGGAGCACATCAACCCGGTCCTAAGTTACAGGATCGTATCTGGAGGATGGGTTATTACTGGCCTACCATGATTGCAGATGCCGTGAAATATGCAAGACAATTCAAAGCTTGTCAGGTTCATGCAAATTTTATACATCAGCCTCCTGAGTATCTACATCCTACCATTGCATCATGGCCCTTCGAAGCATGGAGTATGGATATCATTGGTCCGATTCACCCGTCATCTTCTAGGGAACATCGGTTCATATTGGCTATCAATGATTATTTCTCCAAATGGGCAGAGGCGATTCCTCTTGCTGAGGTAAAGACATCCAACGTGATCAGCTTTATCAAGAATCATGTCATTTATCGCTTTGGGATACCTCGAAGGATAATCCATGACAACGGGCCTCAATTCATCAGCCAAGCATTTCACCGATTTTGCGATAAAAATTGGATACAAAATATGGCCTCTACGGCATACAATCCTGCTGCTAATAGTTTGGCGGAAGCTTTCAACAAAACCATCATTAAACTCTTGAAGAAGTTCGTTTCTTCGAACAAAAGAGATTGGAATGAGAAACTGGGAGAATGCCTCTGGGCATACCGCACAACGGTACGAACACCGACAGGTTGTACCCCATTCTTATTGGTTTACGAAAGTGAAGCAGTTCTCCCCATTGAAGTTCAAATTTCCTCACTCAGAATAGCAGTGGCTAATGAGTTGGCTCAGGAAAAGAATGATCTATTAAGGCTTCAAGAGCTAGAAAGATTAGACGAGAAACGCCTTCAAGCCCAACAACGCATTGCGTTCTACCAGGCACGCATTTCCAAAGCTTTTAATCAAAAAGTGAAGGAAAGAGTGTTCAAAGTTGGCGAGCTAGTTTTAGCTGTGAAAAGGCTAATGATCATCACGCACAAAAGTAAGGGTAAATTCCAGCCCAAATGGGAGGGCCCTTATGTGATTGAAACAATATTTTCAAATTGCGCTTACAGATTAGCCAAGCCTAATGGAGACTTGTTAATGGCTCCTATCAACGGCAAGTTCCTGAAGAAGTACTACGCTTAACCTCCCTTGCTTAAACGGAGAATGGTGAAGATCTCATTATGACGATACTACGTACAAAGACTAGTTGGAGCATATTCTATCATGTCCATATAACCTCTGAATAGATATGTTTAAACTAATTTGGAACTTCAAAAGCTATCACGTCCATATTACCTCTGATAGTGTTTTGTACACAAATTTAGTTGGATCATATTCTATCATGTCCATATAACCTCTGAATAGATATATCCAACTGAAGCTTACCGAAAGTATATCACGTCCATATTACCTCTGATATCACTTTTCACCCTAGCCTAGCATTTATATTCAAAAATAATGGGTCTACAAAGTCCGATAAAGTCTCTTTATTATCTCCAGGAAAAGCAAAATTACATAAAGAAGCAAAAAGTACATCATTGGGGAGGAGCAGTCAAATCACGAATCTGCTACGCCAAGGAGGCCATCCTCTCATTCCTGGAGGTCAAGACGTTAGCGCGAGCCCGCTCTAGCCTTGCCTCCTCATTGTTCAAGGAAGATAGTTCGGATAAAGCATGAACAAAACCGACGTAGGTGACTCCTGTACGTGCCAAGTTCTGCTGAGCTGTATCCAGTCGGCCATTCACCACATCTAGAGCTGCCAATGACTGGAGAGCCCACTCCTTTGCCTGAGCGAGTTTGGCTTCTAGTTTGCGGACCCTCGCTTCATTTCCCACATGTTTGGCCTTGCACTTTGTTTGAAGAGGAATAACCTCCTCCAAGACGGCTTTCCCTTCATCCATCTCCTGTCGCTGTGTCTGGATGGATTTATTCAAGCATTCCATCTGTTCAGTAAGCTGCGCAGTCAAGGAATCATACTCGGCCTAAATTATATCATCGACGTTGCCTCGAGATAATTGCAAATATTCGTTAATGGATTGTTCTAAACCATCCACTATTTGCTCCAGCGCATCAGCTCGCCCAGGGTCGTTGAAATTTCTGATTGGCGCTATCGCAAGCTGGGAGGACATCTTCAGAGCCTCGAAGCCTAGATTCTTCTCTAGCACCATTGATATCAGCATTTTCAAAGTGATGTAGAAAATGATAGTATACTGCTCAACTAGCATGGCAAAATTCGAATGGACGCTGGGAGTGACTGCGATATCGGTAAATCTCCCTCCAGAAATGACTGCAGAGGATGTTGACACGGTCGTTGCCTCTACAGATGGCGCTACAAATGAATGAACACCAGTAACGATTGAAGTTGCTGGCATACTCAATGAAGGAGGCACAGTCGCTATGATGGGCTCATCCTCCTCTGATGATATCTGGACTGTTGTTGGTGAGACAGCACCCGAAAGTGTTGCCTCTCCAAAGTCGAACACCGCCGTTTCATCGGCAGGAGCCGCAACAAAGTCAAAGGTTGCGTCGACGCCGCCCTCCCCTGAGATGTCTTCCCCTGAAAAGAAGACGAGAAAGTTAATATCAACTCGATGTTTATTTTTCTAAAGGAGGCATAAAAGACGACATTTACCCATGGCCGATGGTATATATGTCGTATCCGCAGCCAGTACAGCTAAATCAGTTCTTAATGAGGCTAAGCGAGCTGTTATACCTGGAGAAGGGGGTGCACCAACTGACACTGGCGGGTCGTCTTCCCAGTCTTCACCAAGATCCACTCGAGGTTCATCAGGTGGAATCTCGCTGGATATACTTACAGACGAAGTAGGGGTTACCCCCATTATTGGTCTGGATAAAGGTATATGCAATCTTATTATGCTCGGCCTTGGAGGCGATCTCGTAGCACTACCAGAAGAAGTAGTAGCAGCGATCTCGAGCAAAGAATCTCCGACACTGCCAGCCGGAACTATGGAGGTCCCCTCTCTAAAAGGCGAAGGACCTCTAATCAAAGAATCATCCCCAACAGGGGAAACGACAGGCTCGCTCCTAGGAGCCCCCCTTGTGGAAGCCCTTTTCGGACCTCTGGTAATCTTTTTCTTGCGAAGGGAAGGCTCTTTTTGAGTGGAAGCCTTCCGTTTCTGGGAGATAACGAGAGGCTCAGCTGGCGGAGCTATTATGCCTCTCGGTATTGTCGTCAAGATCTTGTCTGCCCCGGCGGTGTCCTCATTCTCGTCCGAGAAAACAGACGAAATCTCCTCCCTTCCACCAGGTCTATGGGAGGGCATCCTAAAACTTCCACGCACATCAAAATTGCGATGGAAGCTATTGATGGATGCATAGAACTGCGCATACGAGTGCAGGATGCGCAACTCCATAGAGAGAGAAGTTGCGGGCACAGCAAAAGTTCCACCAGTACAGCCCGTGATGAAGTATCGCCATCCTCGGGCTCCATCAATAAGTCCACCTTTGGACTTGAAGCTGGTAATGGCATTCCCCACATGCAACTGGTCGTACCCAAACTGCCTGGCAAGCCGACTGGGCAGATAAGGCTCCAGATAGCAGTGGTCATCACTTCTGTACAGTAAATGGGAAGGTCTAATACAGACTAACCAGTAGAAGGCTTCAGAAGAGAGAATGGTCCTCCCTTGACCCCCATCCTTAATCTTATTTCCCTGTTGATTGATATGCACAGGGGGGACGATACAAAAAAGCTTCCAGCTGTGGGCAACATTTAACGCTCGTCGGCAATCTATGACGGTCACCACGTTCCAAGAGGAATTCTTGTAATTCAACAAGAAGTTATTTTCCGAACCGCTGGCAGGACCGGGAGACATTACCCTGGTGTTGTGAAGAACTAACCATCCCATCAAGTATAGGAATAGTAACTCCACCCGGGGAAAGCTTTCGCGCTGCGTATCATCAGCTAGCAGCCCATCAGTAAGGGCCCTCAGACCTGCTTGTATTCTACATACCATAGCAGGAAGCAAGCCCAGTCTTGCTCCGAATACCAAACGCACTGCAGGCCATAAGGTGTTACGATGGATGCGATCTGCAGACGCGATGCCAGGCACTACCCAGCGGCGAAGCCAGACGGAGAGGAAGCCAGCCAATTGAGCTTCCTTTGACAGAGGCTTACGACAATGTCCCATATAACTGAAGGCTTTTGTGCTGGCAGGATAAACCTCTATCTCCTCGTCAAAAATATGATCTGGATCCCCTGCGTCTTCAATAAGGTCATCGACCGTGTCAGCATTGAGCATGCTCAGGAGGTTCAAAGGCCTATCTCGGCTATCTATCACCTTGTCCAACTTAATATTCCTGGCTTGGTGGAAGAAGAGATAGGTTGCCCACTTGTTGATGTGAGCCAAGTCAGAGGACTCCTTATAGAAAGTGGTGCAGGCAAGATAGTGGCACATCAGCTCCTGATATACTGCCACTGCCCGAGGGTTTGCATCCCTCAACTCCCTATTTGTAGGGACGTACTCTTCATAAGGAACGTCCCCCATCGGCAGCTTTGAAATCTCTGCCATCTCATGAAGAGCTAAGCCCAACTCACCCAGCGGAGTGGCAAAAGTCCCAGTGAGCGAGTTGTATCGCTCCATCAAGGCTAAAAACAAGTTAGGGTTGAGGGGTAGACCAACACTTGTGGCACTCACAACCGCGAACAGACCAATACTTTTCAGCTCCGTCTGAAAGTGCTTCAGGGCCCAGGCAGTCAAAACTGGCCCATCGAAGATTCCCCGGGCTAAGCCATCCGCTGGTGCGAGGGCTGACCCTGGGGTACATTCCTCCCTGCCCCATAAAGTCATTGCAGAATGTCGACATATGAACCGGCTGGATCAGCGAAATGTCCTCACTCGGAACACTACCTGGCAGTAATCCCCTAAAGGGCATAACCGGGCCCGAGGGACGACTCATATAGCCCCCCCCCCTCCCCCCCGTAGTATTCCTTGCTGTATAAGATTTTCCCCGATCGTCCATGAAGCTCGGGAGTCAGGGTCAATGACATCTTCCTAGGATGTGTGGCGTAGAAGAACGCAGAGATAGGGTAATCCCTGAGCATCCGGGGCAGATACATGACCGTGCCCTCAGCAGTAAACACCCAATCCTCCTTCTTGGGTTTGGTTTGGGACTGTTTGTCGATAACGTCCCTGAACAAGAAGCCTGGCTTCTTATACTCTGTCCCGTCTATGTATGTCAGGGGCTCCCCACTGATCATACTCAACAACATGTGTTCTCCTTGGGACGAGAGTAAGGTTCCCCTTTCTTCAGGATAATTGGCTCCAGAAATAGGGAATGTCACATGGGACAAATCCTCCAAATAGTTTAAGCTCAACATCCCGGCAGCAGAGCCCATAACTTCAGCCAAAGGAGAGATCTGCAAGTCCACTACAAAATGCAAGAAAATCAGTCAGTTTCTATACTAGACGATACACTGTTGCAGTTTACGCCAAAGATTATCAGTCTGAGCTTTTACGCCAAGACTGCAAAAAACTTGAGCTCTTACGCTGGAACCCATTTCCAAGGCGTAAAATTCAAGGTTGGCAATATACACCAAAATTTAACAATCTGAGCTTTTATGCCAGATTGACAAAATTTGAATTTTTTTTACGCCAGAAGTCATATCCAGCGCGTAAAATTCAAAGTTTACAGTTCTACTCCAAATTTTGACAGTCTGAGTTTTTACACCAGACTTCAAAAATACGGAGTTCTTACGCCGACACATTAGGAATGTGCGCGTAATAATGAAACATCTCCATACATCATCGTCCTCGAAAAGGCTCTCAGTACAAAAGATGACCTTGCGCGTGCACGTACAACGTGTGCGAAGGATTTTTTTTCTTCTCTCCCGAAGTCTTTACCTGTAATGTCCGAAGCACAGCTCGACGGCGGAGCACTGCGTTCCGATCGAGGCTCGTTCAGCCTAATGGGAGTTGCTCGTGCTTGAGCAGTGCAGCGGAAAGAGGAATCGACCTTCTTTCCCTTAGCAGTGGAAGTCTGTTTAGGTGCCAAGGAGATTCTGAGTTCTCAAGAAAAGAGACGAAGAAGAAGGGTTCTTGGAAAGCAAGGGTTTTGTAAAGGCAGATAAAAGTTTTCTCTCTCTAGCCCTTAGACTATTTATAGAGTTCGGATAACTCTTCGAATCCCTAACCAAATCCGATATTTAATATTCAGTTATGATTTGGGGCCACGTCAGCCTATTATTTAGGGAAGACGGACAGTCAGCGGATCCAGATTTTACGCACAGAGTAGATCTACGATTTTACGCTAAGTAGCTTTTACGCTCAGAGGCTACAAATCTACGATTTTTCGCTCAGAGGCTATAAATCTACGGTTTTACGCCCGGATGCTTTTATGCTCAGCAGCTTTTACGCTCGAGAGGCTACAAACCTACGGTTTTACGCTCAGAGGCTACAAATCTATGATTTTACGCTCAGAAGCTTTTTATGCTCAGAGGCTACAAATCCACGATTCTACGCTCGAAAGCTACAGACGGCCAATTACAAGGGTTTACGCAGAAGATGCTCCATTTTTTGCTACAGAATACTCCAAGTACCCAAAACATACAGAGTTAAGCATTGAAGATGACTCTTCTTCTTGGGTCGATTGGAAGTTCATCCAAAGTCCAGTCAGAATCCTTTCTCAAAAGTTCAAGTATGGCCTATTTTGACGGCTATTTCTCTCCCTATTTTAAGGGATTTTCGAGAAATCATTCTTGAAGATGATAGTCTGAACAAGAATTCTTCGCATCAGAGAAGTGATAGTTTAGAAATTCTACGTGACTCCTCGTTCAAAACAGCATGACATTTAGGATATTCGACTTAAATGCTAAGCAGCTTTCTACGCGTCTACTGTTACGCGTAAAAGACAAGACAAGATCAGATATTCTTTTATCAGAGTCAGTGTAAAATTATTCAGACATATCGAAGCTGCACACTATTCAGACTTTCTTACAGCAAATATGGCAAATCATCAGATGCGTAAAAGAAGACAATTCTATTAATCATGATTACATATAATGGAAATCCAGTTTATAAAGGGTTTTTCATCTTCATGATTACATTTGCTGGAAATCCTTTCTCTACAAAGGGTTTCTCATTTAAGATCACACCGAGAATCTGTTCTGCCAGGTTATCATATTGGTGGAGATCTTTTTCCGTCTTCTTCAGCAGTTAATCGGTTTCCGCGGACCGATTAACAAAAAAATGATTAATGGCAGGAGGATACAAAACTGGGCCTGTATCAATTTTGTAAGCCCATCCTCCATACGCCATGGCAGGCATGCCCTAGAATTGTGTTGGGGGTTCAGACCCAACTCAATACTGGAAGACAGGGCCAAACTGCCTACCCTCGTCCACCGCCATGATGGAAGAAAATACAGCTTGCAAGCTGTGTGGTCCAATATGACCCTTCCTCTCTCCTGGACGAATCGCCATATGAAATTGATGATCATCCCGAGCAAAGGAAGCTATGATATCCTTCCATGATCCATCGTTGCAGAGGACATTTGCTCGAAAATGCCTCTTTTTATGGCTCCTCACATGCTCGAAGAACATGATCTTCTTCTTCCTCAAGTCAGTAAGGCGAACATCGGCAACCATCTCTTCTGTGGTGAAGGAAGTGTGGGGAGAATAGGTTAACTTATTAGCCTTTATATAGGCAGAGGAGATCACATCAAATTCCAACAAATTTCTAAATATTTGCCGAGAAATCAGCCTCGCAGAACGAGTCAAATTTGACCATTTCATGCTTCATTCAAAGTGTTTCAAATTACGAGGAATTTGAAAACTTTGAAGGGGGTCTTGTAGAAGCATGAAAAATATGCTGAGGAATTATACGCGTAAAACCCTCAACATGCAGGAAGCCACGTAAAACAGAGCTCTAGCACTGGGTGGCGTAAGACATGACTTCAGAGCTATTGGCAAACAACAGAGCTTCAACGCTATTCAGCGTAAAATATAGCTCCAGAATAACCTGCGTAATGCAGTATTTGCATACTGCTTTGGCGTAAAAAGGTTACTACATCACCACTTTGGCGTAAAACTCGTCTGCTTTTAATGCAGCGGAAAGTTGTACGAGGAACTCTTCGTATTTCTCGAATGAACCTGTCAGATCATGCAGTGAACCTGACTCCTGACAAAGAGTACTGCACAGTGATCGAGAGGACGACTGTAATGATGATTCTACACGGAGCCCCAGACTGTCGTTTAGTGACGAAGCCTTGAATTAAGACATCGTTTACGCATTCAAGGAATACGCTGCCTATTTTTACACAGGCAGACATGAGATTTTACGCTCAGGACGAGACAAAACCAACCGCCACGTCAAAAGCTGCTCTTCGTACAGAACTCGAGGCACGCCTCTGTAGTTAATGCGCGATATGGGGGCAGATCTCTGCATTTAATGCACGAGATTTTATTCTATTTCTAATGACTGGTAGAGCTATAATTAGGGCTATTACGTCCACATCACCATCCCTGCACATTACGCCATCAGGCTATTTTCAGCTATAGGAGCACGCTGTACGCTATCTCCTTGAATTATGCCGACCTAGCTATTTTCAGCTATAGGAGTACGTTGTATGCTATCTCCTCGAAATATGCCAACTCAGGCTATATTTACAAAGGTGCGTGATAAGGCTATCTGGCCCAGAAAACACTCAAAACCTCTGTCAAAGAAGGATAACTGGCTATCTTTACGCTGGTTACCTATCCATACAGCATCAAGCTTTATGCAGAATTTGGCTTCTATACCAACATGACAACTACTTGGCTTCTACGCCAACATGACAGCTACTTGGCTTCTACGCCAACATGACAGCTACTTGGCTTCTACGCCAACATGACAGCTACTTGGCTTCTACGGCAACATGACAGTTACTTGGATTCTACGCCAACATGACATCTATTTGGCTTCTACGCCAACTTGACAACTATTCGGCTTCTACGCCTACTCGACTTTTTATGCCATCTGAACAGCTATTTGGCTTTTACGCCAACGAGACAGTTATTTGGCTTTTATGCCAACCTTCTCTACGCGAAGGGCAGTTATCTACGTGGCTTGCATGCCTTGATCTTCGACGAGCGATTATACGCGTTACCTCTTAATGGGACACGCGTCACACGCCTATTCATAAGATCATTTATACGTGGGTGGCAGTTATTATAACCGCCGCGTAAAAGGTGCAACTTTTTTCGCTGTTCGGTTTTTACGACGACTGTATCTGAACTCTATAAATAGAGACATCCGACCATGGAGGTCCAAGGTTGGAGATCAGAATTTTTTTTTGAGAGAAAAGAGTCTAGAGCACATATGGAGAGTAGTGATTGACGACTTTGGCATCGAGCATCCAATCCCTCTTGCGATCTTTGACGCTTCTACAGCACTTCTTCTTCTTCTACAGCACTTCTTCATCATCGTGTGGTCCAAGGGACAAAGTGATCGACCGTAGATCAGACTCATATAGCAATATTTCCCCAGAATCAAATTTGTGTACTTAACATCCTCGTATAGGATTAATTGTACTTCTTTTTCTTTTTTGTAAACCAAAGAAAGGGTTTCGCATAAACCTAGTTTCAATTTCTTTCATTTATTATCAAACAATAAATATCGGCTTTGGTGAGAGTTTATCCCCAACATCGATCTGGATAACTTTATCTTCAGTGGGTGGTTCTCTTTGCTCAAACCGGAGTTTCAATTGTGTATCCATTTGCTGAGCCCAGGATTCATCTTCGAATGGTTCAGATTCTTGTTCCTCTATTTCGAGAGAATCTGTCAATACCGTATTTACTGATAATGCTCGTTCGAGATCAACATATGAGCCGGAGGACGATGAGCCATCCTGAGAAGAGGAAAAGGTATCCTCACTTGACTCAAAAGCTGCAAGAGACGTGGTATACCCTAACCCGAAGTGAGTTCGTTGACGGTAGGGATTACCATGCAACGGCATTCGCCTACCTTTTCCATAGTTGAGGCCTGGCTCTGACTTCAGATCATAACCCATGTTTTGCATAATCTTCAAAGCTTGTGGGCTATATCTGTGAACCTGCATTTTTCCAGCATCGGACTCGTGAGAATCTTCTTGTACAATCGTTCTGTTGAGCGTTCGACCGAAGACTATTGGATACTGATTGCTGCGAGTAGGCGGGATAATAAAGATAGAATCTTCATGTGGACCGTATGTCGTAATGACATTAGAAGTTGAAGCCACTTCCCACACATACGGATGATAGGAGTCTATAGCTTCCAAGAATTTTTGTGCTATAGGCTCTATATCGTTATGGGAGAAGGATTCCTGATTTCGAAATTGAGCGTCAGTATACTGGAAAAGAGAATCTTTATTATCGTCAGAAATCACGTTTCCTGTTGTATTTACATCAGTCGGCTGCTTGTTGCGCCTGAGGTTGATGACCAAAGGTGGAGGCTTCTGGCTCAAAGTGATCACTAGGGGATCACTTCCTCCTCCTGATTTGGTTTTGTTCAAGTGGATAGCCATGGGTTCCATGACTTTCGGACGGGTAGTCCGCCCTTTCACCTGGATCGACAGGGGTTGCTCAGCAGACGGTTCTCCTGGCTCCCGGTGGGATTCCTACTCTGTCTTGCCTGACACCTCTTTTATGTAGTCTTGGGTGTACAACATGGCATCGGAATAGTAGGACTCTACTCTTTTGAACGGGTTAAGGTCAGCAAACTCCGTTTTTACTGTTCCTTGGGCATCTACATATTTGAAGCATTGATGTAGAGTCGAAAGAACAATGTTGTGATCATGGATCCATGGTCTGCCCAGCAGAATATTGTAGGACACCTCCAAATCGATGACGTAGCATGTAGCCACTGATCTAAGGTCCCCAATCTGGATCCTCAGACGAATCTTTCCCAACGGCTTACTTTTCCTAGCGTTGAAGCCCACGATTGTTGTGGTGGTGTAAGCCAGTTCGCTGGTAGGAATCCTAAGAGGTCTGAGCAGACTATGAGGGATAATGCTGATCGACAATCCCGAATCTATGTGAATCCGGTCTACCTCCATGGATCCGATGTATCCGGTGTAATAGAGTGGCCTGTCATGCTTCTTATGTTTCAACAGCGTGTCCTCTTGAGTGAAAGATATGTTATGGACCACTTCCATCACGCTATGACATTGAGGGCATGCCACAGGTTCTTTATCAGGGGATTTGATCTGAGTCAAGCATGCATCCGCCTGCATTAACGCTTCACTCAAGGCTTGACGAGTGTCTTTGGATGGCCTTAGGAGCTCAAAAATGGACAATCTGCCTGGTGTATTAGCCAACTGGGCCAGGATGTTGAAGTTATATAGTTTCTCCAAACCTTTGTTTTGAATATTCTTCAAAGGTTTATCAAAACGCACTTTTTTTTGCTTGCCCTTGTCCGCCAAAGTTGGTCTAGAAGGACCTGCCTCTGGTATGACAGGTTCAGGCTCTGGAAGTTTGGCAGCTGAAGTATCTGCCGTTGTATCTTCCTGATTTCCTCCATAGTCCTTGAGGTAGGCTTTCCCTGAACGGGTTCCGGTAGCCAAAGCCTCTTCTTCTGATGTCGGGGATATTGCAACCATATGGCATGGTTTACGCCTTGAGTTCTTTTTAGACTTAGCCTTAGCAGCTTGAGTCTCTTCCTCAATCTCTGACACCAGATCAGGATGAACCCACATAATCTCACCCGCTGGGTAGTTAGGGGTACCAGGTCATAATTTTGACCCCTGGTCGGAGGGAGATTAACAATGTTCATCATCGTCCGGGAAATAGGTACAACACCATCCGGGACTTCTTGAGGGGGCAGATTGCCGAATTGGAGAGAGATCATGTTGGCAGTAACCGTCTTCTCGCTATTACGCAGAGTGGTGGCCTTGGCATCGATCAACTCCTGGATTTTCCTCTTTAGTACATAATACGCCTTTGTGGGATGATGTATGTACCTATGGAAAATGTAGTACTTAGGGTTATTGGTACTGCCGACTTCATTAGGTCACTTTACCTCGGGGAGGGTGAGCTTGCCGCTTTTGACTAGAGAATCGAATATGCTCGGAATATCGTCGTCGTCAAAAGAGTATCCTTCTTTAGGCCTGGAAGTCCCAGGATTCGTCTGCGTAGTCCCTGGAGTAAGTTGCCTGGACGTATTGATCGCCAGAGCTTCTTTTCCTTTGGAACCACGAGGATGGTCGCTATTGGAGGATGACCTCTTCCCTCTATCAGAGGTAGAGATCATGATTCCATTGTCACACGCCTTCCGACTGTTGTCTTCAGCGGCTACCGCTGAGATGATAAACGAGGGACAATCATGGAACTGATATGGTCCTGTGAACAACGAGATCAGTGGAAGAAGGTTCTTCCTGCAAATGTTCACCAAGGCTGAATCCAGAACTCCGGGAGGCATCTGCACGGTGGTCTGACGAAAACGTTCGATGAAAGTACGAACGTTCTCTTTCTCCTTCTGCTTTACTTCGATGAGCGAGGACATAGACATGTCCATCCCTCCTTCGTAGAATCGAGCGAAGAACAGAGTCTTGAAATCTTTAAAGAAAGTAATGCAGTTGTCCGCAAGACTACAGTACCACTGATAGGCCATTCCAGACAGACAGCCTTTAAACACTCGAGTGAGAAGGGCGTCATTACCTTGCAATAACACCGTCATCGTGCTAAAATAGTTCATGTACTGGCTCAGTGACGTCTTTCCCTCAAATAAAACCATAGCTTGTGGTTTGTATTTAGGTGGGAAAGGGATCTCGTCCCAGATAGCTGGGTATGGTTGGTTGATTCCCAACTTCTTGAGCTGATCCTTATGCTTCAAGGCATCAAATTGGGCTTTCAATTCCCGTACTACCTGCATCGGGTCTTCACCTGGTAAAGGAACCGCTGAGTGGTGAGAGATTGGTTGTATTGAAACTCCAACATGAGGCAATATATTCTCCAAGTTAGGGAGTTGAGGAGCCGCTGACTCTTGATTTAGAACAGGCTCCTGGTTTGCATTGGATGGTGGTAGGTCCACCCCCACTCGTATTTGAGCCGGAGGAACCGGTGTTTGAGCTATTGCAGCTGCATGTTGAGTCATCATCATCTGGTGCATATTCTCCACCATGGAATGCATCTCTTTAAATGATGCTTCCAATACAGCGATGCGTTGGTCAGTACTTCCTGATGGGGAAGCCTCTCCGTGTTCATCTCCAATGGCATAGACTCCCATTTCTCTGGATTCTTTTGAAGGATTAGTATAGAACTCTGTAGAGATTGAGTCTATACTTTCAGCATCCGATTCGAGAAACTGGCGACCCCCAGTGTCTGAATCAGAAGAATATAAAACCGGTTGTCATGACCTCGAACGGGTGTTTCAAAATACACCAGCTTCAATATTCTCAAGGAGTCTGTCGAATCTCCTTTGGCTTGGAGTTCTAGAGGGATGACGTCTTGAATTTGACCTTCCTCTAGGGATGTGTGAAGCCATGTTCATTGATGCGAATGTCGGCTCTTCTTCCTGTAAAGACAAAGAGTAGTTCAACCAGTCGAAAACTGACCGTTTTGCCTTAGAACAACAGTAATTAACTACAACTTTGTGACTATTACAACAATGCTCCCTAGGGGGTATAATAGACATGTTAGAAGATCCCCTGTCTTTACGCTTTGGATCAGGAAATTACGCAAGTCAGGAGGATTAACAGGAGAAGAAGAAGGCTTATTTTGCCTTTTTACATCAGTTGGAGCACGGATATTGGGAATCATAACTCTCTCCCTGCCATAAGAATACAGCAGTTCAGTCATGTGAGTAGCGTACGATCAGTCATCCGTCTGAGGAACGTACGTTCCTGTGAACCGGGTCTTCTTTAGGCCGCGAGGCTTATCCTGGCGTAATCTGGAGCTTTGCACAGGTTGGCGTAAAACTGAGGAAGTCCTCAATCGGCCGTCAGCATTCCGCGTAATCTGAAGTGCGGGCAAATTCTTCTCTTGATGGCGTAAAAGCCGAGAGGTTGGAAGGTTTGTCACATATTTTCCCTTGTGGTGATTGCAAGGACTATCTGCCTCACTGTAGAGGGGAGATGTATTTTTACGCGCGGGGTGCGTTTGGAATTTCTGAATTGGCGCTGAGGCATTGTCAGAAATTTTGTCTGCCACGTCACAGACGGGAGACCAAATTTTACGTGCGGGGCGCGGTGTGGACTTCTGGATTGGCACTGAGGCATTACGAGAAGCTTTGTCTGCCACGTCACGGACGGGAGACAAAATTTTATGCGTAGGACGCGGAGTAGACTTCTGGATTGGCACTAGGGCATTGCCAGAAGCTTTGTCTGCCACGTCACAGACGGGAGACAGATTTTTACTCGCAGGGCGCGGAGTAGACTTCTGGATTGGCACTAAGGCACTACCAGAAGCTTCGTCTGCCACATCACAGACGGGAGACAAAGTTTTACGTACGGGACGTACAAGTTGCGATGCCACAACCTTGTTGATCGGAGAGAGAGAGTCCGCAGGAATGGTAGAGGATGTCCGGGGCATCCATACTTTATGTAACTTCCTGTTGTTCTGGACAGAGAGGGAATGAGAGCTACCCCCTGCTCGAAGCATGTCTTCGTAAG
The DNA here is from genome assembly GCA_036927795.1 of Iris macrosiphon. Lineage (NCBI taxonomy): Eukaryota > Viridiplantae > Streptophyta > Magnoliopsida > Asparagales > Iridaceae > Iris > Iris macrosiphon. The sequence continues at coordinate 117,059,419 of JAYESA010000008.1, read as the reverse complement.
TCGATTGGTCGAACTGGACGACCAGAGTCTTCTTCGTTGATCCTACGGATACAGCATCGTGTTGAGCAATGACTTTCTCGTCAGATGAGAAAGTAGTCCCCAGCAGAATTGTCATCTTGTGTTTGATAATAAACGAAAGAAATTGAAACTAGGTTTATACGAAACCCTTTCTTTGTTTACAAACAAGAAAAAGAAGTACAATTAATCCTATACGAGGATGTTAAGTACAAAAATTTGATTCTGGGGAAATATTGCTATAGGAGTCTGATCTGCGGTCGATCACTTTGTCCCTTGGACCACACGATGACGAAGAAGTGTTATAGAAGACGAAAAAGAAGCTTCAAAGACTGCAGAAAAAGTTGAACTCTCGTTGCCAAAGCTCTCTATAGGTACTTTCTTGACCTTGACCTCTGTCTGTGACTCATGAATTCTCTCTACCTTGGATTCGACCTTGGACCTACGTGGCCGGAGGTCTCTATTTATAGAGTTCAGCTACAATCGACGTAGAAACCGAACAGCGGAGAGAGCTGCACCTTTTACGCGGCGGTTATAATAACTGCTACCCACGTATGAATGATCTCCTGAATCGGCGTGTGACGCGTGTCCCATTATGAGGTAATGCGTATAATCGCTCGTCGAAGGTCACGACATGCAAGCCACGTAGGTAACTTTCCCTCTCGTAGAGAAGGTTGGCATGAAAGCCAAATAACTGTCTCGTTGGCGTAAAAGCCAAATAGCTGTTCTGAAGGCGTAAAAGCCAAGTAGACGTAGTAGCCGAATAATTGTCAAGTTGGCATAGAAGTCAAGTAGCTGTCATGTTGGCGTAGAAGCCTAATAGCTGTCATGTTGGCGTAGAAGCCAAATTTTGCGTAAAGCTTGATGCTGCATGGATAGGTAACCAGCGTAAAGATAGCCAGTTCTCCTTCTTTGACTGAGGTCTTGAGCGTATTCTGGGCCAGATAGCCTTATCACGCACCTTTGCAAATATAGCCTGAGTTGGCGTATTTCGAGAAGATAGCATACGGCGTACTCCTATAGTTGAAAATAGCCTGGTTGGCATAATGTGCGGGAATGGTGATGTGGACGTATTAGCCCTAATTATAGCTCACCCAGTCAAAAAGTAAACCAAATCTCGTGCAGTAAATTGAGAGATCTGCCCCCATCTCGCGCATTAATTGCAGAGACGTGCCTCGAGTTCTGTACGAAGAACAGCTTTTGACGTGGCAGTTGATTTCGTCTCATCCTGAGCGTAAAACTCACGTCTGCCTGTGTAGAATAGGCAGCGTATTCCTTGAATGCGTAAACGACGTCTTATATCAAGGGTTATGTCACTAGACGATAGTCTGGAGTTCTGTGCAAAGTCATCATAACAGCCGTCCTCTCGATCGTCGTGCAGTACTCTTTGTCAGGAGTCAGGTTCACTGCTTCAACTGACAGGTTCATTTGAGGAATACGAAGAGTTCCTCGTACAACTTCCGGCTGCATTAAAAGCAGACAAGTTTTACGCCGAAGTGGCGATGTAGCAACCTTTTTACGCCGAAGTAGTTCGGAAGGACTGCTTTACGCGGGTTGTTCTGGAGCTATGTTTTACGCTGAACAGCGTTGAAGCTCTGTTGTACGCCGATGGCTCTAAAGTCATGGTTTATGCCACACAGTGCTGGAGCTCTGTTTTATGCGGGCTTCCTGCATGTTGAGGGTTTTACGCGTATGATTCCCCGGCGTATTTTTCATGCTTCTACATATAAATAATCTAATTACTTAATTAAACATACACATATATTTTATAAAAACATATTTATATCCCTAACATATATTATAAAATATACATTAATGCATGTAGAAGAAGCTACATATATATATATATTCTATTAGTACATATATAGTACATAGATCTATGATACAATAAACACTATAATAAATACACCATAATACATATATAATATATATATATATATATATATATATATATATACACACACACACACACACACAATTATAACTCAAGAATTAAAAGCACAATAATTAGATCTATACAAAAATACACAACAAATGGAGAGTATCACACCGTATCCCACTAGATCTAGGATACGCATGCGACACGAGTCCACCACACATCCAATTGCACCCCGAAGGACACAAACAAGTCACATATAATATTTATGAATAAAACAAAGTGTCAAATATAGATCAATGTGTCCTTGTCAAAATACTACATGTACAAAGTCCCGTGTCGGAGGAAAAACCCCCAAAACAACACGTATCACCAAATTGTTGGGATACGACCTACACGTACCCAATTATGGACATGACACTAGCCCCAAACACATAAACACATGCCAAATTGATCTATAGGATCAATTGACATACACAACAAATGTCAATCTCGAAATTTCTCCAAAATTGACACAAAAAGCACCATAACTTTCTCCATAGGCCTCCTATGAACACAAAACCAAATCCTATGGGTAGTATATGCATATGGGTTGATTTTCCATGATTAAATCTCATATTTAGAAGTATTTTAAGGGGAAAACTGAATTATACCTATTGGGAGATGGATTCCCAATGAAACCTCCAATTGAGATGAAATTGCCTCCAAATTATAGATCCTTGCTCCTCTTTGTAGATCCTTGCTTCCTCCTTCTAGATCCTTACTTCTCAAGTATCTAATGGTAATTTGGGAAGGAATTAGAATGAATTTGATAGGGAAATGAAATGGGAATGAAGAAAATTTTGTAGTGGGAAATTCTAGATCTAGATTTGGAATGAAAAAGGGGAGAGAGAATTTTCCTCCTCTACTTATATAGGCCGGCCCCTATTTCCCCTCCCTCAAGTTATCATATAATGTCCATTATACCCCTTGGGGTCTCTCATAAAGAAATAATTAAGGAAGGAAGCTTCTAGTCTAATGACTTAATTAGTTTGATCCATCTCCTTAACAATGGACTTTCTAAATGGGCTAAGTTTAACTAATTAATTCATGTTAGTCCATGGGTCCAAACTAAACTAGTTAGGTCCACTAACACAAGTCCAAAATAATTATTTAACATCTAACAATAATTAAATAATACAACAAATAATTATTTATCAAGCACAATAATTAACTAAATAGGAAATTACTAAAATACCTTTCCTAAAAATGTGGTAGTGACAGTATATGCTTATTCTATACTCAATATTTGTTGTTGTTTACTCTTTATTCTTGTCTGTTGAACCATTATATCAGACTTATCCTCGGGTTGTTCCCCGAGATATATTTTATTGAGACTTGTTATTGATTTATATTTCTGATATTGCTGTATTTATTTCTGTGGATGAGATTAGTACCATTGCCCATATTATTGTTTTACAGCTTAAGTACACCCTGATGGGTCCATTAAATTGGGTTGCCCATTGGTGTGTGCAGCTGGCCATTGCCACGTGTCTAGTCCCTCGATATTTTGGGACTGGGACGTGACATGTTTTTTGTGGTGGCCCATGCAGGTTTTTAACTAAATTGTTCGATTTTAACTTAGGGACTGAGCAAACCTGCAATAAGAATAGGATAAGTTATAGGATCTCATCCACTTGATTAAATCGTTCTTGATCTCTATATCGGATTCAAAATTTCTTGACTTGCATCCTGCATTGATTCCTCTGTGCGCCTCTTATAGTTTATTTTTGATGCAGAATAATGGATTCACGAGCAAACGACGAAACTCCTGCAAGAACACCAATAGGTGTTGTAGCCACCTATGGAGAAGATGAAGTGACGCTATTGAGTGGAGATCCCTCCACTCACCGAAGCAGCCAAGCAAATCAGCATGCTTTTAGATTTCGGCGAGATGACATTCCACCTCCGCCACAGTTTACTCCACCAATGCCCGTATTCCCACAAGGACAGGCTATGGACGGGCATCAGATATTACAAATGATCTACGCAATGATGCAAGCTCAACAACAAATTCAACAAGAGGCTCAGCGTCAAGAGGCAGAGAACTTGAGGAGGAGCCTAGTAACCGCACTAGAGCAGGCGAACCCACCAGCACGACGGCCAACGACGGGCTCTATCACCAATTTTCGCTAGCTAAAACCCCGCACCTTTTCAGGCAAGGAGGAGCCCACTGAAGTTCATGAGTGGCTCACCAACACTCAACATCAATTAGAAGCAGCTGAGCTTCCAAGGGAACGTTGGATGACTGCCGTCAGAATGCAGTTGTCGGACAATGCACATTATTGGTGGCTATCTGAGGAGACACGGCTCGGACCAGACCGAGTCACTTGGGAAGAGTTCTCTAGACTCTTTCAGGAGATGTACATTCCAGCTATTTCTCGATCAGAACTTCGGGACAAGTTCAATCGCCTCACTCAAGACAATATGACAATGAAAGAATACAATGCGGAGTTCATTCGTCTGAGTTGCTTCGCCCCAACCCTGATCTCGACAGAAGAAGAAAAGGCTGAGAAGTTCTTCGACGGACTAAACTTTGAGCTACAGAGACTGATCGGATCCGTTGCACCTACTTCTTATTCGGACGTCCTTGCTGCAGCCCGACGCATGGAGCGCGTCACCAGGAGGGAGTCCAACCTAAAACGGCCAGCACCAACCAGAGCATCACAAGAGGAGTTTGCAAAGCGACAACAGATGAATCCACAACAGAGAGCATCTACACCACTAGTAATAGTCCTTCCTACTTGTCACTACTGTGGCAAAGCAGGCCATCTCGCCAAGGAATGCCGACGCAGATTGGGATTGTGTTTAGCATGCGGATCCCGTCAACATTCGGTAAGGGATTGCCCTGAGCGTCGAGAAGGAGCACCAATAAGAATCCGACAAGCTCTACCAGCACCAGAAGGATATCAACCGAGGCCACCCTTGGCACCACGAGCAGCACTCTTCCAGCAGGCCCAACAGCAGCAGAGGAATCCACCGTAAGGACGCGGACAAGCTTTTGCAATGACCTTGGAGGACGTGCAGACTCGTGGAGTAGCGAATGCGCGTAAGTTATTCATAGCTATCTATTCCTAGTATTGCTTTAGCACGTGCCTATTAGTTCGTGACCTTAGCCTTAAACCTAGTATTTTGAATTTATTAATAATTGATAACCTAGTTTTCTAAGCTGTAGTTTTCTTGCTTTAACTAGATTTCCTTCACTCTTGAATTACCAAAAATGTTCTAGGGAAATACTTTATTCCTTCCCTAGGTATTTTGCTTAACCCTCATCCTTTGATTCTCCTTGATCATGATTCTTGATTGTGACGTGCTTCGAAACTGTTTTGCAAACCGTGGCATCTCTTCTGACCGGTTGTGTTTCATTATTCTTTGATTGCGAGAACACAATCCTCTTAAGGGGGTTAGATTGTAAACCTCCAAATTTTTCAGGATTTTAAAAATAAATTTTCGGAATTTTCTGGAATTTTTAACTAACTAAAATCAAGGTATTCTGGTATTAAATAACTTTAAATGTTTTTTATTAAATATTAAAATACTATAAAAATAATATTTTTGGGTGTAAAATAAAATATTAGACATAGGGTAATTTTTCTGGAATTTATTGGACCCCAGAACCATTTTTAAAGACCTGGAAACTAAGTTATTTATTAAACCCAATTAAACCGGATTGAACCAACCGGTTTAAACTAAATGAACCGAACCAACATGAACCAACCGGTTTATTGAACCAAACCAACCCAAACCCTAGTGGGTCGGTTCGGGTCTGAACCCAACCCGGAACCCGCTAACCCGAACCCGACCCATACCCTATCGGATCGGGTCGGATCCGGATCCTAAATTCGAAACCCGACCCGATAAACCGCTGCTACAGGATCCACAAATTCTACCCCGACTCTTCGCCTCCCCGACCCGCTGTCGGCGCCTCTCCGCCTCCTCCGCTAGGCGTTTCGCTACCGCCGGACGTTACAGAGCCGCCGCTGCCGCCTCTTCCCCTTCGCCTCCCCTAACCTCACCGGCCGCCCTTCGTCCTCCCTCTCCTCCTATATAAACCCCACAGCCACCCCTACACCGCCATTACCACTGTCATCTCCACCATCCCTCTCCGCCCCGATCCCTCCGGCGACCCCTAGCTTCCCCGGCCACCGCCGGTCCCCGCTGCGACGATCCTCGTCGCCCCTCCGCTCGATCCAACTACCACCGTAAGCCACTGCCACCACTACCGTCTCCACGGTCTCTCCAGCCACCCGCCGAGTTTCCCCGGCCGCATCTCGACGACGACCCCGCAGCTGGCCACCCTGACTCCGACGAGCCTCGACGACCCCACCACCGATACCAGCAGCCGCCTCCGCCGTGCCCTAGCCGCCGCCGCCGCCAGCAAGCCGGCCGTGCCGCGTCGCGCCACCTCGCAAAATCGCGTATTTCAGTCATCTTTGACGCACTGTTCAGGTGACTATTTCTCTCTCCTCGATGTCCCATTTTATGTTTCGTCTGCTGTGACGCGTGGACTGCATGACCTTATCGATACCCGTATAATTTGTTTGGGGTATCGCGTCCTGTGACGATCGCAAACTGCGACGCAAAATCAGAAAAATAGATACCCTAATTTTTCCGAAATTGGGTGTGCCCCGCTAAACGAGGCAAATTGGTCGTATGTGAACTTCACCGAAAGGTGCGTGCCGTTAATACAAACGTGTGAGATTTTGCAAAAGTTGATTTGGATGTACGTGCACACCGGAATCAACGCATATCCGTCGACAACACCCCGTATCGGCCCTGTTCTGGAACTCGTTGTAACTTCGTGTAGGCAAGTTATATCGAAACGAAACTTGTGCCAACGGACTCATAGTAATACACTGGTCTTGTGACCCAAGTTTGGTTCGATTCTGAGAACATTGACAAAATCGCGTATCGTGGGCCCCACAACTCCACTTGACGAACGATTTTGTGATCGGCTCATCGGAATCCAATTTTGGACATTCCGTTGGGTTCGTATCGTCGTTCTGGACTTGTAGACACTAAGTTTGACGAATTTAGAGAATATTGTCTCTGGCACATTTTTCGGTGCGAAGCGGGCCACATGTGGATCCCGCTTTGACCAGAAACTGTCACTTTTGCCCCCTATGTCCAAATTGGACTCATGGACAGGCAATTCTAGCTATTTAATATCTTTCGAACCTGATGGTAACATTTATTTCAGCATTCGGATGAGTACCTGCAGATCCCGTTGATACCAGAGCAGTAGTTGGAGCCAGGATCACAGGCAAGTGTACCTTGCCATACTTGCAGCATTTGTTTATACTATTCTCTTAATTTATTACTGTAATATCTTTGTTCAACCTAGGACCGTGTGACATTACTTAGCGTCCGAATAATATTCGGGTGTCAACACCGTACGCGAAGTTGTGTAACGTCACCTAGACATGGATATCGAGACCCTATGCATTCTCGTGCTTGCCTTATCAAGTACGTCATACCTCAGGATACCTGACACTATTCATGAGACAGAATCTTCCTGAGATATTCATGGTGATTCTTTATAGGTTACATGATTCGTGACATAGATATTGCATGTGCTTAGCTATCATTATGACTTGTTGCATCAGTTAGAGGTCATGATCCTGCGTGACATGGACATGAGACGTCGTGGACATGAGACGTGTGATTACATTGGGTGGGGAGAGTATTACCATATTAAAGGCTGATTATATTATATATGTAGTTTTATGGAGGTGCCTTAGAGACACAGAGCTTTGGCACAAGTTCTGGCCCTTCGAGATAAATGCTGCTATGGGTTTCTTCGACACAGAGCCTATGGTAGTTTCAGCCTGAGTATGACTAATGCTCTCATCTTGCATATCACTTAGCTGGTTATATAGTTTACATTATTGATTCATTTATTGCTGCACTGTATTTATTTTGGCTTGAGTTATTTTGTACCTTGTTATGTCCCCTGAGGACCTGGATCCGGATTATGTCCCCAGATATAGCAAAGGATTTCTATCCAGAGGTATATGGAGCAGGAGCAGGAACAGGAGCAGGAGCAGGCACTGGAACTGAGCCGATCCCCGAGGATGAGGTGATCGCCGAGGATTTCTTCTGAGTATATGCTTATTCTATACTCAGTATTTGCTGTTGTTTACTCTTTATTCTTGTCTGTTGAACCATTGTATCAGACTTATCTTCGGGTTGTTCCCCGAGATATATTTTATTGAGACTTGTTGTTGATTTATATTTTTGATATTGTTGTATTTATTTCTGTGGATGAGATTAGTACCATTGCCCATATTGTTGATTTACAGCTTAAGTACATCATGACGGGTCCATTAAATTGGGTTGTCCATGGGTGTGTGCTGCTGGCCATTGCCACGTGTTTAGTCCCTCGATATTTTGGGACTGGGGCGTGACAGTATCCCATACGCCTACTAGTTGTCCTCCCCACCCAATGTAGATATACAAGCCGAGTCTCTACAAATCATAAAATCCTGAATTATGTACTAACCGTGATGCATGTCACACGCACCGATAGCTAGTCGAGTACGTGAACCCGCATCCCAATATGAATTTGTTACCGTAAAACGTGTAAGAGTGTCAGGTCTCAGAAGATATCAAAGTATCCTCCCAATGGGGTGAGTCTGCTAGTGGCTAGGTCAAGTACACTACTCATCGACGCATCCGTCGACTGCACCCGGGTCAATCTCGGACGCGCACAGTCATGTGAAATAAAGCAACAAGATATCATACAACATATGCATCATTTAATTTAAACAGTAAATATGGCAAAGTATCTTGCCTGGGTCCTCAAGTTGTGAATGTCAATAGCCTTCTCCTGCAGTATCTCCTGGCTGGTCCAGTGACCCTAAACACACAATATAATATAGCAATCTAGCATCAGACACTAAAGCAATACATACACAACTATGACGCTGCTCTTAGATACTGTCGCAAGATCACGGCTGGACAACTACAGAGTCGTGTGCGCACGTAGCTAAGGTGCACATGTGTCCTGTCCTCCGTTACCGTGTACCTCACGACAATAAGTTACCAAAGTTATGGGTTACCAAACTATTTATGTTTTGTACGAATTCATGTCCTTATTTTCCATGTTAAGTGTACTTGGTTTACGTCCAGGTTTTCAGGTAAATTACAAGTCTTAAAAATAATAGGTCATGTGATTAGGGTAATTATTAATGTATTTATTATTATCTAATCTAATTAACATACATGCATACATATCTATATGGGTTAATGTTATTTAGCTTGTGTCGACACACGATACGACGACACGATGATACGACGATATATAACACAACGATACAAGGAAAGAAGAGAGCTAGAGGACGAGTACCTAGTTGGCTGAACGAGGGGGTCTGCTCGTTGACTGGTCGTCCTCCGGCATGGGGGTAGAGCTCCGGTCAACGTGCAGGCAACAACGACAGCGGGCGACAGTAACTGCAGCAGTTGCAACAGCGGTTGCCGCAGCCTGGAAGAGACGGCAGCGGGCTGGGAAGATGCTGGGATGGCCGTTAGGTCGTGGGGGAGGTCGAGGTCGGCCGGGCAGTGGTGGTTGGCGTTACTGGAGGCGGCTGGGCACTCGGGAGCAGTCGGCTATGGGTGATCGGGGTCGGGTTTGATGCGAATGATGGGGATGGTTGATGGCGGTGGTGCAGGCGGCCTGAGGGGGGTGGTCCGGCGTGGACAACAGGGGTAGGCGGCGGTCGTGGCTGTGGTGGTGGCGGCCTGAGGTGGTGGTGGCGTTGGGGAAGTTGGAAAATGCTCGGGTTTTGGAGAGAGGTGTTTGGCTAAGGTTCGGCTAGAGTTTTGATCTTTAGGGTTTCATTAGAGAAAATATGTATTTATATAAGGGAGAGGGAATATGGGCTGGCCTCGGGATTTGGGCCGGCCTAGGCTCCTTGGGATGGGGCTGGTCCACATGAAAGGGTGTAGAGTGTACATGGGCTTGGTCGGGACTTGCTTGGATGAGCTTGGCCTCTAATTTAATTAAATTAAAAACCAATGCACACGGCGTTCTCTTGTCAATTGAAAACACATGGGATTAAATTTGGATGGAACACAAGGGACATGGACGTAGCAGGCTCAGAATAGGTTAATACCCTAATTTTGGTTATAGGAAAATTGGGTTGTGGTTGTGCCTCAAATTCAAATAGGAAGGGCCAATTATGAGAATCTGGGTTTATTAGAATTATACGTGGACGTTTGTAACGAATATTGCGCAGCTAAAATGAAGCACAATATTGAGTATCTAAAAGTTACGCAAGGGTCAGATGGGTAGTCTGGCATGTCTAGGAGATGTGTATGACCTTGGTTTGAAGATAACTACTAATGTAGCGCTCCAAACATCGAAGCAACGGTGAGGTGTATTAAGTCACATAATTGTTGCACATTAATCCTAATTGTATCCAAATCAATCCTAGTCTCTCAATTTAAATTAAATTAATCCTAAATTGGTCGAGGGGGTTTACACCCGTTCCCCACCATCCCCCGCCCCCGCGATTCCCGGCCGACGACCACCGATCACCGCCATCCTCTGTCGCCTCTCTTCTTTCCCGGCGAGAACCCCCAGCCGACCCGCCGAGCCCCTACCTCCACCACATCTCCTCGTCCTCCGGCCACCGCCATCACACTGAACTTCAGTCGATAATCCGCCTCTGCGAGCTCTGGCCTCCGGCAACCCTCCGCCGTGACCCCGCCGTCGACCAACAACCAGAGCAGCCGCAACAGTGCCGCCGCGCCGCGCCGCATCGTGCGTACGCAATTTCAGTCGTTACCTACCCCTGTTCAGGTGAGATTTTCTCAGTCCACGTCGCCTCATTTTCTGAACTGTCTGCTGTGACGCGTAGACCTCGTGACCCTCTCGAAACCCGTAAAATTCGTTCGTGGTATCGCGTCCTATGTAGGGCGCAAATTGCGACGCAAAATCAGAAAATTAATTCTCAATTTCTGAAAATTCAGAATATGGCCCGAACTCTCCAGTTCATAGCTGTTTTATGACCAACCTAGTTAATGTTTTCAAAATCCACTTAAACAGTAATTTAGACCGTATAACCTAGTTTAAAACCCTATTTTTGTTCCATTTATGGTGTTGTAGATTGTGATCTATTCGAGGATGAAAATGACCAAAAATTTGGTCTTTTAAAACCCTAATTTTTCCCGAAACTGGGTGCGCCCCGCTAAACGAGGCGACTTGATCGTGTGCGAACTTCAACAAAAGGTGCGCACCGTCGATACTGACATGTGAGATTTTGCGAAAGTTGCTTTGGATGTGCGTGCACACCGGAATCAACGCGTATCCATCGACAACGCCCCGTATCGGCCCTGTTCTGAAACTCGTTGTAACTTTGTGTGTGCTCGTCGTTTCGAAACGAAACTTGCGCCATCGGACTCATAGAAATACGCTGGTCTTGTGACCCAAGTTTGGTTCAATTTTGAGAAAGTTGAAAAAATCCCGTATCGTGGGCCCCACAGTTCTACTTGACGGGCGATTTTGTGATCGGCTCATCGGAATCCAGTTCTTGACATTCTGTTGGGTTCGTATCGTCATTCTGGACTTGTAGACACTAAGTTTGACAATTTTGGAGAACATTGTCTCTGGCACGTTTTCGGTGCGAAGTGGGCAACATGTAGACCCCGTTTTGACCAAAAACTGTCAATGTTGCCCCTGTGTCCAAATTGGACTTATGGACAGGCAATTCTAGCTATTTGATATCTTCTGAACATTATGGTAGTATTTATTTCAGCAACCGGAGGAGTACCTGCAGAGCCCTCCTGATACCAGTGCAGCAGTTGGAAACCAAACCCCAGGCAAGTGTACCTTGCCAACTTGTAGTGATTCATGTTATAGTATTTGTTTGAGTTCTTTGTACATATATCTATACTCTTGATATAAATGTTCAACCTAGGACCGTGTGACATTGCTTAGCGTCTGAATAACATTCGGTTTCGACGCCGTACGCGGAGTCGTGTAACGTCACTAGAGATTGATATTGCGACCCTATATATATCTTCGTGCTTGCATTATCAAGTACGTCATACCATAGGACACTTGACACTGTTCATGAGACAGAATATTCTAAGTTATTCCTGGTGATTCTGTATAGGTTACAGGATTCGTGACATAGACTTTATTGCATATGCTTAGCTATCATTATGACTCGCTGCATCAGTTAGAGGTCATGATCTTGCGTGACATGGACATGAGACATCGTGGACATGAGACGTGTGATTACATTGGGTGGGGAGAGACTTACCATACTAAAGGCTGATTATATATATATATATATATATATATATATATATATATATATATATATATATATATATATATATATATTCCATTACTGGAGGTGCCTTAGACTCTGACATAGAGCTTTGGCACATTTACTGGCCCTTCGAGAAAATGTTGCTATGGGTTTTCCCGAAACAGAGCCTATAGTAGTCTCAGCCTGAGTATGATTAATGCTCTCATTTGCATATCACATAGTTGGTTACATAGTTTATCCTATTGATTTATTTATTACTGCACTGGATTTATTTGGCTTGAGTTATTCTTGTACCTTGCTATGTCCCCTGAGGACCTGGATCCGGATTATGTCCATAGGTTTAGTAGAGGAGATCTACCCCGAGGTGTACGTGACATGAGCATACATTGGAGCAATACCAGAACCCGAGGATGAGGTGATCATCGAGGATTTCTCCTGAGTATCTGGTTATTATACTCAGTTATTTCTATTGATAGACTTTTATTTCATGTCTATTGAATTGATGTACCAAACTTATTCTCGGGTTGTTCCCCGAGACACTTTTTATTGAGACTTGTTAGATTATATTTTATTTCGATTATTCTGGCATTTGATCTGTGAGTACCTTCTGTGGATGAGATTAGAATTAGACTGTGACTTGTATCGTAGACCTATTTATTGTTGTTTACAGCTTAAGTATACCCTAATGGGTCCATTAAATTAGGTTTGCCCATTGGTGTGTGCTGCTAGCCATTGTCACGTGGCTAGTCTCTCGATATTTTGGGACTGGGACGTGACATGGTTTTTGTGGTGGCCCATACAGGTCTACGACTAAATTATTTCGGTTTCAACTAAGGAACTGAGCAAGCCTGCGACAAAGATAGGATAAGTTTTAGGATCTTATCAACTTGATTGATTCGTTCTTGACCTCTATATCGACTTAAAAATAATTTATTGACTTTGCATCCTGCCTTGATTCTTCTGTACGCTTCTCATAGTTTATTTTGGATGCCGCGTAATGGATTCACAAGCATGCGACGAGACTCCCGCGGGAACACCACAAGTTGCAGTGGTCACCTACGACGATGAAGTGACACCAGTGGGTGGAGGTCAATCAGCTCAACAAAGCCATCAAGCAGGTCGACCTACCTCAAGATTTCGGCGAGACGATATTCCACCACCGCCGCAGTTTCCTCCACAGATGCCTACCTTTCCACCAGGACAACCTATGGATGGTCAACAAATGTTCCAAATATTCTGCGCAATGATGCAAGCTCAACAGCAGATTCATCAAGAGGCTCAACGTTACGAGGCAGAGAATCTGAGAATTAGCATAGTGACTGTACTGGAGCAGGCGAACCTACCAGCTCGACAGCCATCGACGGGATCTATCACCGATTTTTGCCAGCTGAAGTCCCGTACCTTTTCTGGCTAGGAGGAGCCCACTGAAGTTCATGAGTGGCTCACAAACACTCAACACCAATTAGAAGCAGATGAGCTTCCAAGAGAGTGTTGGATGATTGTCGTCCGGATGCAGTTGACGGGCAATGCACGTCACTGGTGGCTATCTGAGGAGAGACGGCTCGGACCAGACCGAGTCACTTGGGAGGAGTTCTCCAGACTCTTTCAGGAGATGTACATTCCATCTACTGCTCGATCGGAACTTCAGGACAAGTTCAATCGCCTCACTCAAGACAATATGACAGTAGAGGATTACAATGCAGAATTCATCCTTTTGGGTCGCTTCGCCCCTACTCTGATTCCGACCGAAGAGGAGAAGGCTGAGAAGTTCTTCGACGGACTAAACTTTGAGCTACAGAGATTGATCGAATCCATTGCACCTACTTTATACACGGACGTCCTTGTTGCAGCACGACGTATGGAGCGCATCACCAGGAGAGAATCCAGCCTTAAGCGGCCATTCCCGTCGGCACCAGCCAGAGCACCACATGGAGAAGCTGCAAAGAGACCTCACACGCACAAACCACCACAGAGAGATGGATCACAATCCCTAACCCTTCCTACTTGTCACTACTGTGGCAAGGTAGGCCATGTTGAGAAGGAGTGTAGACGTAAATTGGGATTATGTTTAGCTTGCGGATCCAATCAGCATTCAGTGAGGGATTGTCCTAAGCCTCGAGAAGGAGCACCGATAGTAAATCGACAAGCTTCACCAGCACTAGAAGGATATCAGTCAAGGCCACCCTTGGCACCTCGAGTAGCACTCTTCCAGCAGGCCCAGCAACAGCAGAGGGCACCACCACAAGGACGCGGACAAGCTTATACGATGACGATGGAGGACGCACAGACTCGTGGAGTAGCGAATGCGCGTAAGATTTAAGTTATTCATAGCTATCTATTCCTAGTAATGCTTTAGCACGTGCCTATTAACTCATTTCCTTAGCCTCAACCCTAGTATTTTGAACTTATTAATAAGTGATAACCTAGTTTTCCTAAGCTGTAGATTTTCTTGCTCTATTCAGATTTCTTTTACTTATCTCTCATTGCCTAGGGAAATGTCTGATTTCCTTCCCTACATGTTCTGCTTGATCTTTCTTTCGATCTTCTTGTTCATGATTCTTAATCCCTTGTGTCGTGACTCGTGCTACACACATGTTGTGCAACCGCGTCATCTCTTCTGACCGATTTTGTTTTGTTCTTAATTGCGAGGACGCAATTCTTTTAAGGTGGGTAGATTGTAACAATCTGTTTTTTAAAAATATTTTAAAAAAAAATTCTTAATTTTTTGGTAATTTTTAATTAATTATTAAAAAGGTCCTTCTGGGATTAATATTTTTATGTATCAAACTAATTATTAAAATATTATAAATTATTTTTTTTGGTGTATTATTAATTATTGGATGTTGTGTAATTTTTCTAGAATTTATTGGGCTCAAAAATTATTTTTAAATAGCTAAAAAACTAAGGTTTTAATTGAACGAGACTCAAACCAGATTAAACCGGGTTGAACCGGACTGAACCGGACCAACCCAACCCAGCTGAACCGACCCAAACCCGTCCTAACGGGTCGGATCCTACCCGACCCGACCCGACCCTACCCGACCCGCTAAACCCTAATCCCTAACCCGTTCCCCACGATCCCCCGCCCCCGCGATTCCCGGCCGACGACCACCGATCACCACCATCACCGCCATCCTCCGTCGCCCCTCTTCTTCCCCGGCGAGAACCCCCAGCCGACCCGCCGAGCCCCTGCCTCCACCACATCTCCCGTCCTCCGGCCACCGCCATCACACTGAACTTCAGCCGACGATCCGCCTCTGCGAGCTCGGGCCTCCGGCAACCCTCCGCCGTGACCCCGCCGTCGACCAACAGCCAGAGCAGCCGCAACAGTGCCGCCGTGTCGTGCCGCGTCGCGCCGTGCATGTGCAATTTTAGTCGTTACCTACCCCTGTTCAGGTGAGATTTTCTCTCTCCTCGTCGCCTCATTTTTCGAACTGTCTGCTGTGACGCGTAGACCTCATGACCCTCTCGAAACCCGTGCAATTCGTTCGGGGTATCGCGTCCTGTGTAGGTCGCAAACTCCGACGCAAAATCAGGAAAATAATTCCCAATTTCTGAAAATTCAAAATCTAGCCCGAACTCCCCAGTTCACGGCTGTTTTACGACCAACCTAGTTAATGTTTTCAAAATCCACTTAAACAATAATTTAGACCGTATAACATAGTTTTAAAACCCTATTTTTGTTCAATTTATGGTGTTGTAGATTATGATTTATTCGAGGGTGAAAATGACCAAAAACTTGGTCTTTTAAAACCCTAATTTTTTCCGAAACTGGGTGCACCCCGCTAAACGAGAAGACTTGGTCGTGTGCAAACTTTACCGAAAGGTGCGCGTCGTCGATACGGACGTGTGAGATTTTGCGAAAGTTGATTTGGATGTGCGTGCACACCAAAATCAACGCGTATCCGTCGACAACGCCCCATATCGACCATGCTCTGAAACTCGTTGTAACTTTGTGTGTGCTCGTCGTTTCGAAACAAAACTTGCGCCATCGGACTCGTAGCAATACGCTGGTCCTGTGACCCAAGTTTGGTTCAATTCTGAGAACGTTGACAAAATCCCGTATCGTGGGCCCCACGGCTCCACTTGACGGGCGATTTTGTGATCGGCTCATCGAAATACAGTTCTGGACATTCTGTTGGGTTCGTATCGTCATTCTGGACTTGTAGACACTAAGTTTGACGAATTTGGAGAACATTATCTCTGGCACGTTTTCAGTGCGAAGTAGGCCACATATGGACCCCGCTTTGACCAAAAACTGTCAATGTTGTCCCTGTGTCCAAATTGGACTTATGGACAGGCAATTCTAGCTATTTGATATCTTCTGAACATTATGGTAGTGTTTATTTTAGCAACCGGAGGAGTACCTGCAGATCCCGCTGATACCAGAGCAGCAGTTGGAAACCAAACCCCAGGCAAGTGTACCTTGCCAACTTGCAGTGATTTTTGTTATAGTATTTGTTTGAGTTCTTTCTACATATATCTATACTCTTGATATAAATGTTCAACCTATGACCGTGTGACATTGCTTAGCGTCTGAATAACATTCGAGTGTCGACGTCGTACGCGGAGTCGTGTAACGTCACTAGAGATTGATATCGCGACCCTATATATATCTTCGTGCTTGCATTATCAAGTACGTCATACCATAGGACACTTGACACTGTTCATGAGACAGAATCTTCTGAGTTATTCTTGGTGATTCTGTATAGGTTACATGATTCGTGACATAGACTTTATTGCATATGCTTAGCTATCATTATGACTCGCTGCATCAGTTAGAGGTCATGATCTTGCGTGACATGGACATGAGACATCGTGGACATGAGACGTGTGATTACATTGGGTGGGGAGAGACTTACCATACTAAAGGCTGATTATATATATATATATATATATATATATTACATTACTGGAGGTGCCTTAGACTCTGACACAGAGCTTTGGCATATTTACTGGCCCTTCGAGAAAATGCTGCTATGGGTTTTCCCGACACAAAGCCTATAGTAGTCTCAGCCTGAGTATGATTAATGCTCTCATTTACATATCACATAGTTGGTTACATAGTTTACCCTATTGATTCATTTATTACTGCACTGCATTTATTTGGCTTGAGTTATTCTTGTACCTTGCTATGTCCCCTGAGGACCTGTATCCAGATTATGTCCCCAGGTTTAGCAGAGGAGATCTACCCCGAGGTGTACGGGACATGAGCATATATTGGAGCAGTACCAGAATCCGAGGACGAGGTGATCGCCGAGGATTTCTTCTGAGTATCTGGTTATTATACTCAATTATTTCTATTGATAGACTTTTATTTCATGTCTATTGAATTGATGTATCAAACTTATTCTCGGGTTGTTCCCCGAGACACTTTTTATTGAGACTTGTTAGATTATATTTTATTTCGATTATTCTGGCATTTGATCTGTGATTACCTTCTGTGGATGAGATTAGAATTAGACTGTGACTTGTATCGTAGACCTATTTATTGTTGTTTATAGCTTAAGTACACCATAATGGATCCATTAAATTGGGTTTGCCCATTGGTGTGTGCTGCTGGCCATTGCCACGTGGCTAGTCCCTCGGTATTTTGGGACTGGGACGTGACATGATTTTTGTGGTGGCCCATACAGGTCTACGACTAAATTGTTTCAGTTTTAACTAAGGAACTGAGCAAGCCTGCGACAAAGATAGGATAAGTTATAGGATCTCATCCACTTGATTGATTCG
This sequence comes from Iris macrosiphon, assembly GCA_036927795.1. NCBI lineage: Eukaryota > Viridiplantae > Streptophyta > Magnoliopsida > Asparagales > Iridaceae > Iris > Iris macrosiphon. The sequence continues at coordinate 117,041,476 of JAYESA010000008.1, read as the reverse complement.
TTCTTGACCTCTATATCGACTTCAAAATAATTTATTGACTTGCATCCTGCCTTGATTCTTCTGTACGCTTCTCATAGTTTATTTTGGATACAGAGTAATGGATTCACAAGCATGCGACGAGACTCCCGCGGGAACACCACAAGTTGCAGTGGTCACCTACGAGGATGAAGTGACACCAGTAGATGGAGGTCAATCAGCTCAACAAAGCCATCAAGTAGGTCGACCTATCTCAAGATTTCGGCGAGACGATATTCCACCACCGCCGCAGTTTCCTCCACAGATGCCTACCTTTCCACCAGGACAGCCTATGGATGGTCAACAAATGTTCCAAATGTTCTGCGCAATGATGCAAGCTCAACAGCAGATTCATCAAGAGGCTCAGCTTCACGAGGCAGAGAATCTGAGAATTAGCATAGTGACTGCACTGGAGCAGGCGAACCTACCAGCTCGACGGCCATCGACGGGATCTATCACCGATTTTCACCAACTGAAGCCCCGTACCTTTTCTGGCAAGGAGGAGCCCACTGAAGTTCATGAGTGGCTCACAAACACTTAACACCAATTAGAAGCTGTTGAGCTTACAAGAGAGCGTTGGATGATTGTCGTCCGGATGCAGTTGACGGGCAATGCACATCACTGGTGGCTATCTGAGGAGAGGCGGCTCGGACCAGACCGAGTCACTTGGGAGGAGTTCCCCGGACTCTTTCAGGAGATGTACATTCCATCTACTGCTCGATCGAAACTTCGGGACAAGTTTAATCGCCTCACTCAAGAAAATATGACAGTGGAGGAGTACAATGCAGAATTCATCCGTTTGGGTCGCTTCGTCCCTACTCTGATTTCGACCGAAGAGGAGAAGGCTGAGAAGTTCTTCGACGGACTAAACTTTGAGCTACAGAGATTGATCTGATCCGTTGCACCTACTTCATACACGGACGTCCTTGCTGCAGCACGACGTATGGAGCGCGTCACCAGGAGAGAATCCAGCCTTAAGCGGCCATTCCCGTCGGCACCAGCCAGAGCACCACATGGAGAAGCTGCAAAGAGACCTCACACGCACCAACCACCACAGAGAGCTGGATCACAATCCCTAACCCTTCCTACTTGTCACTACTGTGGCAAGGTAGGCCATGTTGAGAAGGAGTGTAGACGTAAATTGGGATTATGTTTAGTTTGCGAATCCAATCAGCATTCAGTGAGGGATTGCCCTAAGCCTCGCGAAGGAGCACCGATAGAAGAACTGATTTAATACATTGTATGTGCAGACTTTAGAGTTGGTCACAGGTTCGAATCAGATCACCAGCGACATATTTTCGTTCCATTTTTTTTAAATCGGGCCGAGCCCAATATCCAAACCCTAATCCTAATATAATAAATACCAATGGAGAGAGAAATGAAGGCTTCCTCTCCTCTTCTCCTCTTTCATGGTTCTCCAAATCTCGTTTCTCTCCTCTCTTCTTCCCTTTCACTGTGGCCTCCCTATCTCCCATCTCAACTTGTTTTCCCTCAATAAGGCTGTCTTTAGTCGACAGCAGAGAAGGGGAGGCAGTGGCGGCTAAGATGGTGGTGGATCCCTTGGCGTCTGATGTCGAAGATCTACGACAATAATTTGGAGAGGTAATTTATATATAGGGTTTTTTGAACCAATTATTGAGATTTCTTGCACTTTGTAGTTGAAATTATTTGTTCCTCCTTTTTTATTGGATTTTATGCGGATTTAACTAGATTGGAAGAATATTTTATTTTTTCAAAAATTTTATTAAGGTGTCTGTATCGGTCCATATCGAATACTTATTTGCCGATACGGACCGAGACAATAAACTTTCATTGTGTTTCGGCCGATGCCGAATTTTTTGGAGTATTGGATCAGACACCTTCAAATCCGATCTGATACAGCCGATACCGATACGTATTAGCCGATACTTTGAACCTTGCCTACTGCAACCATGACAGATATAGGTAATCCTGTTTTTGTGGCAATCCAGTCATCATCCGCCTCTTGGGTCATCACTCAAAAGCAAGTTCTCACGTGTATGATATAAACTCTCTTTCATAATCGTAGTCCTATGAAACATAATATTATCTTGGCTGAATGAAAGTTATGGTGGAGTGTTTGTGGATGACCTTTGGTAGATTAAAAATTTTAGTCTCAAAGGGATCGACCTTGAAAGAAGGGGTTCAAGGCTATTTATACAAAGGCACAAAAAAAGCAATAATGCAACTTTCAACCCGCAGATGGTATATCGTCGGTATACCTGTTTGGGTAGTAACGGCTAGAAAAAGAGCCGTTGGGATCATTAAATGCCAAGAATCCGACCGTTGGATTACCAACTGTAATGAACCGGTATACCGACGGTATAAACCAATACACCGTCGGTATGCCGATCCAAACGACAGAGAGCAAAATTTATTCAAAATTGGTATACCGCCGGTATACTCCAGTATACCGTCGGTATGCCAGTTTTTAGGCCAAAAATGATCCTGGATTATTTTCTAACCTAACTTTCGATTTTGTCATCCATTTCTTGTGTTTACAATTATTCCTAAGACTTGTTACAGACTCTAAAAAGACTATGGCAGGTGCAGACTTCTTTAGAGTCAGAAAATTATGATGGCATAGCTTAGCTTCTTTACTTGATTGATGATGGCTTTTTTTCTTGACGACAATTATCATGAGATATCCTGATTGTGAAATCTGAATACCTTTCGAGGGCTTCGCCCCCGAACCCCCATGGGAGATGTTGTCCCTCGACTCCCGTTTACTGACCGGGCAGCGAAACCCCCCGAGTGCGTGGCTCCGGAGATGTCGTAGATGGTTCAGAAAAATCTTCTGGGATGACGTCGTCTTTGGCCCATCATAATTTCTTTATTGCATATGTCCATGTTTGATCTTGCTTTATTGCTTTTCTACAAATACATGTTTGACGAACAAAGCAATATACATGTAGCAAGTATTATACAATAAATACACATTAGGGCTATGCTAAGTTTAAGTACTAATAATGTAGTAATAACTTGAGTATTAGTGATGTCATTCATAATGTTAAATTGAATCGATTAACCATATTCAAAAATATAGTTGATCATTGGGCTAACATGGTCTAGTCGTCTTGTGCTTGAAAAATGTGCCATTCGCCCTACTCAATCACTGTCATTATTTGATTCATTATTATGTGCCTTTTTTTTTTTTTGCTATCTGTGAGCCAGTTAACTAAATCTCTTTAATGTTCAGTAATATTCTCTCAGTTCTTGTATATTTAGGACCTCGGAACGAAAAAGATAAATGGTTCGGAACATAAAAGAAATATGTTGTATTACTTGGACTTACCTTGAAAGGCTTTCACTCATGTTTCTACTTCTCCGTTGCAGTAGCATTATCGTTTGGGCCATCCATCTTTGGCTAAGTTATATCAAGTTGTTCCTAATTTGAGTCATATTTTGGTTCTCGAGTGGACTTATTAGTTAGGCAAGCATCACCATAGTTCTTTTCCTCGCCGTTGAGAGTCATCAGTGCAGTCTTTTGAACTTATTCATTATAATATTTGTGGTTCGTCTAGAGTCAAAAGTCCGAAATAATTTCAATATTTTGTTGATTTTCTTAATGATTATTCTAGAATGACTTGATGTTATTTAATGAAAGAAAAATCTGAGTTTCCAAACGTGTTATCCACACTTTATAATGAAGTCTATGTTCAGTTTGATAAACGCATCAAAATTTTGCATTCTGATAATGCTTTGGAGTATACTCAATCTTCTGTAAACACTTTGTGTTGATCGTGACATGATTCATCAAACCAGTTGTGTCAACACTTCTCAGCAAAATGGTATAACCGATCGCAAACATCGATACATTTTAAATGTGGCTCAAAATCTCATGTTCAATATACAAGTCCATAAACAGTATTAGGCAGATGTCGTTCTTACTGTATGTTATCTAATTCATTACATGCCATCATTTGTATTAAATAACCAAGTTCTATTTTTTATGTTACATACAGATGTCACGTCTTTTTCCTTAACTTCTCAAGTGTTTGGGTGTGTCGCTTTTGTTCACAACTTGAAACCTAATCGAGACAAGTTAACTCCTCGATCTCTAAAGTATCTTTCTTGGTTATCCTCGTACTCAAAAAGGTTATAGTTGTTACAATCCACAGTCACGCAAAAATTATGTCAGTACACAAATTAACTTCTTTGAGTCGATCCCTTTCTTTTTCTCAGGAGACCGTCTTATTCTATTTTTATCAGATTTGATATTTTCCATACCACTTTCGGTTATTCCTGAATCAATTTGTCTACATTCCTCCTTTATAGACTTATCAGAAATCCAAGGACATGCTAGTAGTTCTGCAAAATTCATCCCTCAACCAATCAGTTTCCCTGCATGTGGTTTCTGCTCTCGTTACCACAGAGTCAGGTGATATTCTCATTGCTCTCAAAAAAAGTAAACGTCTTTGTACCACAAAGAACAAATATTCCATCTCAAATTATGTTTTCTTACAACGCGCTTCTTCATCTTTTTATGCGTTTGTTGTTTCATTGTCTTCCACCATTTCCAAAACTTATAAGCAGGCAATGTCATCTTCTGGTTGAAAAAGTGCAATGGATGAGATGTGTGCTTTACATCAAAATCGGACTTTCGAGCTTACATCATTTCATGTTGGAAGCAGACAATGAATTGTAGATGAGCGTACACTGTTAAGTATCATCCGGGTGGTTCAATTGAACGTCATTTTCTGGGTGTACACTTGCTTGTGGTCCCTTTTTTTTTATGTAGCAAGTTGGATATGTCTGATCTATATGCTCAAGCTTGAGGGAGGGTATTAGAGTTATTATTGTTATTTATCTTATGAGGGTACGATGAAGTAATTGTGAGTGTATTTATCATCATACATGTTAATATAAATATACATTAGGTGCAACCTAAGGTTTCATGTCCTTGCACTCACCTTTCACCTTTTTCATATTCTCTGTTATCCTCCTTTTCACTTTCTCTCATCTCCGAACTTCACTGAATAATTACTTGATCAAATTAGATGTTTTAGAAAATCCAATATTTATAGACCTAGTGACTGAATCACTTGAATCGGTTGAAGGTGATCATTAGGGACGCCAGCGAGAGGATAGTTTTGGCAAACCAATTGACAGAATGAGTTTAGTTTCAATTGGAAATTCTCCATTCATTAATCATTATAGATGGGTGGCACTAAAAAAAGGTTACATAGGTCATAGGTGGAAAAAATAGACTCATTATATGTGACATTGTCTTATCCAGTGATTGAAATTCGTGAGTTAAATAAAATAGTAATAAGAAGTCACTCTGTTGTGTAACTTCATTCCATTTCCATCCCTAGGATGATGCTGTGAGGATATTCATTCAACACACCAATGACCTTTTGTATCTTATTATCGAATGGAGAGCAAGAAAAAACATATACCTTTCTGGGCCAGGTGTAGGGATCGTTATAGCAGCAGAGGGAAGTCAAGAGGATCTTTATCCTCACATGCCCTGACTGCGGAGAGGCCACCTCCAACTCCTCTACTGAGCTCCTTGTTAGCCTCCCATGCCACCGCAGCTTCATAAACAACAACAAAAACATTTAATCAATCAACCACCAACATTAATCTACATTAGCAACAAGGGGGTTTTCTGCTAAATATTTGCATTTCAAAACCTAACCTTTGCATTTGATCACCTGACCCTGTTCGTCATTGGAAGAATGATAATGATGAAGAATTCCAATCTCTCTACAACTGATGTATATTTAATCAGTGATGAGAGTGAGTGTGCTGTGGTCACCGCCCCCATCAAAATTCTAATGTGTGGGGGAGGATGAGGAGGTGATCCAACCGACTGATTCGCCCTCAGGCTTAGGCAGTCCGAAACCAACACATGTACCCGGGTCATGCCCACTGACCTATTCAGTGGGCCCACAAAAGAATCAGCAAATGATCCGATAGATATCCACTAGATGCAACTAACTTGCATGAAAGTCGGCGAGATATATATACATTTTCTTTAGCTGCTCAATTATCCGAGTTTGAGTGGGGGATCCAGACTGACTAAATTATACAAACTAAAAAGCAGGTAGATAAATTCTTCAAATGCAACTCTGAAAAATAAACTAAGACAAAAAGAAAAAGAAAAGAAAGAAATCATACTTACATACTTCATATACCAATTCATTTTTTATCACACAATTATTAATAACATTTACAAAAACTTGCATGAACCTCTATGACTGCTTAGAAGATACATGATCTACTTTAGGGATCTTCCGACTTGCTTCCAGATTTAAGCTGCCTGGCGAGTAACAACAGTCCAACAGAAGAGATGGCACACAAGATGGTCGAGGCATAGCCACTAACGAGCAAAGCACCCCTCAGGGACTGCACCCAGATAACAAACCACGAAAACAATTTAACAGAAGAAACATTTGCAATGCTTAAAGGGTTCTAGATCTGATACAATCAATTTCCAAGCACCTTTCCAAGCTGCAGAGCATTGTCGTTAGCATACTGCAACGAGCCTTCGGGTATGCTCTGGATGCCTTGACTTAGCTCCCAAGAGAGCAATCTAAAATCATAATTCATGCAGGATCAAATAATAAGAGCAATCAACGAGTCGAAATCTCATCCACAGTTGTTTGAGTAAGATCAAATGTACTCCAGGTCCAGGTGGAAAGCCAAGAGGCCCAAGACCATCATGATCTTGACTGCGGACACTTTTTTTTATATTGATCTCGATCAAACAACTAGTGGACAAGATGAAAAAAAATTTGCTGCTGGAGTAAGATTACCCAAAAACAACAGCTATAGCAGCGCCAATGTAGGCCTTCTCCGACGTCAATTCAACTTGTAGATCTCCAAACTACAATGTAATTTATTCAAAAAAAAAATAACTGCAAGCATGTACTGCGATGTAATGTAAGTTGAGTATACAACACAAATATTTACCTTCAACATTCTGCTTTCATCCTTTGGCTTCTCATCAATTTTGACAACCGAGATGCTAGAGAGAACCTTCCCAATCTTGATCATTGCTTTGGCAATCTGCAATTATATTGAAAGTTCAATTTCTGGACTTCTTTTATAGCACAGTGCACCACATTACGAGCACACACGTTTGGAATATACTTTATTTCAAACTATTTTCATCTATCCAGAAAAATTATATATATTACAAATGTGTTTATATATTTTTGTGCATTGCGGGCACACGTGGATATAATTAATTCTCATGTGAAAATATTTACTTCAGTCAGGGACCAAGAGTTTGAGATGGGTCTCTGCCTGTCCACCATCCAAGCTCATGAGAATACAATGAAATCAGAAAATTCCTTATTAACACTTTTTCTAATTTCATGATGTATCCATATTGATAAAATTCCCATACTTCACTTCCATTTCTGGTACAACTCAATATTGCTCTCTCTAACCATTCAATATTCAAGATGAATGTCCAATCTACAAAACCCAAATGTAGGTATCATTTGCTGGTTGCCCATACTCGATCTACTATACGTGGTATTTAAGATAGTAGTCACAATATTAACTTGCTGCAAGATACTTCAGTCAATAGCTGTTTATGCTTAAAATAACAAATGTCTTGAATATATCACTCAAGTATCTATTACACTATGGTAGTAAATATTTTCCTTTTAGCCTTCTTTCAGTGAACACTTATATGTGCTTTTATGATTTCTTCAATATATTGACACTCAGACCAAAACTAACTCAGGGCAAGTAATATTTAGTTCAAAAGCATTCTTAGTTTCCTTAAATGCTGATAATTAAATTGGTGATGCAGTGTGACCTATTAAATGAAATCAGTGTAATAGGGTGCAAAAGAATGTGTACTAGCTGAACCAGATTTCTAAATTCAGATGTACATATTATAGATAAGCTGCCTCCACTCTAACAGTAAACACAATCGAGTACGAAGGCAATGGGTGAAGATGGAACTGGTGTTGTTTCATCTCCATGCATGATTGAAACATATTTAAGGGTACAGACCACCAAAGGCATGACCTAGCTTTAACTATTCGAAACAATGCAAAAACCGATAACCGGTAAGGGCTCCTTTTCTTTAATATGGGCTTTGCCCGATTTCATCAATTCACCTACAATTTGCCTTATAAGTTAGCATGCTTAGAGAGAACACCTAGTTCCACCTTCAACACGTACCATGTTATCAAGGTTGTAAAAGTCACTAGGCGCTACTCAAGCGGGCACCGGACACCTAGCGTGCCGCCTAGCACGTCTAGGTGGCTGCCTAGTTCTATCTGGTCCAAAACAAAACAAACCAAAAATCATGTTGAAAATTGCAGCAATTGTCCATAAACCTGCATAGTCGGACACTAGGCGCCTAGCACCGCCTAGAACCAATTTTTAGAACATAGCATGCCATTTTGCAAAAAAATCTTGAACCTCATCCATGGATACATACCTGACCCGTCTTGCAAGCTATTCTTCTTGATTTCATAAGAGAGAGACTATTACTCAAAAGTGGCTGCCACTTCCGATGATTGACTTTGTGCCTAGTACCTCTTAGATAAAAGTTTAATGATACATAAATTGTTGACCATAAAGGTTCCCACTATAGGTTAATAATTAATAAGTTAGGAAATCCTTAGTATAAGGGGTAATTTTTCATAATGTGGAATTGTGTGATCAAGATACCATTTGTTGTTACAGATTGTGGGCGAAGTTTTAAATATCGGTTGAAACTGATACGTTTCAGCCATTCCAGATTGGAACTGGGGGTACCGATACCGAACAACTCAAAATCACCGAGACCTCCAGAACTTCCAAAACTGATACTCATAGCACAATTCGAATCTGAGTTTTGAACTTTGATTCGGTTGAATTCTTTTGGGGATGGATGGATGGATGGATGGGTGGGTGGGGGGTAGTTAATGTGTCTGTGACCTAATCTCAGGGGCTTTAGAAAAATTTAACCATAGAATATTATGGATAAAAGACATATAACATCGAAATCGGTTATTAAGTGTAAAACTGATACCATGAGGTATGATAACATGTCTGTTCTTGTTTAGAATAGTTCCTTACAACAATCAGTCATCATATCAAAGCTCCCAAGGGTACAGAATCCCTAGCAGCGAGATGGTTCTACTTGTAGTTGGTTGGGCAAGGCTAACACGCTATGCAGATGATTTGATGCAGATATCCCCTCGAAGATGGTTACATCAAAATTCTAGCTAGTACTTGTTTCTGTTAAATAAAATCATGTTGCAATACTTTGCAATGGAAAAATTCTTCAAAATCATAATTTTTGACAGTCTAGAACAAGTTAATGAAGAAGTTATGGGAAAAATTCCACCTCAATTGTGTATAAAATTATTTCATACGATTTGCTTGCTTAAAGTTTGCTTATTCAAAAACAAGTTTGAATAAATAACAAAATTATAGTTTGCTTAAAATTTGCAATTGTGTATAAAATTATAGTTTGAGTACCCTTTGCAACTCTCCTTGACCATTAATGAAGAGGTTATGGGAAAAATTCCACCGCAATTGTGTATAAAATTATTTCATACGATTTGCTTGCTTAAAGTTTGCTTATTCAAAAGCAAGTTTGAATAAATAACAAAATTATAGTTTGCTTAAAATTTGCAATTGTGTATAAAAGTATAGTTTGAGTACCCTTTGCAACTCCCCTTGACCATACTGTCCCATTGATTGGAATCTTCTCCCAGCAGACACCAAACGCCTGCCAAATGCTACGAACAAAAAGAAAAAGGTAGTAGAATAGGTAGATGATTTTGTATGAAAAGCAGCATATTAACATTTACAAGTGATCCTGCGTTTACCTGCTCTGACATTGCTTGTTAAAGTGTTTACCAATGATGGAATCTGTCCTGTGATGCTATTTGAAGTTGATGTATCAGCTTGCTCCCATGCTCGGGATAAATTTAAGAGCAATTCCCCCAACTCTTGACCACACTGAGTCAAAAAAAATATAAGAATAAACAACAAATATCAGCATATAATTTCTCCTGAATCTATTAATAATTAATACCCTATTCAATCACATGTCAGTTAAATACCCTATTCAATCTGTTAACACTTAATATGTAGGGATTCCCATCTCGATGCACTTCAGTTAAATACCTACTTAGCAAACTGTCATTTCCGCTTTAAAGTGACACTTTGCAAAGATAAAGACTGACTTAAGTTTAATGAAGCTACTAGTCTGTCTGGATAGTTGCATCTAAGCGTCCAAACTGTATCATATTCAAATTTAAGCAATTGAAAACTACAAGCCGACTATGGTTGGAGGAACTTTTTAACATTATAGTAGTTTTTAGAACTTCAAAGTAAACAAGATTGTGTTTAATAAAACTTTGTTCTTACTTGGTTACGAAATATAATTACATGAAAATTGTACTATCTAAACTACCAGCACACTTTCCGGGGTCCCAATGAGACCCAACACACAATTTTCAGTATAAAAATAAAAAAATACATCAAAATGCCAATTTTGAAATGTAGAAACAGAGAACTGACCTCGTCCATGACAGGCCCATTGGAGAGATCGAAGGCCGCATCATTTAGCTTCCAAACAACTCAAAAACACACACAAATTCGATCAGAAACCAATAATTCATCAAAGAGAATGGCAAGAAACGGAGCTTACATCGATCCGGAGGTCCTTTGGGAGCTTGGCGAGATAATCCGGAGGCAGTTCAAAGCTCTCCTGCAGCATTCAACCCCCAAAATCAGAACCCTAACCCTAGAAATCCATCGGAACAATAGAAATCAAGCGAAAAGACCCAACCTTTACTCAAAATCAGAACCCTAACACTAGAAATCGGTTGGGTTGCCTAGAAATTAAGCAAAAAAAAGATTCGTTTTTTACCGCGAGTTCTTGGAGGAGGGGGAGAATGTCGCCGCTGGTGTCGTCAATAGATTTGGCTGAATCGGACTCTGCGAGCGCAAAGGAGACGGTTAGGGTTAGGGTTCGGGAATTGGCGGGAAATTTACGGAGGGAGAGGAGACGTCTGGAATTTAGAGAGAAGTGAGGGGTGAGTGTAGAAGGAAGAGGGGTGGTGGAGGATAGGAGAGATGATGATGCCATACTGATTATGTTGAGATGAGAGGGAGCGAGGAGTGCCTTCGTACTTATTTGTTGGGTCCCACATGCTTCTAGAACATCAAAATATAAAAATTCAATATTCTGCTATTTCTATAGGTAATCCAAAAAATTGTTTATAATGGGCGGTTCAGAATTTTGTAATTTTTATTCAGAATATTTTCGAATTTATACAGGTGTTTTCCCTTTTTTTCATTTCAAATTCTAATCTTAATCCTAATCTCAATTCCAAACGCCGGAGGAGGAGGAGGAGGAGGAGGATAAGGTTGGAGGAGGAGGCGGTGGGAGGAGGAGTCTATAGGAGGAGGAGAAGGTAGGCAGGGGCTGTTAAAAATTTAGGACTGTCAAAATTATTGACAGCTCTTCCAATTGGAAGGACTGTCAATGTTTTTGACAATCCTAAATATACTGGACTATCAAAAATTTTGACAGTTCTTCCAATTGGCTGGACTGTCAAATATTTATGACTGTAAAAAATTTGACAGTCCTCCCAATAAAAAAGACTGTCAATTTTTTTGACAGTTCTAAAAATTTTTGGACTAGCCAGAAACAAATTTTTTTGTGGCAAACTCGTAAATAACTAAAAAAAAAAAAAATTGGCTAACTTAAGTCATTTTTTTAGTGCCTTTAGAATTAGCATATTCTTTTAAAAGACTCATCTGAGACTCTCAGTACATTTCTAGTGTACTAATCAAGACAAGTGGAATACGAGGAGAACTTCCATAAGCATGGGAAGCTTTTCAATCTAGTTTTTGAAACTTTTCTTTGAAGGTGTCAATTTTTTTAAACTTCATGCCAACAATAAAGTTTTAATATTCTTTTAAAAGACTCATCTCATACTCTTAGTACATTTCTAGTGTACTAATCAAGGGTGGTGGAAAATGAGGACAACTTCTAGAAGCATGGAAAGCTTTTCAATCCTTTTGTTATAAAGTTTAATATTCTTTTAAAAGACTCATCTCAGACTCTGAGTACATTTCTAGTGTACTGATCAAGGATGGTGGAAAATGAGAAGAACTTCCAGAATGATGGAAAGCTTTCCAATCTAGTTTTTGAAACTTATTCTTTGAAGGTGTCATTTTTTTATGATGTATAAAATAATGTCATCTTATTTTCGTTTCTAAAGTTGTAAATCAAATTTTACATAATTTAATTAGCTATTTGATAGTCTATGTTTTTGCTACAAGTTAGCAACAAAAAGATGTATTCTCTTACACATACTTGTGTAATTCAATTTGATTATTTATTTTTCAGTGCATCAATCACAAATTGAATTGTTTTATAAATTGTTTATGTTCATGTCGTGTACAAATATAATTTAGACTTATATAATATTACGTCAACTAACGACTTATCAGTAGAATCCGATTTGTGACATAATGGTATAAAATCAATTGTTAGTATGATGTATGACAATTATCGTAAAAGTTTTGTTAGTGGAATAAATGATGGCTTCATAAGTGGAATTTTTGGACAAAACTTACAAAAAATAGAATGCAATTTCTTCTTTAAAGGGTAGTTTAAAAGATAGTTTTCAAATTTATGTTTTATAAAAAAGAAAATCTTTTTGCTGGAAAATGACGTTAAGAAGTGGATGCTGCTGCATTTGAGAAATAAGACTTACCGAATAAAATCATATTGTTATAATATTTTTCAAGAACATGTTTTTTTTTTCTTTCAGAAAATTAATGGGAGAATAAAAAAACCATTTTACTCAAAGTCCCCCTCATGCCACATTCGGGAAATACAACTTACCTAATAATTAACGAACCTAACAAGTGAGAACTAGGAAATGTGAACTGCAATATTGGATTAAGAAATGTTCACGACAACATGATACCAAATACTTTGGACACGGAAGTCAAACTCTTGTCATGCTTGGACATTGTCTTGTTGCATGAAACTAACTGATGTCCCTGCTTTAAATAATAACAATAGTCTCAATATAGATATGCTTGTATAACATCGAAGAAAATCATGGAAAAAATGAGCGATTTTGATTTCTCTTTTGCACAATATTTCAGTTTCCTGATGCTTCAGTATTCTCAGTTCGGGTGCCTCTTCATTCTTGATCTAAAAGACAAAAAATGTTCAAATTTTGCATAACAATCAACCCTTAGGTACAACTATACTCATATCTAACATAATAATCATAACCATGGAGCTTCATCTCAACTATTTATCATCCCTCAGCAGTAAACCAGAGCTTCGTCCCGCTGTCCAGTTGATTTAGGATTATCTACCTAGAATGTCTTGGTGCAGAGGACCCTCCCGTCATCTCCAATCCTCAGTTTCAGTTGATTCGGATGACTTCGGCCTTCTAACCATTGCCCGGTTTCTCAATGGTGTGTGTATCACCAGCTTGCCTTTGGCCTTGTACCCATGTTCTCTAACCAATGCCCGGTTTCTCAATGGTGTGTGTATCATCAGCTTGCCTTTGGCCTTGTACCCATGTTCTCTACCAATTAGCACATTATCTGTGCTTGAACGAGCACGGGGAGCACGGGGGGCACGGGGAGCGCCTATCCAGTCACTTTCAGTAGACGAGTGAGCATCGAGACAGTCTCGATCATTCTCAGTAGGCGAAGATGTTGACATTGCCCTCTTAGACCTTGTGATGTTCCTCAGTGTCGTCCGGATAACCAGCTTTCCTTTGGGCTTATATGCGGAAGAGCTTGTGGTGTTCCTCAGTGGTGTCCGGATAACCAGCTTTCCTTTGGGCTTATACGCGGATGAGCTTGTGATGTTCCTCGGTGGTGTCCGGATAACCAGCTTTCCTTTGGGATAATATGCGGAAGAGCTGGAAGGAAGTGTAGAACATAATTGTCGAACATAACCGGAGTAGCCATATCGAGGTGTCTGCCAAAAAAAATGGTGGGATTTGTTATAATATAAACAATTTTTTTATTTTAAAAATGGGTTATTTACACTAACCTCCTCTATGTTTTATGTTTATTACACGGGTACTCCTACTTAAAATAATTGACACCGGATACCCTTATTGTGGGAAAAACAAGAGTGGTTAGTGTAATTACCCTTTACATTATTTTTAAAATAGGGGTACCCTGTGTCATTATTTTCAAAATAGGGGTACCTGTGTAATAAACATAAAACATAGAGGGGATTAGTGTAAATAACCCTAAAAGAAATATATGGTGGGATAAGTTTATCCCTATACATACCAAGGGTCCACTAGAATAGACATGTCTGGGATGAGCAGCTTGAAGATTATAAATCGGCTGAGGTCCACCATATGATGGTTTTATCTACAAGAAATTTCTGAATCAATTCATAGCTCATAATAAGATTAGAAGTGCGGCAATCAAATTGTGGCAAGAGACAGGTTTAGCAGTAATCAGAATGATAGTATAAATTGAAGGAATGAGAAAAAGTTTCAACAATGGCAGGTATGAATTTAATAGAGCAAATGGATAAAAAAAAAATTAACAGTAACTATATACCATGCATAATATGCATAACTCGGTATAAGTTATGGAAAGAGTTGCAAAACAAACCAACACAGAACAGTAACACATTAAATGTTTATGTCAATCAATGAAAACTATCTTAGAAGTTAACCATCAATAAATCTTCTTCTAGTCTGATGCTACGAACACTAAAAATTTGAAAAACCTTGTCTAGATAACCTTGGAGCCATGAATATATTTAACAAGTATATACTATGTTTCTCGGATATGAACATGATCTAACTAAACAGATTTTGGCATGTTCAAATTTATTTTGGAGTGCCCGACACGTGTCACGCACATATATGATACCAAAAGGGAACAATAACGTATTAAATGTAATAGGATGCCAAGTTTGGAGTAACCATGTTTCCTGGCTTATTTAATAAAATTGTTAGCATGTCACGTATTTATAAAACTACCACACAATTATGTTTCAGGTAACAACATATGTCCTAAATTGGGAACACCATATCTGATTCAATAATCATTCCCGGATAGTTGACTCTCAAAGGGAGAAAGAACTGCATGGTGATCCATAGGTTGAAGCACTTCCGGTCATCTCATGCCGCTGATACAGTTTCTAGGACCAAATGACCTTCTCCTGAAGTTACAGGACCATTATGTCAAGTCCCTTCAACATGGTTCTTTCGATGTGCCCTAGTATACTCTAATTGTTAACATGTGTCAAGTTTGGGGTACGATCAATTCACCGGGAGGATCGTCCTCCTCATAAGTGGATCGGGCAAACTGTTTATTTGCTCGTTAGGTTTTCTTGATCAGGTCTCAAAGAATCTTACTCTTACATTCTAGATATGGGAACCTAAAAGTGGTGAAAGCAGGGTTTGGTAGCGGATGACGTTGTTGTTTAATCTCTTGCTCGGCCTGGGGGCATCTCTCTATCCAATAATAGCGATGTGTAAATAGAAATGGATGTATACACTATACTGGTTAGCATGACAATTTTAGATCACCTCTCACCTATAATAAGTATAAACATTGTCTATGATACAAGTAGTAATCGTACATATATTATATCAATTTGGTATATGTTGGTCTTTAACCCCAGCGCCCCCTATCACAGTGCAATGGATCTCCGTTCGCATCTCCTTATCCAATTTTAGTCTCAATTGGTTCACAAGATTGAATGGCTTAAGGTATCCAATTACATGCAAAACTCTTTTGTAATGCATTCAATTACTTCATTTGAAAGAAAAATGATGCCTAAATTGGAAAAAAAAAGGGGTGTCTAAAATATGTCAACCAATGAGAGTATAATAGATAAAATATGAGGTAGTAACTTTCATTGAACAAATTAATTGTTTAAGACTAAGTAGGGGTCTAGTGGGTAGTTCCGAGATGGTGAGATGGTACAGAATGCATTATGTATTAAATGGGAGGTATCAATAAGGTAGCAGAACTAACACTTGAATTATAGAAAAGCAACAATCAAGGTCGTAGATGTCAAATTGGGTTTTGAAATATCAGATGTCAAATATTGGGGGGCATGTTAAACGTCTATCCATTTTAGGCTATACACACGCACAGACTAGATGCCGTAGCTAAGTGTACTAAACATAAAGCCAACAAGTAACAACTAACATAACTATAAATATTAAGTTCTAGTAATGTTAAAATGTGATATCAAGTAATTTAAGAGTCTACTAACATACAAATATAAAAACATGATTTACGAGTCTTAAGTAATTTAACTACTAAAAATATACAAGAAATTTAAGAGAGAAACTAATTTAACGCGTAAAACCCTTTTTCTATAAAAACCACATCAAAAACACAATTAACTAAAATGTTGGCATACTTGAAAACAATCGTGTCCACTGATATTTCGGGCTCGGCCCAATATATTGGCCGGCATATTGTAAATCAAAGTAAACTATATTTTGCAAAATCGTGTTGTTTACCTATAAAACCAACATATAGTGCGACATATTGGCCTATATGTTGGACATGTCAGCCAACATCTATAACCATGGCAACAATTGACATTGACAAAAACCTAGCCGAGGTAGGAAATATTTAGAAATTGGGGGCAGGGTAAGAAGTTGTCTTATATTTTGAGAGATCATCAAAAACCCAAGTTGGACATCAAATTATGTGCAATGAATGGATGATAACCACACAACTTCTAAGTCCATGGTAAATGTCACTACCTAACCATTTGCAACATAGGAGATTTATTACCCACTACTATATTCTGTTATTTCTGTCAAAAACCCTCACTCTCCTATAATATTTGAATCTATTCCTACCTGTTCCAACTCCACTACACAATGTGATCTTCCATTAAGATTTTAAGAAATAGAATATTCCCTATAGTTAAACCCTTTGGATAATGGTTTTATGTTATCACAATTAGTAAACATTTACCCCATTATTTATGTGTACGGATTTGAAGTGTTTCTTTCTTTTATGTAAAAGACTAGTTACAGTTGTTATCTCATTAGATACTAAAATTAGGTTAGGGCCTCTTCATTCACGCCGAGTGTAAAACACATACCAATAAATTCATAGTTGAAAATTTTCTAATGCATTACGCATGACTTTGGACTGATATAAGATAATAGGCCAGTGAAAAGGCAATATATGCAAGGAAAAAAATTGGATCGGGTGGTTTTTCATTAGAATTCATCTACTTGTTTTGAATGGTATATAGCTCAAAGTAAGTAATCCTGCCAGTTTTTGGTTATCATCCCCAAAACCATCCAGCTAAAGTAAACATGTATTATAGTCTGATACAAAATCTAGCAGTCATCCATTTCTACGCAACAAGGGTAACATGCATTTATATATTCCTGTCATATACAAGATTGAAACTATCGGTTTGCTTGAGCTAGAGATAGTAGTAGTTGTTTGCTTTTAAAGGTAGATATGCAGCAATGCCTAAGTGCACCAGAATATAGATATGTATCTAGGTCCATTGCATATTTCTGATGTCTAGATATGTTTCTAAACAATATTATGCCATCTTTTGCTAATACATCCAAATTGTGATTGTTCTGGCTACTAAGATTATGAAGGTTAATATTCACTAATCTCAGCTTCTTAGCTTGGCTTTCACAAAAAGCTTTAAATATATAGACAGTTGTTGAGATCATCATAATTAAAAATGCAATACAGAGAATATGAAAAGCTATAATTAATTTCAACCAAGATGACATAGATTGTGCACAATTGATAAAGAAAAAAGGCGTCACAATGCCACGAGGCTCTCGCGTATACATGGTCTAAGAAGGGTCAAGATGTACGCAGTCTTACCCCCATAAATATACTAGTAAATTCACATGCGTTGCACGTAAAATAATTTTTTTCTTCTAAAATTAATATAAAATTGTTTAAATATTTAAATATATTTAAATTAAGATTTATTATATATATTTTTATATTTTAATTAGAATTTGTTATATATTTGATTATATTTTAATTATAATTAGTTATGGATATATTTCTACTTTTCATAAAGAGTTGTCTAATTATAAACAAACATCTCTTGTAACTCATGTGGTTAAGGTAAGAGATATTCTCTCAGGTTGGCTGAGTTCGAATCCTTATAGTGTTATTTATAACAAATTTAATTTTTTTCAACATTTTTTGACGTAATATTTTTTTTAAAATAATTAATTGATGATGATATACATACGACTTAGACGGCTTACTTTTGAGCCGTTTTGAAGCCTCATTATATTATGGAAGATATATTTGGAAAAGGTAATTTAATTGATATAGATACCATTTACATCTCCTCTATTTTGCTACTATTTATACTATTAACACTTCCATATGATTATTTCATACTAAACACATCGTAATCAATATTATGCGGGATGTCCACTTGTGACGTGCACAATCCTTCAAATATATGCCGGTTTCTTTCTCTCCAGATACAAGCTGTAGAAATCCTAGAGGGGATGTGAATAGTGTCAAACTAATAAATCAAGCACAAAACAATTGCTAATAGCCAATTTAAAAAATAAGTGTATAAGAAATAAAGAAATAAGAATACTGACACCTGGTGTATCCTAGTATCCTTCATGAGGCACTCTAGTCCCGGAACTCTCTCCGACTTTAATCCACTATTATCAAAATAGTTACACCACGAGCTTTGATTCGAAGGCTCGCCAACTTCTTACACACGAGCTTTGATCCAAAGGCTCGTCGACTTCAACACAAGCTTTGATCTGAAGGCTTGCACACTTCAACCTCTTACAAGATAGGTTTTGATCTTCTCACAACAAATATGAAGATCTCACTTTTACAATTCAAGAATACTCTTAACACAATTTGTGAATTGGCAAGTGAAAGCTTTGGTAGAGTTTTTGTGGATAGGTCTTTGGTAGATACGAAATTTTAGGCTCAAAGTATCATCCTTGAATGAAGGGGTTCAAGGCTATTTATAACCAAGGTAAGAGAAAGAGCAAAAATTGCAACTTTCTATATGCAGACATTATATAACAGCTATATTTATAGCAGTTGGGATCATTTAATGTGCTGGAATATGACCGCTGGATTGCCAGCTGTAATAAAACTGTATACCACCGTTATGGACAAGCATATCGTCGGTATGTTGTTTGACAGACAGAAAACTTTCGGTAACCAAAACCGGTAGGTATACACTAGTATACCGCCGATATACTTTTTAGCAGGCCAAAAAAAATTCTGGGTTACAATACCTTAGCTTTCGATTTTGTCATTCATTTTTTGTGTTTACGAATATTCCTAAGACACATTACAGACTCTAGATAGACTATGACAGGTGCATGCTTCTTCAGAGTCTTGAAATGATGGCATGGCTTTCTTCTTCACTTGTAAGATAATGGCTTTTTTCCTTGACGACAGTAGTCCAAAGATAAGCAGATTAGCAAATCTGTATACCTTTCGAAAGCTTCACCCCCGAACCTCCATGGAAGGCTCTGCCCTCTCGACCCTAGTCCGCTGACCGGAGAACGGAACCCCGAGTACATGACCCCGGAGATGTCATAGGAGGTTCAGAAAAATCTTGTGGGATAACGTCGTCTTTGGCCCTTTATGATTTCTTCTTTTCATATATCCTTGTCTGATCTTGTTTATTGCTTTTATGCAAATACATGTTAGACAAACAAAGTAATATACACAGTAACAAGTATGATAACATTTAATACACATTAGGACAATGCTATGTTTAAGTAGAAATTACAATAGTGATTGCATGATTATTAGTGATATCATAATGCTAAACTTAAGCAATTAACCACAATAAAAAACATAATTAGAACATTAGGCTAACACAAGCAACAAGTCTTACCATCACGCAAGGCGATGCCCTCTATTGTGCATAATTGATGGATATGTATTTTTAGATATAATCCCTTAGCTCGGGTTTTTTCCATGTAAGTTCTCCAAATTTTACTATTTGCTGACGATGTACTTGTATAAAACTCTTGTTATAAGTATCACCCGAGGTATAAGACGCAAGACAAACGCTGGTCATAATAAAGCAAGGTATATATGTGTGTGTTAAAACCAAGAAAACACACTTATCTATATATATTTTTAATAAGTTTTCACCCGAATTGACTCCAAAGCAAAGTTCACAATATCGGTATTGGACCCTTCCTATGAGTATCAGAAACAACGTTAAGTGGTTTTGAGCAGAGTATTGGAAAGCAAATAATTAATAATTAATTATTAAAAATTTGAAGAAAAAATATTTATACATTTAGGCATAATTTTAAGTATTTTCTATGTTGCTTCTTAGTAATTTTGAAATTAAATGAAATAATAGTCACCTTTGTTGATTAGTTTATGTGATAATTTTTTCTTTCATTCACATGTTTTTATACCCTTGTTGATTGGTCTTTTTTGTTCAATTTTCTCAACTTAGTTGACTCGGAAACAAACCCCAAACGTCGGTATCAGTCATTATCGGTAACGGTCGGTATCGAATTGGAACATGCAAATTGTATTGGTATCGGTCGTACCGTATCGGTATCGGCTAATACTACAAACTATGCTCCAAAGGGGACTCCATTGCCTAATGAACTACAAAGTTTAGGCATTTTCAAAAGCTAAAACCTTGTCATTATCAAAAGTGTAGCTCTGTTTGTTTTCTTCATCCCTACTAGATTGATCATCTTGCACATCTCTCCTTCACTATATTCTGAATCAGCCGCCTCTTCTTTGAAGCTTTGTTCTGAAATTGAAGCCACTTTAATCTAGATTGTAACTCAACATTTTTCTTCTAAAACCACTTGTACTTACTACTGAACTTGCAACCTAGTTGTTTAATTCTGACGGAGATTTAATGTGTGTAGACTAAAAAGTAGCACCAAAACCTAGGAGGCGTGCACCTCTTAAAGGTGCCTCATCCACAGGGTTATGAGGCACTAGGCCTCATTTGTGCTTCACCTTTGCATCTAGAGTGCACTTTGACAACACTGGTATAAGGACTCCTTAAAAGAAACCTATATCAAGCACATGATATGATATAAAGAGTTATGTCAGATTTTTGGGATGAATACATAATAAGATTTGGCGAGCGTATGTAAAACTAGACAAAATTTAAGGAAGTTATAGCTAAAAATCCCTTTAATTGTCCCTTTATTTAAACATTTTGTCATGTACGTAGCCTGAGGGTGAATGCAAAATATATGATATACATAATATTGCCAACCTCTAACCGGTAAAAAGCCACCGGGAGAGAGACATGGCTACTATAAATCAAGGTTTACAAGGCTTTACAAGATCTACTAAACTTCCAACACAAAAACAAAAGGGACTAAAAGAAAGAATTTATCGAGAAAATTCCAAGAGAAACGGTTGAGAAACTCCAAGAATCTGAGAATCCGAAAACACCAATAAAAGTCGAAAGCTTTTATTCCATTTTTCCCCTCTTCTTTTTCTCCACTTTATTTTCCTTCTTTGGCTCTTCGTTGTTGCCATGCGTCCGGCTAAATTAAGAACCAACAAACCCTTATATATATATATATATATATATATATATATATATATATATATATATATATATATAGAGAGAGAGAGAGAGAGAGAGAGAGAGGCATCCTATTATAACTAGGAGCTCCAAGTGTTTTTGCTATTGCTTGGAGCTGCTTGCATCTTGCTGACTAACAACAAGAAATCCTTAACACAAATGATTTGCATTATTGATCAAGTCCAAATTAGAATTTAGAATAGGACTATGACTAAGTCCTAATCAGGACCTGATCCAATCCCAACAATTACCACCTTGGATTAAGGTTTCCAACCAACACAACGAGCACATATCAATCTTCAACCTTCTACAATAGTCTCTCTCACGAACCACCCCCTCTCCTGATATCTATCATCCGATTACGCGCAAGTCGATTCCGAACTCGAGTCTGGCTCGAATTCGCACTTCATTTCCGCAACATCGTCCACGCAAGAGCATTCTGAGATAATTGTTGTTGCACTCCCCATGGAAGGTTGATCCACTTCAAACGAACCATCCAGAATATCCAGTCCTATCGCTACAAAAATCATTTGAGCACTACCTCGCACGGTGTCCCCTATCAACCGGTAAATATTACTGCATGTCTCTCCCTTTATGAGCACGGTGTAATCCCATGTTACCCTTAGAATTCTATATGTTGTTGATAATCCACAGCATACAAAGTCTAACGTGTCCAACGAACATATCCTATCCCACCAAGCCTACGCAACATCATTGTGCATCTTAGTATATTTTGTTCCTTCACCGACAATCTCAAGAACCAGTCATCGTCCAAGCGAACAATAGCAGTCTTCTTCTCCAAAGAAGCAAAGCAAGATACATTCAAGCAAATATGTAGTCAACTGCCAGAATTCAATATCCAAGAATAGCTTCCTTACCTTGGGAGACTCTGAGCAGATTGTCCCAAATGTCATCATGCACTTGCTCCACAACCACATCATTTTCAGAATCCTTCTTTCTTCTCCGCACGTTTTGGACAGTTTCTACCAATGTAACTAGATTCCTTGCAATAATATCATGTGTTGTCATTCTTCTTTAATACTAATCGAGAACGTACCTCCCTCGATCCCTTATGAAGAGACCTTCCTCTTCCATTTGTCATTACCGCATTGCTCACCCTCGGAAGCAGGACTTTTCAGCAACTGATTGGTTAAAAGTGATGTAGTGACTTCTTTCCATTTCACCGTATCCTTTCCATACAAAAGCGTAATCACAATGTGCACATACGAAGAGGGAAGCAAGGTAAGAAGCAATAGGGTCTTGTCTTCTTCCTCCATCTTTGCACCAATGGTATGAAATTGGTTCAAAAGTTCGTTGAACACGTTCAAGCTCTAATATGTTGAATAGAATGTTAGGTAAAGCCAAGAAGCCAACGACAATGAATGATGATGATGAATAGGAGAAGATGAAGATGAGACTACGAGTATTCCAGTACATTTTATCCTTTCTTCATCCTCAGGCCATATAGTTATTGCTTCAAGTAGAGTCTTATCGTGACAGAGTTCGTCATGTAGAGCTCTCTAACTTTTTTTAAAGCCTGACAATAGTTTCTTTCTCTATTGTTAGAGTTATTTTATTTTGTTATTTATCATATAAGGGTATAATAGTAATTGTGGGTGTATTGTATATCAATATAAATAGACATGAGATGTAACCTAGGATTCAAGGCCCTTTGCAATCTCCTTTTTCATATTCTCTTCTCCTATTTTTCCTTCTCTCCATCTCCAAACTTCACTTGGTATCAGAGCATATATTTGAAAGTACTGTACATCCCATCCACGACACGGCCGATCGAACTGTTTTTCGTCTACTTTTCATAATTTGTCGTTCGTCGTTCGTTGTTCGTGGTCGTTCGTCGTTCGTTTATGAGATCTAGAGTTTCTACAGATCTCCGTTGGTTGTTCGTCGGTTGAGGTTCGTTGTGAGATCTAGGGTTTCAAAGACCTCGTCTTTCTGTTGCATCTGCAAGTATGATGGGGACCGAATCTTCTAGCGAGGTTAATAGTGGTGGTGGTAGCAGAGGTGGCTCTCATTTTACTATTATTCATAATGATAAATTGGAAAAGTCGATTACAACGGTGAAACTCAATTGTGCGAACTACATTGCCTGGTCCAAGTCTATCAAAGTGGTGTTAAGGACGAAGAAGTTTTTGACAGAAAAACCCTCGCCTGAAACTTTCGCTGAGTATAAAGATTGGGTGAGTGTAGATGCATACGTTATGTCGTAGTTGTGGCATAGTATGGAACCGCATATCGCTGCTAATGTTCAGTGGTGTGAATCAAGCAAACAGATTTGGGCATATTTGGAAGAATCATATTCGTAGAAGCGAAACGTTACCCGTATCTATGAGTTGTATGAGTTATTGTTTAATACAAAGCAAAATAGGAAGCCAATGAATGAATATCTGGCTTCAAAGAAGACTTTGTGGGAGGAACTGCTTCAATATCATCATGTTACTACTGATTTGAAGGAAGCTCAAGACAGAAGGAAGAGTTTCATGTTTCACTTATCCTAACTGGCTTGGATCCTGCGCTCGAACCTTATAAAGCTTAAATCCTTGCTGGAGAGCAGTTACCTACGGTAGCAGATACTTTCTCCCGTCTCAATCGTTCTTTTCTGAGATAGAGTTATGTGGTGCCGAGTACTGACTCTTCTGCCCTAGTTTCTAGTGTTGTTGGTCGTTGTGGTGGCCGCGGTGGTGGTGATGGCCGTGATCAACCACGGAAGTGTAACTATTGTGGAATACCCGGGCATGTGGAATACTAATGTTAGGACAAGTAGGGCAAACCAGAATATGCACATCAAGTGCATGATGAAAATATGCAGTCTCAGGTCACCACTTCCGCTCCCAGAGATGATACTTCGGGTTTCAATCACACTTCAACGTTCGATACCTCATCTCCATTTGAACAGATCCTCCAGAAGTTGAACGCGCTTACTAGTACAATCTCCCAACCTACTGCAACCATGGCACATATAGGTAATCCTGCTTTTATGGCAATCCAGTCACCATCCACCTCTTGGGTCATCGACTCAGGAGCAAGCTCTCACATGTTTGGTATAACATCTCTTTCATAATCATAATTCCATAAAACATAATATTATCTTGGCTGATGGGGCTACTCGTCCTATGCTTGGGAAATGTGTCATTCACCCTACTCAATCACTATCATTATTTGATTCATTATATGTGCCTAATTTTCTATTTAATTTGTTATTTGTGAGCCAGTTAACCAAATCTCTTCAATATTCTGTGACATTTTTTTCCAATTTGTGTGTTTTTCAGGACCTCAGAAAGAAGAAGATGATTGGTTCGAGCATGTAAAAGATGGACTGTACTACTTTGATCTACCTGGAAAGGCCTTCACTTCTGTTTTTACTTCTCCGTTGCAGTGGCATTATCGTTTGGAACATCCGTCTTTGGCTAAGTTGCGTCAAGTTATTTCTAGTTTGAGTCATATTTCTATTCTTGAATGTGAGACTTGTTAGTTAGGCAAGCATCACCGTAGTTCCATCCCTCGTCGTAGTGAGTCGTCAATTAGAGTCTTTTGATCTTGTTCATTCTGATATTTGGGGTCCGTCTAGAGTCAAAAGTTCGAAAAGATTTCAGTATTTTGTTATTTTTATTGATGATTATTCCAGAATGACTTGGTGTTATTTAATGAAAGAAAGATCTGAGTTTCCAAATGTGTTATCTGTCTTTTATAATGAAGTCTATATTCAGTTTGATAAACGTATCAAAATTCTGCGTTCTGATAATGCTTTGGAGTATACTCAACCTTCTGTGAACAGTTTCTGTGTTGATTGTGGTATGATTCATCAAACCAGTTGTGTTCACACCTCTCAACAAAATGGTAAGCCGAACGCAAACATCGACACATTTTAGATGTGGCTCGAACTCTCATGTTCAATATGCATGTCCCTAAACAGTATTGGACAGATGTCGTTCTTACTGCATGTTATCTAATTAATCGCATATCATCATCTGTATTAAATAACAAAGTTCTATTTACCATATTACATACAGATGTCGCATATTTTTTCTTACCTCCTCGAGCGTTTAGGTGTGACGCTTTTATTCATAACTTGGAACCTAATCGAGACAAATTGGCTCCTAGATCTCTGAAGTGTCTTTCTTGGTTATCCCCGTACTAAAAAATGTTATCGTTGTTAAAGTCCACAGTCACGCAAATATTATGTCAGTGCGGATGTTACATTCTTTGAGTCTACCCCTTTCTTTCCTTCAGGAGACCGTTGTATTTATTTTACAACAGATTTGATATCTTCCATACCACTTTCGGTCATTCATGAATCAATTTCTGTCTCCATTCCCCATTTACAAGTTTATCAGAGATCCAAGGACAGACCAGTGGTTCTGCAGAATTCAGCCCTCAACCAATCAGCTTCTGTGCCTGAAGTTTCTGCTCCCATCACCACAGATCCAGATGATCTTCCTATTGCTCTCAGAAAAAGAAAACGCCTTTGTACCACAAAGAATAAGCATCACATTTCTAACTATATTTCATTACACCGTATTTGCATTTGCTGTTTCATTGTCTTCTATTTCCATTCCCAAAACTTACAAGCAGGTTGTCTTCTGGTTGGAAAAGTGCAATGGATGAGGAGATGTATGCTTTACATCAAAATCAAACTTGGGAGCTTATATCACTTCCTGTTGGAAAGCAAACAGTGGATTGTAGATGGGTGTACACTGTTAAGTATCATCCCAATGGTTCTGTTGAGCGCTTCAAGGCACGGTTGGTTGCCAAAGGGTATACTCAAACATATAGTGTGGATTATATGGAGACTTTCTCTCTAATGGCTCGGCTGAATTCAGTTCAGATTCTTATTTCTGTGGCAGTTAATCACCAATGACCTATATATCAGCTGGACATAAAGAATGTTTTCTTGCATGGTGACTTACAGGAGGAGGTTTATATGGATCAATCACCGGGATATGTTGTAGCAGGAAATAAAAAACTCGTATGTCGATTGAAGAAAGCATTATATGGACTGAAAGAGTCACCTTGTGCTTGGTTTGACAAGTTTAGTTTAGTTCTCATTTAGTATGGCTTTCGGCGCACAACATGAGATCATTCAGTATTTTGTCATTCTTCCTCAGCAGGTATTGTCGTGTTGATTGTTTATGTTGATGATATCATTATATCTGGGAGTGATCATGCTGGAATTGTGGACTTGAATGCCTACCTTAGTCGTCAGTTTCATACTAAGAATTTGGGTCTTCTTCGATATTTTCTTGGAATCGAGGTTGCTCGATCTAAGAAGGGTGGGTATCTGTCACAACGCAAGTATGTTCTAGATTTGCTCTCCGAGACTGGGATGTTGGAGTGTCGGTCAGTTGAGACTCCTATGGATTATCATGACAAGCTTGATGCTGACAAGGGAGAGTTATTTGAGGATGTTGGATATTATAGACGTTTGGTTGGCAAACTTATATATCTTACTGTTACTCGACCAGACATCACATATGTAGTTGGAGTAGTTAGTCAGTTTATGTATGCCCCTCGGCAACCATATTGGGAGTCTATCTCTCGCATTCTTCGATACTTGAAGGGTGCACCTGGAAAGGGTTTGTTGTACAAATCTTCCCAGTTGTTTACGGTGACTGGGTTCAATGATGCTGATTGGGCAGACAGTCGCAGTGATAAGGTCTACTTCTGGCTATTGTACGTTTGTGTGTGACAATCTTGTCACGTGGCGTAGTAAGAAGCATAATGTTATAGCTCGTTCTAGTACAGAGGCCGAGTACCGTGCGATGGCTCATACAACTTCTGAGATGATGTGGGTGCAATCTCTTCTTCATGAAATGGGGATTATGATTCCTATTCCGATGGAGATGTATTGTGATAATCAGTCGACAATATTTATCGCAAGTAATCCGATATTTCATGAGCGCACGAAGCATATCGAGGTGAATTATCATTTTGTTCGTGATTTGTCGCTGAAGAAACAGATTGTCACTCCTTATGTTCGGTCAGAGGATCAATTAGGTGATATCCTCACCAAACCACTTGCTCGTGGTCCATTTTCTGATTATGTAGCAAGCTGGACATGTCTGATCTATATGCTTCTGCTTGAGGGAGGGTGTTTGAGTTATTTTATTTTGTTATTTATCATATGAGAGTATAATAGTAATTGTGGGTGTATTGCATATCAATATAAATAGACATGAGATGCAACCTAGGGTTTAAGGCTCTTGCAATCTCCTTTCTCATATTATCTCTTCTCCTACTTTTTTTCTTCTCCTCTCCATCTCCAAACTTCACTTCTATAATGTTGAATAGAATATTGTCGACCAAGCATAGCCTGATGGAACTCGTAGTCTCATCTCTATCTTCTCCCATTCATCATCATTCATTGTCGTTGGCTTCTTGGCTTTACCCAACAAGATTATGTGAAAGCCTCGTTCTACCAAAAGATATTTGACCCTTTTCTGCCATAGCAGAAGTTTCCTTTGTCGTTGTACTACTCGATCTCGAACTATTGTCCGAGCATTAGCATAGGCTTTCCCGCCATTGTCGATCTTTTGAATCTTCAATCAAAGCTATAAGCTCTGATACCACTTTGTTGGGAATAATAGCAAAATCTATTCTATAAGATACGCATCCGCGATGAACCGACAATTAATGACAAACCCAGTAGCCGACTTTTTGCATAAAGTAAATATCACAAAAGCAAGACACAATGACGCAATGATTAAGTGAAAAATCATGACCGGTAAAAAATACATAGGGAGCGAGATCACTACTATAAATCAAGGTTTATTGCAAAATATACTAAACTTCTAGCACAAGAGCAACCCAAGGACTACAAGAAAGAATGTACTAGAAAAACATCCGAGATAACGGTCAAGAAAACTCCAAGAATCCGAGAACATGAAGTAATTGCATATTAAAGATGAATAGATCACATGCATTTAAGAGTGGGCACGAATGGTGGGTCTCACTAGTAAATAATTGCAAGTATTCAAAGGTTTTAGTTGGGGGGGGGGGGGGGGGGAGGGGGGGTGCTCCATCATTTTTTTACTTTCTAGTCCTAAGAAAATTCTCAACAATCTTAATGGTAGCATGTGTTACAATTTGAGATAAAGTTTAACTATTCTTAACAAAAGGCAGAAATTGATGGACTAACGAGGCAGAAACTGATGAACCAAAGAGGCCAGCCAAAACCTAATATTGTTTGGGTGTTGATAGGAATTGTAAGATCCGGAACCCCCAAAACTTCTGAAACCTACCAATTCAAACCACCACCAAAATCGATACTCATAGGGGCCATTCGAACCGAAACAAAGTTTGGAACCTTGATGTGATTATGTCCTTGTGACACTATTATTGAAGCAATTATGATTGTGTTTTATGGCATGAGTTTCGAGAAATATGCTATTTTGGGAAATCTTTATAGAAGTTTCTGATAGTCCTTAGAGTTTGCTAAAACATGGGACTCAAGTCAAAATTTGTCTGAATCTCACTGGCAAACATCAATCTGGAGTGCATTGATGCAATTGTCGATTGTGGTACTATTGAACAAACATAGTAACATAATTCTATAAATAATTATAGATTGTCAACACGTGATATGTATAGTGTATTGATTTGCTTGCTTATCATATCTTGTATTGTATGATACAGTAACTCTAGGAGTTTAGGCCAGTACTTCTAAGTCCATATAGGAACATAATTTTATATAACTTGTTCATAATTTTTTATTTGTTTCATCTTTACAAGCCTGTCTAGTTCCAAAATCCAGACTCTTAAGTAGACATTACCTGACTCAAGTAAAAATCTGATACTAGCTATCAGTCAGTAACCGATACGTAACAAAATAGTAATATGTTGTCGCGAGATACGTATCATGTAATTCGTAAGACACTAACAACACACAATATAACCAGTTGACAAATTTTGCAAAAATGAGAATCAGATGATTGGAGGAACTTCAAAATTTTACAGTTAGACAGGGTCAGGAAAAAGTAAATGATATACATAGAAACTATTATGCGCGACTTGGGTTGCAGAAATGGGCTGAGCCATGTTCAATCAGTTACGGGTTACATACAAAAAAGTACGGGCATGACTCATACTTGACATGACTCAGCAGCTTGTTATTAACCTTTTCCAGCGACAACTGTGAGGCCAGTGCATAACTTCAACCACTCAGTTAATCGCATAACCTGAACCAAATTTCAAAGTTGCCAAATATTCCACATGGAAGTAGTTGCCTTGAGAATTTCAGCATATAATGCAAAACAAACAAAACATGTACTCTCTAAAATCTTAATTACTATAGCAAGGCTCAAAAGCTAATGTGACTTTAGCTATTCTGATTCATATAAATATGTAGGTCAATGATGCTTAGTATGAACAAAATAGTGAATGAAACCCATATTAGGCAGGTTTGGTATTGTTGACTGGGTTAGAAACTACAAACAGTAAACTGGTCATACTGACTACATTACGGATTGATGCCCAGTCTAATGCCAAAGGATTCTTCTTTCTTTAGTCTCATTCTGTTTTCTTTCAGAGACAAAATTACCTTCCATCAAAAAAGAAAGACAAAGAAACCCAGAAGTAACAGCAAGAGAACATTCGTAAAGTATAGCCAAAGATCAAACAATGTTGAAAGGAAACAAATGGAAACTTGTGTTCGCACTATGGAGGTGTTTGGTTGAAACTGCTGCTGAAAGTGGGATTTTGAATCCAAGCATGCACTCTTCAGCCAAATCCGTTGTTTCGCTTATGTTTGATCTGCCGAGATGAACTTGAAATTACCAGTGGTTGCAGTTCATGTCGGCCACTTAATTTTTGTAGTGTATGCACTTTTGACATCCGCGTTTCTTACGTGAATGTGGGAGGAAGTTTGAATTTTTTTTGTTATTAATTCGTATGCAGCCATTTATTTGTTATTAATTCATAACCATTATCCATGTTTTCTTATTTATTTATTTTATATTTCTAAGCATGCACTGTTGTCATTTTATGCACTTCTGCACTTAATTTTTTTAACTAAGGTTATCAATATTAGTTATTAATAAAAGTAAATCAATGAATTAATTCATTTTTTGATGATATTAATTATTAATATTTAAAATAAAAAAGTAAAAAAATAGTATTAATAAATAATTATTAACTTTGTTAGCTAATTAATTATTTTTGTTATTGTTATAGTACATTTTTCATGTTACCCTCTTACATAGCCATCCAAACACTGGAAGTATGAATTTGACCACTTCCAAGTTATAAAATATCACCTATCCAAATATTGAAACTCACTTTCAGGTGACAAAAACTAGCATGAAACTCAAAATCATATATATTTCACTTTCACCGGACAGAAAGTCACTTTCATACTTACTTACACTTTGAAGCAACCAAATAACCCCTATAAGCATGACATTGCCAGCTCAAGGAAATGACTTCTTATGTAAACAACAATAGCAGAGGGTCTATCCCAAGATTTGGAACTTCTAAAAAAAGAAAAAAGTAACAATAAGAAAAGAAGATCAGTTGTACCAAATACAAAATTGTATTGCATGTATATATATATATACATATATATATATATATATATATATATGATCAACGATAGAAGTTGAATTCGACTTTGATTTGAAGCTGTGACTAGAGAGAAATGCCAGGTAATGAAGTCACACGATTCCCAATCAGATTGAGTGGGATGACAGTTTCTCAATCCGAATCTGTAAAATAAAAATTCTCCAAGTGCACAGTGCATATATATATATATATATATATATATATATATATATATATATATATATATATATATATATCACTTTCTGTACTTCAGAACATAAAGTAAAAGAGAACTCTTAAGACGACAATATCACTCATTTAAGAGATCATGCAAGACATAATTTTAAAGTAAAAGCCAAACAAGTGCAAGCCATCAATTTGTTGTTTAGATAACGAAGTCAGAGGAAGTAGGCAAACAGTGAAAGCAGACCTGCAGTGTTTCTCCAACAATAACACAATCATCCCGTTCCTTTTTGTTCCATCTTTCTCCTGTAATAATGCAATCATCATTGTCGCTATAAGTTTCTTTGGCTTTTGATGTAACCTCTTCTTCAGTAGGTACCACATCATGCATCGCGTTGGAGGAGGCAGCAACAGAGTCGGAGGAACTTGAGGTGATTTCTATGATGAAAGGCTTGGGGTCCATTGTTTCGAGAGTCGTTGGACTTAATTTGCTAAATGCTAATAACAAGAACAAAATAAGGTATTAGCTAACATACAATTAGCAAAGTATTTTCTACAAAATAAAATGAGTTTCAGGTCCATTCACAGAAGTATGATGAGCATAAAAGATCTTTGACTAGTTTTCTACTTCTGCTTCAAAAATATTGAAAGAAATGGGTTCCATGGAGTACATTCCACAGTTCACAAGGCAGAAGATCTCAATTGCTACATCAAATAAAAAAGTACGGGAAATTATGTGGTTTATAACAGCTCGAACATGGAAAAGTTGTCCATAACAGCAGGCAAAAATTTGAAGTCTTAACACTAACTAAAGGACAGGTGCACAAGGAGAACCTAAGATAAAAGATATGGTATGTCAATCTTCCAACCATAAAATGGTCTTGCCAGAATAACCCTCAAAGGCGAGGAAACAAATGAAAGGAACCGCAGGTGTGGATATTTTGTACGGATGATAGTAAGTCACCTTCACTTCATTTAGTTGTGTTTTTCTATAATTTTTTATTTCTGAGATTTGTGGAGAAACAGGCTAACAGTAACTATAATATATGATAAGATATCTTAGCACGAGCTTAAAGAGAAAGAGCTATATCTAAGTAAAACCCACATGCCAATGCCTATGAAAGAAGAATCTAGTGACAGATGAACTAACGTGAAACTTTTGAGCGATATAAAGCATTTATTCTATCAACTATGTGGAAGGTAAACTATTTATCAAATGGGAATCATAACCTTTCTATTTCTGAAAAATAGATCCACTACTCTTGCGCTAGAAAGATATCACATAAATTTTTAAGAAAATTAACTTCAACCAATATTAAAAATTCTCTTCTCAGTATTTCCTATTGGGTTGTTTATTAATTAAATATCTGGTAATATTACTATGTACAAAGTTTCTTAAGTAAACATTCATAGTATGTTAGACAAGAAAAAGTTCAAGTATGTCTAACTTAAAGTTTGCACTCTTGTGAGGTGTACATGCATATGAGGATCATCTCTTGATACTTCACACTTAGTTGTTTTTATTTTATAACCATTATATTTCAAATATAATATCATATTGTCACAATCAATCAGCAAAGACATAGGAAATTTGAAAGTTGTGTGACTACTTATGGAATAATTAAATTAAATAAGTTCTTACGGAAATTTTGTGACCAGCTATTTATCAAGACAAATGTGGTAATGGCGATGCATCCATATGAGCATGCAATCGAGTTGAATGTGCCATCAGGAACAACAAGAACAAGAAAGCCTTATCCTAAATTATCGATAAGCAATTTGTCTGAGATAGAGAATAAGGTGCAAACAAACGTAGCCACATGCCAAGAGAAATAACATACATGATTTACCGTGCAAAAGGAGAAGTACTCAGGAGTAGCCACCACATGACTAGAATAAAAGGCTTCCAAAATGAATTCACTAAATCTTTTTAGGATTTAGTACAATAGTTCTCACAGTAACCATAAAATGCAACTAGTGTTTATACAAGAAAAGAGTCTGAATGTATCATGGAGAGATCTTTCCTATAACACTAACATTTCAAATATATATATATATATATATATATATATATATATATATATATATAGCCTTCATAACAAAAGTTCACATTGGAGTCCTTTTAAATCTATTAAATAACAATTTTTAGTCTAATCACTCATGAATTGTTCTTGAACGCATAGATATATCGAGAAAACCTGTTATTAATTAAAGACAATGTTGCTGATAAGATTCATCATATGATGACAGACACTTTCAGATAATACATTAAGATTTATCTACCAGATATATACTTAATAGAGTTATTTTCCTTACCCAAAAATTCTAATAAATTATTACACGGAGACAAATACCTAAGTGAATTTGACAAAAATAAAATAAACAGCATTCACTATGATGTGAAAATTAAGGCAGAGGCTTTCTCCGATGAAGTCAGATCAAATGCAAATCTTCGATCTCAGAGGAATTGGTTTTTGGGGAACCTCGAGCCTTGGGTGTTCGAAGATTTCGATGACTTATATTCCGGTCAATGAACCGATATTGGGTGGGAGAAGCTAACCAATTTCATTTCTCAGAGAAGTCCATCGGTTTAGAGATTCAATCATGCTCTACCACCCCCCTCGTTCAAGGAGTCCAATGACACCGAGCGATCATCACAAATATGAAACGATATAACATTTCCAACCGCACAAAACCAAAATGAAGGATGCTTTTATTTCTACAACATAACTTAAAATAACATAGAAATTGAGACAAACCTGACCCTGTGATACCTAGGAAGAGTTGAGTACAACCAAGCAACAAAGGACCGTTAGGATAGGGCTTTGATCTTCTAAACTTTGGGGAAAAGGAAAAATCGCCAATGTCTCCCTTCTTTCCTTTGTTCTCTTTGAGCTCTAGATCTATTCAGATTCAATAAACAGACTTTAAGCTAAAAAATAAATATGGGAAATAAAATGGCGTGAGAAACAAGGAAGCCGCATGCAAACTTAGTCACATTGTCGTTTCGCTTACCATGCACAACAGAAACAGTAAGCCAATGCTCATTAATTTTCAGAAGAACCAAAGAATCTTTCTTGACAAAGTAGGTGCATCCCCCTTTTCTTATCACGAGAAAAACAAGTGTACAGAAAAATCTTGTACCTAACACTACTCGGAAATTTTACCATAACTTTTCCTTTGCACCTGACTAGAAAGAATTACAATCTTCCAAATGAATCACTGTCTTTTCTCAGAGAAACCACAACAAGCATCCCATTAAAAAGTAAATCTATTTTCTTTTCCTTGCACAAAAAAAAGAAATGACAGATTTATCCCCTTTGACATTCTATTTTCTGATGAAGTTACACACTACAGGAAAGAAAAATCTTCTTATATATTTATATTACAAATTCGCTGTCTGTTTTAATTGTTTTCTTTAAATAATATTATCAATTATTAAGAAGAATTTTACCAAATATGAGGGCGTTGCTTGTGGCCATGGTAAGGATTGGCACTTGCATCCTCGAGGATGCACATTCAAGTCTCGTAGACAGCCTCTCCATAAATGGTGATCAAGCATCTTGAGCTTCCCAAGATTATGCATCAGCAGGAACCCTGGAACACCCTTTTTTAAGTTTATCA
Source organism: Iris macrosiphon (assembly GCA_036927795.1). Classification (NCBI taxonomy): domain Eukaryota; kingdom Viridiplantae; phylum Streptophyta; class Magnoliopsida; order Asparagales; family Iridaceae; genus Iris; species Iris macrosiphon. The sequence goes on along the minus strand of JAYESA010000008.1, from coordinate 117,006,555 downwards.
GTCATACCTATTAAGAACACCGCTCCATACTTTAAAATTGTAACTACAAGATTGACTTTCAACCAACTGACATATAGTAATTATGGCCCTCTACATGCAATTTCAGTCCTCTAGGTCCAATGTTAATCTCTTCCAGAGCCATTGATATTGTTGGCATTATTCATTGCAATCCCTTTAAGTTGGTGTTATGTTAGGCTAACTTTTAAGCTCATCTATGAAGCTACTCAGATTTACTCTAAGCAGTCAAAAACGGTTATATTTCGGTTATTTAACCGATATATAATGGTATCGGTCCTATAATGGTATAATGGTATCGGTCCTGGACTGATATTTTTTTGCAGAAATATCGGTAAAATATCAGAACCGATATTATCGGCCGATATGGTCGATATTGTTGGAAATATCGGTTTACAAAAAAACCGATTTCTCACAGTTTTGGTTTTGCTACAGAAAAACCGATATTGAATGATATGACATTCACATCAATGGAGAATGGAGATTACATCTTCTGCCATCAAAATCTTCATGCATCAAACTTATTCAGAGATGTAGTTCCTCAAGCGATCTCCTTTATCTTGGATCTCTTGGATTTCTCGACGATATGTATAATTTCTGCATATTTTATAATAGAAAACTATTAAGTGTATTGTTATTATATAAAAATTGTGTTAAAAGTGCAAACCGATATTTACCGTTATAAAACCGATATATCGGTGATATATCTATAACTCTACTGGACCGTTATCATGAAAAATCCGTTATTAACTGCATAGGATTTACTTTAAATCATGCAGTGAAAGAAGCAGTTAAAACCTATTAAGAAATCAGAACTTGTCAGGTCTTCTAGATTTTGTTGCAAGCAAGGTGTGCTAGAAACTAAAGTATGTCAAGGAAGTATGCCTCTTTTCTACATAGTGAAAGAAGAAGAAACGGTGATGGGAAGTATAACATAACTAAAACTTTCCTTCGCTTTCCTGTCTTCCCTGACTAATTAATCAACTAAAACGTGAAAGATTCCATCGCTTTGAACAGGTAATAATGTAGAAATAGCATACAAATGCATGGATGAAACCATTGCTTCGATGCCTTCATTAAGCCTATCTTTATAACACAAAACATAAACATGAAACACTTGAAGGAGATGGAGAGCAAATGAAACCAGCCAAAAAACAACAATATTTAATTCAATGTACGTGGTACGCAATTATAATATAAAAAATGAGATGGAGAGCAAATGTTTCGTGTAATTATTCATATAAACAAATTGTTTTAATCTAGAACAATAATATATGGTTACAAATCTTAGCACGTGATCTGAGGCTAAGAGAGAAGTATGAAGTTAGCCAAAAGTCAAAAGAGTTTATGAGAGTAGGCAATGTGTCTTACCATAGAAGGCATTTGTTTGAGAGGCTGCCACCTGACCTGTCTCGAAATAATCCCTAGCTTCCAAATTGGTCACTAAAACTCTTTATAGAGGAGTTACAACGAACTTCCTTTGAGAAAATTTATATACATGCACTTTGTTTCCAAGAGATAAATTCAAGTACATACATAATACGGGAGCATTTTTCGTAAATATTAATGAAAGTAAAAAATGTTACGCTTCAAATACATATGCACAACTGAACACTACAGCTTTTGAACTTAGTTATCATGGTACCAGATCACAACCTACTAGGTTAAAAATTCATCCCCAGTACTTTTCTATCCTTTTTGGTCCAAAAATCTAACAACCAAAAACTTATTGATTCAAAAATCTAACAGAATTTTGCCACAAGTGGCCCCTTATAACTTAATTTTAAATTCCAATCATATTTAGATATGCCAAACATTTGGATCATAAACGTAAATGGTAACCCTGCCCCTTCTGCCATCATGAACCTAACCAGGTAATATATTAGATAGATGTGATGGATTTCTAATATATCATATACTTTGAATTAACTAGTTTCCATTTAAATTATTTCCTTTCAGGATTAGTGATAGAGGTAAGAACTTCAAGGTACAAATGTGTATACCATCAGTCATCTCCAAACCACACCATTGGAGTAGTTTAAATGTAAATACAGACAACTCTCTTAATATTGTATAACTAGTCTCCAATTTGCACTTAAATTATTTCCTCTAAGAACTATCAGTATCATTACGAAGTTCAGCAAACAAATACCTATAACATTAGTTTCCTCTCAACAGAACCACTGCATTTGTTTAAAAATGTCAATGAAAGAATCAGCCTTCCTTTGACCCTATGAAGAAATGTCTTTCAGTCCTCTAAGCCTTTGATCTTTTGTTGGAACTATTCATAATGACCACCTACTAGTCTCCAATTTGCACTTAAATTATTTCCTTTAAGAACTATCAGTATCATTACGAAGTTCAGCAAACAAATACCTATAACATTAGTTTCCTCTCAACAGAACCACTGCATTTGTTTAAAAATGTCAATGAAAGAATCAGCCTTCCTTCGACCCTATGAAGAAATGTCTTTCAGTCCTCTAAGCCTTTGATCTTTTGTTGGAACTATTCATAATGACCACCTTTCTAAGCCCATATCATTAGACGCTATCGTCAAGCTAGGCTAATATTTTCAACTTATATATATGAAATTTGCTTTGATTACCTCAAACCACATAAATGGAAGAAGTTCGTACATAGTTTCCTATCAGGTGAGGAAGCAGCCATTAGGTCTGTATTATTTTTTGCAGTCCAAATAAACGACAGAAAGTAAAGTATGTCAAAAGAAATACTTCCTCTTGACTAATCAGCGAAAGATATTGAAAGAGATGAGAAGTAGAACATCACCAAATCCTTTCCTTGTTTGTCTTCCCATCGTTACTGAATCGATTGAGTTTTGAAGGATTCATCTTTCCCAGCTGGACAAAGAGTAATGATGCATTAACAGGAAGACAAAAGCAACTAGAAAGAAACCCATGCCACATGCACAAGAAAAGAAAAGCAGCCCCTCCTCCTCCTCCTCCTCCTCCTCCTCCCCCCAAGGCAACTATGAACAGGAGAGGACCTTGACACAAAACGTATAAAGCTAGTAGTCTGTAGTACGCTGCAGCGACACAACACCGACTTTGCCCTGACCTAGTGTCTTTTTGGAGTGTCCATGTTGTGTCCAATATGTGTCCGAAGCAATGTAGACACGGCACAACTTTTTGGACATGCTTTACACTGTATGTAAGACCTACCTTTTTGGTAATGCAGTCTAAGATCATGCAATGGAGGAGCTAAGAAAAAGAGTGGACAAAGGGGGTAAGAAATACAATTCGCAATAGAAAATGATATTCGTGTTCTATGACAATTCGTTAGGAAATTGGCACCATGTCTTCCCCCCTCACCCACCCACCTCCCCCCCTCCATTCCTACTATGACTAACATTAACCCACATTCTTTAGAGAGAGAGAGAGAGAGAGAGAGAGAGAGTCCCCTAATACACATAAGTTATAACACACTCTAAATTTCACCACTTTTTGACTCGATATACAATTTAAAAACAATAATAGGGACCTTTTTCTCTTCTCTAAAAGTACTTGAGAAATACGTTGCATGGTCACGGACATGGCACCTATTTTGGCGCGCCCTAAGTGTATTTAGGAGTGTCTGTGCCGTGTCCCATATGTGTGTCGTATTTGTGTCTGTGCAACATAGTTAAAGGTGTGTCCAATTTTCTTTCCATTTGTTTCTTTCCTTGGCAGATTTCTTAAAACCTTCGACATGAAATAGCAACAGTTTAGATCAAACTCGCAAAATGCAAATGAAACGATCGAAGAACCGAAGCATTATTAACTCAATTCCAGCAATACAACATATATATTAACAACAATCAACAATGGGGGCATCATTATTATCAACAAGACAAGAAAGAGGGTTAGGGTTTCAGGGCTTCTCTCCCCCTCGTGACCGTGGGACCCCCTGATGACGTAAGCCCTAGTTCTTATGGAGGCGCCTAGGAGGATATGAGGGAGGGAGAGTGATGACGTCAGCCCTAGAAATGGGATGGTTTCCGATTGGAGGGGTGGTGGCGGGAAGTTGCTGCTGTGCCGGTCTGTGGGTAACGGAGGGTTCTGTCCTTTTTGCATTCTGACCCACGGGAACTTGAGAAATCTGAAGACGTGTCTGCCTTTCTGTGTCCACCACTTTGCTACTTATGCAAATCAGTTATTCTCTCTTTTTTCTTTTTTCTTTTTCTTTTTTTTTTCCTTCTCCTTTTTGCATTCATATTTCTTGGTATGAGTTGTAATGTTAAGAAACTAAGAAAGACATTCTATAGGTACTCCAAATTTTACTTAGGACAGTCCATTACTTCAGGACAGTCCAAATTTTTAAAAAATTTACTCATAACAGTCCAAATTTTACTCATGACAACCCAACCCTAACCTCAATCCCACCCACCGGAGGAGGAGGAGGACGGAGGAGGCGGAGGAGGAGGCTGGAGGAGGGAGGAGGAGGAGGCGGCGGCGGGAGGCGAAGAAGGCGAAGGCTGGAGGAGGAGGAGGAGGAGGTTGGAGAGGGAGTTGGCGGCTTCGACGGTGGCGGAGGGGGAGGAGGAGGGGTTGCAGAGGGTGGCGAGGAAGGACCAGACCCAGGAGAGGATGGGGGCGTTGGAGGCGATGGGGGGGAGGGAGAGGACGGGGTCAGGGGAGGAGTGGAGGGAGAGGAGCCAGTGGAGGTCGGCTAGGGAGGCGTCGAGGAGGGAGCAGAGGCGCTTGAAGTCGGCAGAGGAGGTGGTGGTGATGGCGGCGATGCAGCGGCGGAGGGAGGAGCGGTGCTTGCAGTAGAGGACAAGGGAGAGGGCGCGCTCGAGGGAGGCGGAACAGGAGGAGAAGATGCGGCGGACGGGACGGTCGTAGGCGGAGGAGCGGAGGGAGGAGCGGAGGAGGGAGGAGAGGAGGTGGACCCGCACAGCCCCTGCACCCCGTGCTCGTCCGCCCCGCACCCCGCCCCTAATGTTGGGGCTACTACTTCTTCTTCTTTTCCTCCTTATTAGGACTGTCACAAAGTTGACAGTCCTTCCAATTGGAAGGATTGTCAGTTTTTTTACAGTCCTAATTATTTAGGACTGTAACAATGTTGACAGTCCTTTCAATTGGAAGGACTGTCAACATTGTGACAGTCCTCAAAAAAAAATTGGGCTTAAAAATAGAAGTCATTGGCTTTTATATGAGGATTTGGGTTGCCCTCAAGTAACAAAATTGGATCGCAAACTTGTAAATAAACTGAAAAAAAAATTTGAGCTGTCCTAAGCAACTATTGGAGTGCCTTTACTAAGTAAACATGTCTCACTTGATGACTACACACGTCCAAGCTTGAGCGTTTCTATTGTCACATGCCGTTTACAGTACCTTGGATGGAATGTTATATATACTACTAACATAAACGCACGTTGCACGTACGTACAAAAATTATTAAAAAAAATTAAATATGAAATTATTATAAATATTGTCGTTCATAGAAATCAAACTCAAGCAACCAAGAAAAATACATCACACCTTAACCACTTAAGTTAGAATTGTTTAGCTGTAAATAAATAATATTAGGAAGTTAAATATTTAGTTATTTTTTTAGTTGGTGGAGTAGTTACATACGGTTTAGACGATTCAATTTTGAGTTGTTTTCAAGCCTCATTATAAGAGTAGAGATATTTCTTTGGAGAGTAGAATGGTTATAATAGATTTTGAAGACTCGTGGGAGAACTAGAGAAAGACTTCACTATACACTATAATAGATATATGTCTTCAACATTGTTATCACTTGATTTGGTAATTGAAAATTACAGGTTTCAATTGTCCATGAGAAGAAGTTTTTTTTTTTCTTCCTCTCTCCTTTGTCTTACTGGAATGGAAATGAAAGCTTCAAAGAAAATTATCTGAATTAAGGCTTGTTTGTGTGTGAATATGACAAAAAAATGATAAGGTGTCTCAAGATCTCTTTGAGGTGGCGTTGTATAAGCTTTGTTTAAATTGAATATTGATGGTGCTAATTGTTCAAGGTCTAGTTGTGCAAGTGCATGTGGTCTAATTCAAGGAAACTTAGGAGGTGAAAATTTTAACTCCCTTATGAATATAGGTTAGCTTCCAATACTCTTACAAGAGCTAGCTTTTTTTAGGGATAAAATCTTAGCTTAGGATATGGGTTTTGGACAGAAACAACACTATACTTCGTCACTTTGCCTCGAATACAGTTTTGTGTGAACGAGGATTTTGTCGAGCACTCATCAGCGAACCTATCAGTATCATATTGATTTCTTTTGTTGTGGTCAGCATGATTTTTGCTTGACTTGTTGCAAGTGCGTCGCAACTTTTCATCTTAGCGAACACACTTGTCTGGCAAAGGCTTTTGTCCACCAACTTGTGGATTTAAAGCTCTTAAGCTATGCCACCCACAAGTGATTTCTCGTTGCCACATGGCAGCATAGTCATTACTTTGTCATCGAGGAAGTTGGGATAAGAGGACCGTGGCTTGGGTAACCAAGCCTTTCGATTCTTCCTTGGCTTGAGCATAGGTGAAGGGCTTGAGTACCCTTCAGAAAGTATATCTTCGAACACTTGTTGGTTAAACTCGACAACCAACATGTATTTCAGAGTTCTCATCTTTATGACATCAGATTGCACAAACATCTTTCTCATCGATGGTGAAGGATATCTCCAACAGAGTCGTAATTTTATTTTCAACAATAAAAAGAGAGAACAATTCTCTATAAGAAAACTTTGTTAGTCTCGAGGTTTAATCAAAAGATGGTAGAACTAGGTCACGAACAGAGGTTCACACAAACTTTACAGTCTACCATCTATTTGATCCTAAAGTTTTAGTCGAGACTCAGAAGTTCACGCAAACGAGTTTGTCCTCTGAATCCCCGATTCCAACGAAGAACTATAATATTCAACTCTGATTACAACTTGTTGACAAGATTACAATAATTGGAAAATAAACTCCGTTCTTCTTTGTAAACATAGTTGCAATTGAGAAAGAACGAGTTACAAAGAGAGACGGGGAATAAGAAGAAGAAGAAGAAGAAGAAGAAGAAGAAGAAGAAGAAGAAAAAGAAGAAGATGGATCTCTGCTTGCTGGGTTGATGAAGATTACCGTTGCTCAAAGTAAGATTCTTCCCACACGATCTACTTCTAAGAACCAGCAAGTTCTCATAGAATTTCTGGAACGCTCATTGTCGCCTCCTTTCTGGACTTGTATGAACTCCTCTGGACTCTAATGGCGGCAGTAGCAAGATTCTCTTCGTCTCTCAATTTTGAAGTAAGTTCTCAAAGGGGCACGAAAAGAGTATTTATAGAGGAGGGCAGGAACCCTAACCCTAATCTGGCCGCCAACTAATTACGGAAAGATATGAACAAATTAAATTCAAATTCCACAAAAATTGGATTTGAATTAACGACCCAATCTTTCCATAACCGTTCAAATCATGCAATTAAGGGGATTATGCGCCAACTGCGCTCTCTGCACATATGCATGCAACAGCTCAACCGAACTGCTCATGCGCGCATAAGCCATCAACGCAGCGGCCCATGCGTGCAACAGTGCATCAGCGCATGTGCACATACGCATAAACGCGCATACGTGCATAGCCCGCGCCAATCCCAAACATGCACCCGCTCATGCTCCCGCGCTAGCAACTGCGCATGCAACTCGTGCATAAAATAAGCGTAAGAGCGCAACAAATTCGTACAAATCCTTGCGACGAAGCTGACATGCTAAGTGTAAAGTGCTCCAACAAAGAGCCACTTTGTACCCTTGAGCCCGAGTTTGAGTCTCTTTGGGGCTTAGCTCCTAAGGGATTTTTCCCAAGAGGGTGAGAAAAAATATAAATGCTTTCTTTGAGGAGTTAATCATTTTTTTTTTCCTAGGAAAATATCCCCACATGACACCAACATGTGCCCCACTACACCCCATGTGCACACCTCAACATAAGCAAAGCATTATATTGAGATACACATTTGGTGATGTAGCTAATATGTGACTATATTTACTAGTCCAAAGGTAAAACACCAACAATCCCCCACATATCTCAATATATGGGTTGAGCGTTCTCTACAGTGACTGTCAATCATGCATTAGGATAGATGTCGCTTACGACTTGAATCTTTCTACATGTGTCAAATAACAGTACGATACAAGAATGAACTAAGCCTTGAATTCTATACCATAGCTATAATTTTTTCCACTCATACAATGACATCAGCTGTGCTTCCGGTTACACATTAAAGGCCATGTGCCCGTCTGGTTTCGGTGTATGTATATTCGGTATCTACAAGCTTACCCTCAAAAGATGACCTATATCTCTTTTCATACACTTTATGTGAGTTCTTTTAAAGAGTCCTGGTATGTGTAAACCCTCTGACCAAAAATCTAGATTTCAGAATTTATTTATAATTATTCTGGAATAATTATTGGAGTTTTTAAATCACCTCTTTGATTTTGTTTTTTATTTAATAGTTGCACATTACCGTTGTTTAAATATCTAGAGCAATGCACAAGCATTTGTTTTCCAACAAATTTTGCATTCTTGACCTAGACAAGCCCATCTACAATCCTGATCTTTGTGTCACTTGTTTATGCACTCTCTTGTGCTTCATTTTAATTTTACAATATTTGTGCATATTTTTCTAATTTTAAATCCAACTTTGCATCCTTGTCCGTTCCAATCAAAATTGGAGACACAACTCCGACCCGTTCTTTGCAACCCAATATTTATCAATAATCTATTCAGAGCCTACTATGTCCATGATACTTATGTCCCACCCAATTTAAATCCTATGCACTTTCAATTAATTAAAGAACACCGTTGACACTAATTTTAACTAAATTGGTGCAATGACTCAACCTAACCCAAAACTAGACCCAATACCAACCCAAACCCCACTCACACCCTCATGGCTCATACAAAACACCACACACCAATTTCTCCCACTACAACACACCAAACATGGTATTTTTCCACATCCAATCCACTTTTTTTCTTTGTACAAGTCCTAAACTATTGGGAACTTTTGTGCAAATAGCTAGCCATGTGTCCACCTCCTATTGGTTGGAGCAAATGAAGAAATTATATTTTGAATGCTTGACCGGTCATGAGCTCTCCCCCTCACTTTTTGCATGACACTTGAAACCTACATTAAATTCTAACCTCTCATCCAAACCTCCAACACATCTCCACTCTCCATTCAAATTTTAACACACCATCACCACCCATTCCTTCATAAAACCCCCCTCTTCTTGGGAACCTAGTCGGCCATAATCCCTAGGCAACACACACACTCTCTCTCTCTCTCCACATTTAAACCATACCCTCTCCCGCAATATGCAATCATTATCACCACCATTAACCACCATCACCATTTTTATCACCATCACCACCATTAACCACTATCACCATTTGTATCACCATCACCACCATTAACCACCATCACCATCTTCACCACCCTCAACTTCGACCACCACCCTCGTCATCACCACTGCCACCCTCACCTATACGACCACCGCGGACCACTCCTCCGGCCAAATCGCCACCATCAACCACCACCAGCCTCCGCCATTATCACCACCATCTTCTCCTCCTCCACACGACCTCCTCCCCTAGCAGCCTCCTCCTCGACCTCCCCCGACCATCACCCACGACCACCCGAGCTTCACCTCCTCCCTCTCCTCTGACCAACCACCACAGCCACCACCTTCCTCCTCCTTCTTCCTCCTTCCTCCTCCCTCTCCACGACCATCCTGCCATCAGCACCATCCCTACGGCCACCACAGCAGTCACCACCACCACCTACACCACCATCACCACTACCTCCTCCCCTTTTCTTCAACCCGCCACCACCACCGTCATCCTCAAGACTACCACCACCACCATCAATAACCTTCACCACCACCATCATCCTCACGATCACCACCACTACCATCGACAACCTCCACCACCACTATCATCTCCACGACCAACATCACCACCCGAGCTCCCCTCTAACACATGACCACCGCCACCCTCACCTCCACGACCACTGCCACCCTCGCCTCCACGACCACCACTACTGCCACCATCATCATCACCACCACCATCATCTTCGCCAACCACCGCCACCAGCAACCCACCTCCGCCGCTGCATGCTGAAGCTGCTGTCGCTGCTGCGACTGCATATGCTGCTGTTGCTGCGCCTGCCGCTGCTGCCTTTCCTCTTCCCCTCCACCGTCGGCAACCACCCACTGCAGGCTGGAGCTTCCCCATGTCGATCCCCCTCAGTCCAGTAGCTTCTTCAAGCCTCAGTCCCCACTCCCACCCGACCGATACGACTGCTGAATTGACTGCCACTGCTGTTCTTCTTCATTTTAATCCAGAACCGAGCCTCAACCAACCTCCTTCATGGCATGATTACTCCTCCATCTCTTGAATATTTTTCTAGCCATCTTCGCAGGTGTGTCACTACATGACCCTCTTGCTATGTGCTCAATTAGAATAATTTTGTTTAATTTTTATTGTTAGTAAATTAAGATCCAAAATCGAAGAAAAACAGTTTTTGATACATTAAAATTCTATGATACGGAGTTGGTCCCGTCAAACTGGGCAACCATGTTGTGTACCGAATACACCAAAAGGTGCGTACGGTATTTTTTGACGTGTGGGCTTTTGCGGAACTTGATTTGGATGTGCGTGCACACCGGAATCAACGCGTATTCGTCGAAAAAATACCGTATCGACCTGTTCTGATACTCATCCAAATTTTATGTGTGCATGTCGTTTCATAACAAAACTTGGGCAATCGGATTCGCAGCGTTATGCTGGTCCATTGACCCAAGTTTGGTTCGATTCTGAGAACGTTGACGAAACATCATTTCGTGGGCCCTATGGTTCCACATGACGGGTGATTTCGTAATTGGCTCATCGAAATCCAGTTTTGGACGTTTCGTTGGGTTCATATCTTCATTCTGGACTCGTAGATACTAAGTTTGATGAATTTGGAAAACTTTATCTCTGGCACATTTTTTGGTGCAAGACGGCCAGCTAGTGGACTCTGCGTTGACCAAAAACTGTATTTTTGCCCCTGTGTCCAAATTGGACGTATATGTATGCTTTTTTGAGTATCTCACTCATTCCGAGACTGTTGGTGATATTTGTGACAGCATCCGGGGATATCAGCTCCAGTTTCCATTGTTGCGCTGCTACTTCCATGGCGAGTTCATGTTCGAATCTTCGCTGGCTTCCAGGCAAGTATACGTTGCCTTATTGTACTGTTTAAATTCAAGTTAATATTATATATTGTGCTCCTAAATTATATAATTGTGCGCGCCCGAGAATGACTCGGGTGCAGTCGACGAAGGCATCGACGTTAGGACTTGTGTTTGACCTAGCGTCTAGTGGACGTACCCTAAGTGACGGAGTTATCATTATAACTCTGAGGCCTTGATACGTATCATTTCATGTCACAGAGTGAGTTCATGATACGACACGGGTTTACGCACTCGACTGGCCATCGGTACGAGTAGCTCGTGTGATGGTACTTAGCATAGGTGTATTATTTTTAGGTGACTTGCATTATAGTTACGAGATATCCACGTCGCACTTGAGACTTGTACATTAGCATTGGGCGGGGAGGACGACTAGTAGGCGTATGGGACAACCACCTCCTTTATGCAGAAATTGCATTCTTTGGAGTATTGGACGTTACATGTGCAGATACCACGCCCTTCGGGGCATTGAACGTTGTGCAGATACTACGCTCTTCAGAATATTGGACATATTTACTTATGCAGATACCACGCTCTTCGGAGCATTGGACGTTATTATATATACAGATTGCCTCAAGATGGGGGGCATATATGGCATATACTAGCCAGTCATGATGATTGGTGAATTATGTCAGCATATGTCTAGCCTACACTTCCCATACGCACTAAGTTGTCCTTGAATTGCATTCACTTAGGAGGATAGTTCACCCTGATTTACTTTACACAGTATTTACATTATAGCATATACTTTTTGTATCTTGTTACGTCCCTCTGAGGACCTGGTTCCCTTCCAGGTTATTTGTGCAGTTTGTATGATGCTTGAACTAGTGGAGTGTGGACATCGTTGCAGGTATCCTTACATTTTTCAGCTATTGCAGTCATTTACTATTTTTTATTTTTTATTCTGCTTTTATAGCCTAGTGTTTATAGGCCTATATTGTTCTTTTGGCCTATTCGAATAGACTGATGATGCGTATTATTCCTTTTTGAGATTTATTTACCATGGATTGAGATTTAGTTTAGTTGTTGCATGTTAAAATTAGATTTTTAGCTTAATCACTTGACCGTGGACAGCGTAAGTGCACTTCGTCGGGTCCATTAAATTGGAAAGTCCTACAGAGTCGTACCAGCTGGCCATTGCCACATGTCTAGTCCCACGTGTTTTGGGACTGGGGCGTGACACAATTTTAGTGGTGGCCCATGCAGGTCAGAGCATATTGTTTCGGTTACGTTACTGTATCGAACGAGCATGCAACTTAGGATTAATGTGGAATAAGATCTCAATCCATAACTGATTTTAAAACTCCTCTTGTATTCGATTGTCGCCCTTATACTTCATTATTGTATTCGTTCATTTACCGTCGACATCGTTATTATTGTTTCTTATCTTCCTTATTTCGGAGAGATGGATGCTCACGCACGGTGATTTCCTCTAGGAGCAGATCCTAGTCAAGACGAAAGAAGGTATAATTGATGTAATATTTTATAAGAAGATGGTTACCCTTAGTAGGATATGTTGATAAGTTCTTTCTTGTTGCTAGAGTTAGTATAGACTATTGGCATAAGAATTAGACATAGAAGTAGAGACTTAAAACTAGACCCTACCTTTACTTAAGGTAGCAGTGATTTGTAAGTATTAGAAGCTAGAAAGATTGTTTGATTCTAAGGCTCTAGAATAATTTGGAGAAGACATAGCTAGATACTAGGGTTAGTTATAGCCCCATGATAATGATACAAGGAATTAGTTGTAGTCTTATGGTAGTGATACAAGGAACGACATTATGAACTTGACAAGACAGAATTTTAGACTTACATCTAGAAGAAGATTATCGGATACTAATAAAAATAGGGTATGAAATAACACTTTAGATAGCAAACCATAGTGGTTAATCCCTAGTTGCCTTGTGACTTACAGTACCAGACCTAGAAAATTTTCACCCTTTAGATAAAGATGATTATATGACTAGGCAAAAATAGATATGTGGATTTCTAGATTGGTTGTTGGTTGACTTGACAACTTAGGTACTATAGTATAGCTTCTAGAATCAGATTAGATATACTTGATTTATTTGGGTTGCCAGTGCCTATTGGGCTCGTGGTTTTCACCTTTGATTACTCGATTAGTTGAGCTAATAGAGCAATTAGATTGAAGGATGAGAGTATCGACAGATGTTATAGCCTTGACTTGGATATCGTGAACTACCTATAATAGATGGCCAGTTATAAACAAGATGGTACCCATGTAGTTGGATGAAGGGTATGCATGGAGTAAACTAGGAGAAACCTCAGGTTTGAGGTAAAAATATAGAATGGTAACAAGATAAGATTCGCGAGAAGTACCTGACCTTGAGCTTTTAAATTAAGAGAAGGATCTAGGAGAGACTAAAATTTTTATCACTCGATAGTTGCCTCAAAGATCAATACTACGAAGTGAAAGGTACTGTGCCATAATTGATGGAGTTTAGAGTTGAACACAAGATCAACGTACTAGAAAGATATGAGGTTGTGTAGGAAAGAAATGATAAGGAAAATATATTAGAATCACGTAACCTAAGGACAATTTTTTTTGATATGGACTTGAAAGATAATAATTATAGTATTTATTAATCGTAATGCTTTTGAAATTTCGAGGATTTAGCGCAGGTAGAAATTGTTGATCAGCCTTGAAGTGCTACGAATTTCAAGGAATAAAATACAGATTTAGATCACACGCTGACTCATTGGTCAATCGGTAGAGGACTGCCACTAGACTCTTAGATTATATATTGACACATGAGTAGGGGATGTAAATGGAAGATAGAAGTCTGATAGGAATGATAGCTGAATATTGAAGTTTACACATAAACCGCTTAGGGATAGAGATTTAGATTTTTTATTAATATGACATGAGCTTGCGAAACCTAATCCTTAGTAGTAGGTAGTGTTATGGGAACATATTTCCAATTTACCCTAGCCGATGAATTTTAGGAATCATATTCTTGTTATTATATTTGTTATATTTTATTCTAGGGTATTTAGAACGATTGAATAGATATTTATTACATAATTTCTATATATTCTTATTACTATGTATTGAATAGAGACTTATGTTGTATTTTATTACATATATTTCTCCTAGAAATTATTTGAGTTGAGCTTCTAGACTAGGTATGACTGACTGACTAGATTAGACTTGTTGCTGCTAAGACTGATTATAAGAGGTTATGTTGCAGGATTCTATTGTGGATACTATAGGATGATGACATTATACCTAGGAAAGAATGTTAAGATATTAACCGTCTTAGTTGCAGAAAAAAGAATTTAGATACTACATAAGTGGCCTTGAGAATTTTGTGGTTATAAAATTTTAGTGCCTAACCCCTGCAGTCTTTGAGAGTAAAAGAATAACGCTATTTTCTTTATAGATATTAGAAGTTTCAAACTTAGATTGTGTCGCAACATCCTTGAGTAACCTAGGCTTATATGTGGTAATTTTCTGGATGATGATTAGCATGATAACAATGACGAGATAGTCCATGATAGTAAGAAGATATTTAGAGGACCAAATGCCTTAGATGATTAGACTGTACGTATGCGGCAGTTTAAGGTAAAGAGAGTAGAGTAGGACTAAGTACCAAGTTGTGTTTATATATATATATATAGATATGTTGAGTTCGTTGTTGGGGAGATAGATTTTAAATTTCAAGGACAAAAGTTTCTAAGGTGGATAGATTGTAAACCCTCTGACCCAAAATCTAGGTTTAGGAATTTATTTAGAATTATTCTGGAATAATTATTGGAGTTTTTAAATCACCTCTTTGATTTTGTTTTTTATTCAATAGTTGCACATTACTGTTGTTTAAATATCTAGAGCAATGCACTAGCATTTATTTTTTAATAAATTTTGCATTCTCGACCTAAACAAGCCTATCTACAATCCTAATTTTTTTGTCACTCGTTTATGCACTCTCTTGTGATTCATTTTAATTTTATAATATTTGTGCACATTTTTCTAATTTTAAATCCAACTTTTTATCCTTATCCGTTCCAATCAAAATTGGAGACACAATCCTGACCCATTCTTTGCAACCCAATATTTATCAATAATCTATTCAGAGTCTACTACGTCCATCATACTTATGTCCTACCCAATTGAAATCTTATGTACTTCCAATTAATTAAAGAACACCATTGACACTAATTTTAACTAAATTGGTACAATGACTCAATATAACCCAAAACTAGACCAAACACCAACCCAAACCCCACTCACACCCTCATGGCTCATATAAAATACCATACACCAATTTCCTCCACTACAACACACCAAACATGGCATTTTTCTACATCCAATACACTTTTTCTCTTTGTGCAAGTCCTAAACTATTGGGGACTTTTGTGCAAAAAGCTAGCCATGTGTCCACCTCTTATTGGTTGTAGCAAATGAAGAAATTCTATTTTGAATGCTTGACCAGTCATGAGCTCTCCCCCTCTCTTTTTGTATGATACTATGCAACCTACATTACATCCTAACCTCTCATCCAAACCCCCAACACATCTCCACCCTCCATTCAAATTTTAACACACCATCACCACCCATTCCTTCATGAAAACCCCCTCTCATTGGGAACCTAGCCGGCCCTAATCCCTAGACAACACTCTCCCCCTCTCTCTTCATTTAAACCATACCCTACATGCAATCATCACCACCATTAACCACCATCACCATCTTCATCACCATCACCACCATTAACTACCATCACCATCTTCACCACCATCACCACCCTCAACTCTGACCACCACCCTCGCTATCACCACCGCCGCCCTCACCTACACGACCACCGTGGACCACCCCTCCAGCCAAACCGCCACCATCAACCACCACCAGCCTCCGCCATCATCACCACCACCTTCTCCTCCTCCATACGACCTCCTCCCCTAACAGCCTCCTCCTCGACCTCCCCCGACCATCACCCACGACCACCCGAGCTTCACCTCCTCCCTCTCCTCCGACCAACCACCATAGCCACAACCTTTCTCCTTATTCTTCCTCCTTCCTTCTCCCTCTCCACGACCATCCCGCCATCAGTACCATCCCCACGGCCACCACAACAGTCACCACCACAACCTATACCACCACCACCACCACCTACACTACCATCACCACCACCACCACCTCTTCCCCTTTCCTTTAACCCGTCGCCACCACCGTCATCCTCACGACCACCACCACCACCATCAACAGCCTCCACCACCACTGTCATCCTCATGATAACCACCACCACTATCGACAGCCTCCACCACCACTATTATCTCCACTACCAACATCACCACCCGAGCTCCCCTCTTCCCTCTAACACACGACCACCACCACCCTCATCTCCACGACCACCGCCACCCTCACCTCCACGACCACCGCCACTGCCACTGTCATCATCTCCACCACCATCATCTCCGCCAACCACCGCCACCAGCAACCCACCTCCACCGCTGCATGCTGAAGCTGCTGCCGCTGCTGCGACTGCATATGCTGCTATTGCTGCGCCTACCGCTGCTGCCTTTCCTCTTCCCCTCCACCGTCGGCCACCACCCACTGCAGGCCGGAGCTGCCTGCGTCGACTCCCCTCAGTCTAGTAGCTTCTCCGAGCCTCAGTCCCCACTCCCACCCGACAGATACGACTGCCGAACTGACTGCCACTGATGTTCTTCTTCTTCTTCTTCTTCTTCTTCTTAGTCCAGACCCAAGCCTCAACCAACCTCCTTTATGGTGCGATTACTCCTCCATCTCTCGACTATTTTTTGAACCATCTTCGCAGGTGTGTTCACTATATGACCCTCTTGCTATGTGTTCAATTAGAATAATTTCATTTAATTTCTATTGTTAGTAAATTAAGATCCAAAATTAAAGAAAAACAGTTTTTGAAATATTAAAATTCTATGATATAAAGTTGGTCCTATCAAACCGGGCAACCATTTTGCGTACCGAATGTACCAAAAGGTGCGTACGGTATTTTCTGATGTGTGAGCTTTCACGAAACTTGATTTGGATGTGCGTGCACACCGGAATCAACGTGTAGCCGTAAAAAAACTGACTCATCCAAATTTTGTGTGTGCCTGTCATTTCGTAACAAAACTTGTGCCATCGGATTCGCAGCGTTACGCTGGTCCTGTGACCCAAGTTTGGTTTGATTCTGAGAACCTTGACGAAACATCGTTTAATAGGCCCCACGGTTCCACATGACGGGTGATTTCGTGATCAGCTCATCGGAATCCAATTCTGGACGTTCCGTTGGGTTCATATCATCGTTCTAGACTCGAAGACACTATGTTTGACGAATTTGGAGAACTTTATCTCTGGCATATTTTTTGGTGCAAGACGGCCCACTTGTGGACTCCGTATTGACCAGAAACTATTTTTTGTCGCCGTGTCCAAATTGGACATATGTATATGTTTTCTGAGTATTTTACTTATTCCGGGACTGTTGGTGATATTTGTGACAGTATCCGGGGATATCAGCTCCAGTTTCCATTGTTGCGCTGCTACTTCCATGGCGAGTTCATATTCAAATCTTCGCCTGGCTTCCAGGCAAGTATACCTTGTCTTGTTGTACTATTTAAATTCAAGTTAATATTATATATTGTGCTCTCTATATTATATAACTGTGCGCGTCCGAGAATGACTCGGATGCAGTCGACGATGGCATCGACATTAGGACTTGTATTTGACCTAGCATCTAGTGGACATACCCTAATTGACGGAGTTATTATTATAACTCTGAGGCCTTGACACGTATCATTTTACGTCACGGAGTGAGTTCATAATAGGGCACGGGTTTACGCACTCGACGGGCCATCGGTGCGAGTAGCTCGTGTGATGGTACTTAGCATAGGTGTATTATTTTTAGGTGACTTGCATTATAGTTACGAGATGTCCATGTCGCACTTGAGACTTGTACATTGGCATTGGGCGGGGAAGACGACTAGTAGGCGTATGGGACACCCATCTCCTTTATGCAGATACCGTATTCTTTGGAGTATTGGACGTTACATGTACAGATACCACGCTCTTCGGGGCGTTGGACGTTGTGCAGATACCACGCTCTTCAGAACGTTGGACATATTTACTTATGCAGCTACCACGCTCTTCGGAGCATTGGATGTTATTATATATGCAGATTGCTCCAAGATGGGGGGCATATATGGCATATACTAGCCAGTCACGATGATTGGTAAATTATGTCAGCATATGTCTAGCCTATACTTCCCATACGCACTCAGTTGTCCTCGAATTGCATTCACTTAGGAGGATAGTTCACCTTGATTTACTTTACATAGTATTTATATTATGGCATGTACTTTTTGTATCTTGTTACGTCCCTTTAAGGACCTGGTTCCCTTCCAGATTATTTGTGCAGTTTGCATGATGCTTGAACTAGTGGAGTATGTACATCATTGCAGGTATCCTTACATTTTTCAGCTATTGCAGTCATGTACTATTTTCCATTTTTGATTTTGCTTTTATAGCCTAGTGTTTATAGGCCTATATTATTCTTTTAGCCTATTCGAACAGATGTATTATTGGACTGTAGACTGATGATGCGTATCGTTCTTTCTTGAGATTTATTTACCATGGATTAAGAATTAATTTAGTTGTTGAATGTTAGAATTAGATTTTTAGCTTGATCACTTGACCGTGGACAGCGTAAGTGCACTTTGTCGGGTCCATTAAATTGGAAAGTCCTACGGAGTCGTACCAGCTGGCCATTGCCACATGTCTGGTCCTACGTATTTTGGTACTGGGGCATGGCAGTATAAAACCTTGTGCTTCCTTGTGGTGCTACGTCGCTATAACTGTAACCACATAATTCCGTGAGAGGGGTATTTTTGCCATTTCAATAATTTTTGAGAATTATATTAGTGATAATAATATTTATTATTATATATATTAGTTGTGAGCTAGCTAATTGGAATAGACTATATTATTAGTGGTTAGTGGTTAGCCTATTGATTAGACTTAGTGCTAGTGAGCCCAAGTGGACCTAACTAGACTTGACATGACCCATTGGTTCAATTAATTAGATTAGTCATGGTTTGACTCATTGGATTAGTTAGCGTATATATAATATTCCTCCCATTGGATTAGAATCTTCCCTATAATTAAATATCTTGTCATGACACACTAATAGGGGCTTTTAGGACTTTTGTATTGGACTAAGAGAGGGGGAAGTGGCCGGCCTTAGTTATAGGGGGAGAATGGCCTCCTCCATTAGTCATTTTATCTCATTTATTCCCAAATTTATTCTTTCCCAAATTGAGACCAACCCCCATAAAATTCCCTTAATTTCTCCTTATTCCATACTCATATTCATCATCAAAGAGGCCTAGGAGTTTGGATTGCAAGAAGCACTACTTGGAGAGAAGATTCTAGGAGCTTGCGTCTATTTCGTGTCCAACCGGAGGAGTTTTATCAGAATTTGACTCCTAATAGGTATAATCCCTATTTTCTCTCAATTTTATAATTAATTTATAGTATTAGACCCTTAGAAACCCTTCCATGGCTAAGGACTACCCATAAGAGGAAGAACTAGATTCTTATAAGGCCTATTATGATAGTTACTTTGACTTTTGTGGCCAAATTGGAGAAAATTTGAGTTTTGACCATTAGGTGTTCGTAGGAATATTTTATTAATAATTTTGGAGTGTGGTTCATGATTTAATAGTGTGAGCATGTCCACAATTGGATACGAGGAGTGTGTATCACGATACAGAGTCGTATGGAGGATATTTTCATGTATTTTGGGCTCTAACATGCCAAATTTAGTATATTGCATTAGAATAACTAATTGATATGTTATACATATTATATTTGATATTTTTTATCTGCCTCATGTGTTATTGGTGGTGGTATCATGGTTTTGGAATGCGTATCATAGGAGTATCATGGAGTATCATAGTGTATTGGTAGTGTAGTGGTGAGGGTGATATTGGAATTGCATATAAGGTGTTTGAGATTTTGTTTTATATTAATGCGAGTGTATTATTATTAGTTTAAGAGTGTGTGACTATGTATTTTGTGTGTTGAGTTGGAGAGTGTATGTGTGTTTATGACGATGTTTAGTTGGCAGTGCTTACATGCATGTGGTGTTTATTTTGGTATTTAGGATTGGTGTGTTGGTGAAGGTGGTATACCATAGAGAGGAGAGTATGTATCTTGATGGTGTATTAGTGGGGTGAATGTGTTTGAGTGTCAATTGAAGGAGAAAAACCATGACAGTGTGTTGCTGTGTTGTGTATCAGGAGTACAGTTGATAGAGGACTGTGTTGGGACTGGTGTAGAGTATTAAGTATAATTACATTGGTGTATCCTAAGTTCAGTGGTGCTCAGAGTCGGGGTACTTCAGAGTGCATAGATGCATTGGTGTTGTGTATTGGGTGCACTGAGAAGAAGCTGATTGTCATGCATAATTAACTGTGGCCCCACCGAGATTGAATGCCATATTGTCATATTTGTAAATATTTTAAATATTTTTTTAGCTAGAATTATGTAAGAAATATTCTTAGGATATAGAATAATTTCTAGCATATTTTTGAGAATAATCCCTAGAATATTTCTATTCCAGAAGGTTCTTGTAAGCCCTTGAGATAATATAAATAGGGGAAGACTCATTTGCTCCTCACCACCGAAAACTTGTAAGCTTTTCTCATATCAATAAATAAGTCTTCAAGTTTCTATCTTGCTCCACTACTCTCTATTTTTCTTAGCGATCTAGCTAAGTTCGGTCGAAAAGGCTTGCATAGATCTTCAAGGAGGAAGTTCGCGCGCCGCACGGGTCAAAGTGTAGGAAAAAATACTAAGTTTGTGACAAGTGGTATCAGAGCGAAGGTCAATCGTAGCCATGTCAACATCCGAGATTAGCATCGACCAACGTCCTGCATCGCCCAAGAAGAACACCAGAAGGGGCAAAAGCAAGGAGCCGAAGATGGAGCGAGACCTTGGCGATTTGTCATCCCATTTGGAACTCTTGGAACAAGGCATGATAGGCGTAGAGACACAAGTGAAGCAGTACCAAGCGACATACAAAGAGTTCTCTCATGGGTTGAAGAGCGATATTGCCAATGCCATGCTGCTGTTCCGAGAGCAACTTCGCGAGATGCAGGCTGGGTTCAAGGAGAAACGCCAAGCTATGAAGGCAGAGATTGCTAAACTACGTGAAGAACTTAAGACTAAAGCCGCTATTCTTGAGAAAGCCTTCGTCAATGGTGGGTCTTCGAGTAGGGAGGCAGAACCTAAGGTGAAGTACCCAGAGCAAAATCCTTCAATGGTGCTCTAGACACAAAGGAAGTAGACAACTTCCTATGGACATTGAGTGGTACCTTAAGGCGATTCGTATTGAGGACGAAGCCAATAAGGTAAATACAACGTCCCTTTATTTCACTGATGATGCTATACTTTTGTGGCATCGTAGGTGCATTGAAAATGAGAAGGGTTTGTCCTCAATCAAGATTTGGGAGAATCTCAAGAAGGAGATCAAGTCTCAATTATACCCTGAGAACGTTGAATTCGTGGCAAGGAGGAGCTTGCGTCAACTCAAGCATACTAGGTCGATCAAGGAGTATATTATGGAGTTCTCTCGTCTCATGCTTGTTATATCCAACATGAGCGAAGATGACCGCCTATTCTTCTTCCTTGACAGTCTACAACCGCGGGAGGCGCAAGAGTTACATAGGCAGCGTGTCCAAGTCCTGTATACAGCCGTCTCAGCGGCTGAGAAGCTAATAGAGTATCGACGGAACGATACGTCCAAGCCTAAGCCAAAGATCACCACCAAAGGCAATGGTGGGGAAGAGAAGAAAGGCAACGAAAAGGAGGCCCCATCGAAGGACAAGCAACTTTCGAAGCCCTAGATAGAGCACAAAATAGAATGCTTCGTATGTAGAGGAAATCACTTCGCCCGCGACTATAAGAAAAAAGGCTAGCGAGTAAACACGTCCAAGGCTAGGAGATCGAGGATGAAGGACCAATTATGGGGGCTCATATGGGAGCCCTACTCTTTCTCAATGCCTTCAAGAGCAAGCCCGTCTTGACCAAAGTCCCAAATCGAGAACTTATGTTCGTGGACGTGAAGATCAACAACCAGAGTACGAGGGCAATGGTTGACACGGGGGCAACACACAACTTCATATCGTACGCGAAGGTCCAGCGTTTGGGTCTGGTGATAGAGAAGGACTCAAGCAAGATGAAGGCGATCAACTCAGCGGCACACCACGTGCAGGGGGTAGCCAAGGGTGTGAAGATAGAGGTGGAAGACTGGACGGGAGTCACCATATCACTATCATATTTTTAGATGAGGGTATTTGTGTCCTTTAGCATATTTTATATTTAGTGATTAAATATTTATATATTGTGCTACTAATTATTTATTATGTGTTGTGCTATTTATTTATTAGTTAGTAGGATAGCTTATTATTTGGACTGACATTAGTGAAACTAATTAGAACTTATAATGACATATTGAGCCCAACATTGGACTAGGCCCAATTGGACCCATTCCTTTAGTTAATTACGGAGATTATAATTAATTTTCATTAGATTAGAAGCTTCCTAATATAGCCCTCCTTAATTAGACATTATAACTAATTAGTGGGGGGTATATTGGATATCGCATGTTGCTTGGAATAGAGGAAAAGGGGGTTGGCCACATAGAGGGGGTCTTTCTCTCTCTCCTTTCATTCATTCATTCATTCATTCATTCATTCATTCATTTTAGATCCCCAATTATGTTCTTCCCCAAATTACTTCATTCCTCTACTAAATTAATTCTAATTCACTCTCATTACCTTCTAATTATATTATATAAGAATTATTGGAGCTAGGATTGCAAGAAGCACTTGGAGAAGGAGGAATTGACAAGGAGCTTGTGTCCTAATTGTGTCCATTTGAGCTATTCATTCGAATCCATCTCCTAATAGATATAATTCTGATTTCTCTTATAATTTAGACTCTAATTCATATATTTGATCATTATAAATCCTTTCTTGGCTTAGGACTACCCATAGGAAGAAGTTCTAGGTCAAATTGTCCTTTATTGTGACTTCTACATAGGTTTGTGCACAATTTAAGAAAATTTTGAGATTGGTGTATCAAGTGTTTGTCATTAAGATAATTAGGCCTAATAGACTTAGATTGATAGTGTGAGACTAGATACATGTCCACAATTGGACACGAGTATAGCGTATCATGATATTTTGTGATACGTTATGATACTGGGGCTCATTTTTGGGAATTTGTGCATAGTAGTATAATTACTTATCATTTTCTATTGTAACATATTATATTAGTCATATATATATGCAATTGATATGTGTAATTGGTATTATTGAGAATTATGAGTTTTGGTATCTCATTTGGGGGCGTACCATAAGTATCCTAATGGTGCACTCAAGGTGTATGAGAAAATGGCTATTAGTATGAGTATTGTATTCACTCAACATCAATTGTGTATATATTTATATATCTTAGTATATATCTATGCTTATATGATAATATATGAGTTATACATATGTATTGGTAATTGCATGTGTGTGTGTGTGTGTGTGCATATGGGTATGTGGATTTTGTGTGGTGCTCAAGAGAAAATAGGCAGTGTGATGCCAGCAAGGCAGTGTGCCATAGTTGCTGTTGCAATCATGGAGATGTGTTGGTGTTGAACTGATGACAGTAAGGATATGTTAGTGTGTTTCAGTTTTAATGTTTGATGTATATATATATATATATATATATATATATATATATATATATATTGTGTGTCTGTGTGTTAAGTGTGAGGGAGCAAGGGGCCCAGGTATGTACTGGTACTTGGTGTATCAGAGTTTGGGGTCGGGTTTCTAGTGCCAGATAGCAATAGTTGCAACCTCAACTATAGTTGCTGCTTGTATTGCAAGCAGTAGCAATCTATAGGCAGGGAGAGCCCGAGTTTAGTGAGCACACGAGGGGGAGTAATTTACTGCACAGAGTAGTGGACCATGTTTGACTTCAAGCAGTGTTTAGGGTATGTTGGTTGGCCCTGCAGGTTGTAGGAAATTCAAGGGGGGTTCTCAGTTTGAGCAGTACACACTTGTGCACTTCTATGAGGAAGTAGGCATGGGCAAGGCATCAATGACTTGTGACAAGGAGGAGAGTGGGTATATGGAGTAGGAGCTGGATACATGTATCAGCATAGTTAGAACCCAAGTTGAGCATCAGTTAGTATATGGAGTAGTGTTTGAAG
The DNA here is from genome assembly GCA_036927795.1 of Iris macrosiphon. Taxonomy (NCBI): domain Eukaryota; kingdom Viridiplantae; phylum Streptophyta; class Magnoliopsida; order Asparagales; family Iridaceae; genus Iris; species Iris macrosiphon. The sequence continues at coordinate 116,982,076 of JAYESA010000008.1, read as the reverse complement.
CTTCAGCAAAAGTATAGGATAGGGTGTGGGTTTTTGTATGAGGATGGTGTTAGGAGTATACTAGAGTAAGGAGTAGGAGTGTGGTATTAGTGTATTATGAGGGCTATGTGTCTGTATGGGATGTATACCTTAGAGTATCAGGGAATGGGTAGCATGGATATATGAGAATGCTAGGTAAGTTGGGATATTGCCTAGGTATTAGTGTTGGTCTAGGTAAATAGTAAGGTGGGGTTGGTTAAGATATTAGCTTGATATATATATATATATATATATATACACACACACACACACACACACACACTAGTAGTATCTAGTATAGCTATATTAATTAGGTATTAACTAATATTAAGTGGTATTAGCTAATTGACTCTAAAAGTCAATAAATTGGTAATTTGAACCTAGAAACCTAACCATAACCTAGGTATGACCAAGTAATTACTAGTTTACCTTTATAATCAACCTAGAAACTAAGTATGGACCTAAAACCAAGGTAACACCTAGTTAAAACTTAGTTTGACCTAGTTTGACTAGTGTGACCTAGAAATGGCCTAGAAAATTATATTTAGTGCATTTTAGCTCATTTATCATTTCTTTGCACCCAATTAAAATTTTATTCATATATAGGTGTGTGTGACACTAGATCGGACATCGACTCATACCATTTGCACAGGACCAAAGGCGAATACATTCTCTAATAGTTTCTTTATTTGATACTCTCTATGTTACATGTACTTAGTATTGAGATATTTGATTCATGACACGATATTACACGGATTGGTATATATGGATCCCCGTCATGAGATGTTATTGTCGTGATTACTCTGTTATCGCCGTATCATTTTTCATGATTACTCAGTAATTCTCGTGATATCTTTGTGATTATATAGACCGTGATCATAGTGCTGGATATTATAGGTCGTGCATTGTGATATACGTGTTATAACGTATCATGATTTGGATCCTTGTACTAGTCGGAGGTTGGGAAAGTATTATTGGATATATGATCATACCTTATAGCCTATGATTTAGTGTAGCCCGTGATAGCTAGCAGATCATACAACTCACGTGTGGTCACGCTAGCTCCCCTTTTATTTATAATCTGTATTAGGACCAAGCCGATCACATATCTTACTAATATTTCAAGGCACATTTATTACTATATTTTCTTTTTTCAATTCATTACATTGATGTTCCTTGCCATATTATTCTTAGTTTATTTCTATTATTTATCATGATATTTTTTCTTGTGATATTTTTAAGTTCAGTTACTTCCATCATTTATTTTTATTGCTATTGTTGCTTCATAGTTTTTGTCAATTATATGAACTGCTATTGGGTTGTACTTTGATCCAATCCTGACTGGATAAAATTTTCAGATAATTCATTAGAGAACTGGTATCCTATACACTACGGGCCACAAGATGGCGAGCCAGTTGAGATAGCATCCGTAGAGCCTATTGAGATAGTACCAGCAATCAAGGAGACTTAGATATTTTTATTATGATATTGTATATGTCAGTTAGACATTTTTGGCATGGATTATATTTGAGATCATTGAGTTGTGCTTAGACTATTGGACTAAACTTGGATTGTATTGTGACTCAGTATTTTATTTCTTATATTCTATATCGTGCCATATCTTCCTCTAGTTTAATATTATAATTGAGTATTGATTACCATTATCATATTATCATATTGTCCTCCATTTGGGAGTTGAGATATCTTGACATGTACATTATATATATTGTATGAGATGTTTAGATAGTATTATTGACCCAGACAACGTTCTACCATTAATTCTGCGATATAGGCTGTACGTACCCGCGTACTCGTGCCCCTACATCGAGTGCGGATTATGACACACCAGTTTCACGAACGTACCTCTCGATGACTTTAAGATAATCCTAGGGATGGACTTCCTGACTTTGGCAAAAGCAGTTCTAATGCATACTTAGGAGTCATTGGGATCATATAGGAGGGCTCATCGTGCATGGTGAATATTGAACGAGGCGAGTCCGTGAAGGTGAAAGCTCTCTCCACCATCTAACTCAAGAAGGGTGTGAAGCACGAAGAGACAACATACCTAGCGATGCTCAAAATGGAAGAGGCACCCGTACGTGGGGATCTTCCGCCTGAGATCAGCAACATCCTCATAAAGTTTGGGGATGTCATGCCGCAAGAGCTTCCGAAGAGGCTACCTCCACGGAGGGAGGTGGACCACGACATCGAGTTAGAACCGAGCACAAAACTTTCTGCGATGGTCCCATACCGCATGCCCCCCCAGAGCTCAAGGAATTAAAGAAGTAATTAAAGGAGCTACTCGATGTTGAATTCATTAGGCCATCTAAGGCACCATTCGGCGCACCAGTGCTGTTTCAGAAGAAGAAGGATGTAAGCCTTTGTTTGTGCATTGACTATCGTGCACTTAACAAGGTGATCATCAAAAACAAATATCATATCCCGTTTGTGGCATACTTGTTCGATCAGTTGGGAGATATGAGGTACTTCTCCAAGATGGATCTGCGCTCGGGATATTATCATGTGCGGATAGCTGGAGGAGATGAGGCCAAGACCGCATGCGTCACGAGGTATGGATCTTATGAATTTTAGTTATGCCTTTTGGTCTAACAAATGCTCCTGTGACATTTTGCACTTTGATGAACAAGCTCTTCCATCCCATTCTCGACCGGTTCATTATGGTGTATCTCGACGATATCGTCGTGTACTTAAACACGATGGAGTACCACATCGATCACTAGAAGGCATTTTTCTAGGTGCTAAGGGAGAACCAACTCTTCGTCAAGCGGGAGAAATGTTCCTTTGCCCAATAAGAGGTGCCTTTATTTAGGCATTGGATCGGACATGACAAGATATGGATGGACGAGATGAAGGTCCAGGCCATACGGGAGTGGAAGGCTCCCAATAGGTCGACGGAGCTGCGATCATTCTTAGGCATGACGAACTACTATCAGCTGTTCATCCTAGGATACTCTGCCTTAGCCACACCACTAACAGACCTGTTATGAAAGGATCGCGCATAGAGATGGACGTCCAAATATGAGGAGGCATTTGATGCACTAAAGGGGGTCATGATGGAGGAACCAGTCTTATCATTGCCAAACTACTCCAAGTCGTTCGAGGTGCATACTGACGCATCCGACTTCGTCATTGGAGGAGTGTTGGCGCAAGATGGGCACCCCGTTGGATTCGAGAGCTGCAAGTTGAATGACAAAGAGTGATGCTACACTGTGCAAGAAAAAGTGATGATCATAGTGGTACGTTGCTTGCGGACGTGGCATCACTATCTCCTTGGCACCAAGTTCGTGGTGATGTCAAAAAATGTCACCACGAGCTACTTCCAGACGCAGAAGAAGCTGTCCCCTAAGCAAGCGAGATGGCAAGACTTCTTGGCCGAGTTTGACATGGAACTACGATACAAGCCGGGCAAGAAGAACCATGTGGCCGATGCACTCAACTGGAAGGCCGAGCTAGCAACGGGGTGCTTGCTCAAGGGTGACATACTTGAGCATGTCAAGATGGATATGACCGAGGACCCATTGACATAGGTTTTGGTGAAGTTTACTCACGAAGTCAAGATGCGAAGGTTTTGGCTAATGGACGTAATTCTTTACACAAAGGGCGACAAGATAGTCGTGCCCAAATAGGATGGCTTACGAAGGCAGCTACTCAAGGAATTCCATGACACCAAGTGGGATGGACATCCGGGTCAGAAGAGGATATTAGCATTATTAGAGACCGCCTACTATTGGCCTTGCATGTGCGAGGACATGGAGGACTACGTGCACACTTGTCTTGTGTGCTAGCAAGACAAGGTGGACCATCAGCGACTCGGGGGCCTGTGTGAGCCTCTTCTCGTGCCGAGTCGACCTTGGGAGAGCATCTCGATGGACTTCATATCTGCCTTGCCTAAGGTGGGGATACTTGGGTCTATCCTTGTAGTGGTAGACTGATTCTCCATGTACGGGACCTTCATAGCTGCACCAACGGACTGCACTATAGAGGAGGTCGCGCGCTTGTTCATCTCTCATATGGTGAAGTTTTGGGGCACCCCGAAAAGTATTATCATCAACCGTGACCCCCGCTTCATAGGAAAGTTCTAGACGAAGGTGTTCAAGAATCTTGGGTCGGACCTACATTTCTCGACCAGTTTCCACCCACAGACGGATGGACAGATGAAGCGGGCCAATTCCCTTCTCGAGGAGTACTTGCGGCACTTTGTGAGTGCCAAACAGTGGGATTGGGTGCATCACTTGGAAATCGCCCAGTTCTGCTACAATCTCTAAAGGAGCGAGTCATCCCATAGTATCCCATCCGAGTTAGTAATGGGTCGACAATCGCTTGCCCCGCACACGCTGAGTATGGAGACGTCGGGCAAAAGTCCCGTGGCTCACCAGTTTGGCTCGAACTTCAGGAAGAAGGCAGATATTACCAAGGCATTTCTGGAGAAAGCCGCACACGAGATAAAGAAATGGGTCAACGCCAAGCGAAGGCCTGTTGAGTACAAGGAAGGTAACTTGGTGTGGTCAAGCTTCAACCGCTGTAGTTTAAGGTATTCCGTAAGGTGCACAAGGGACTGATTCACAAGTATGAAGGCCCCATTCCAGTCCTTAAGAAGGTAGGCAAAGTTGCCTGTTTGCCATGAACAAACAAAGTTTATATTAAACTTTGCGTTACAAACTATTAAAAGAAAAGAGTACAAGAGATCTTAAGCAAGAATCCAAGTACAATTATTCTGGAGAAGTATAGCTATAGAGATCTGATCTGCGGTCGATCACTTTACTTCTTGAACCATACGACGATGATAAAAAAATGCGAGAATGTTACGAATAACTTGGAGAATTGAACAACGAAAAAGCCTTGGCAGCAAAGACACAATGAGCTTCTGTATTTCTCCTTCTGTTCTTGATTGTCAAAAGACGTTGAACTCCGTTTGAGATAGCAACAATTTTATATTTATAATGTTGCAACACTAAGAACTGTTACTGAAGAGTGTGAGTATAAATAGTCAATATTCACTGTGTTTGTTGTCATATGCGTATATTTTGAGAGCATGTAACCCACGTTCTAGAAAGTGGGTGCATAAATCACTGATAGCTTGACACGTGGCTTCCTATGGAAGGAAGGCTCTGGTCACGAGGGCAGTTATTTATATACGTCCACGAAGGATATGACATGTATGACACATCAACATACCATTCATTAGTAGTCGTTAGAGAGTCTGAAGTTGAGATAACCATACTGGTGTACTCTGGAGAAGTTACCCATACTAGTGTACTCTGGAGAAGATAGACATAATGGCGTAATCTGGAGAAGACAGCCATACTGGCGTACTCTGGTTGGAGTTGATCATACCGGCGCACTCAGGTTGAGATAATCATATCGGTGTACTCAGATTGAGATAGCCATACTGGCGTACTCAGTGAATGATAGCACAATTGGCGTATTATTGCTAAAGTATCCATGTTGGGCTATTCAAAAGAGATAGCATCGACGACGTACTCTATTTGAAGTAGCACTATTGGTGTGTTATAGTAAAGTATTTACTGTGTTTAAGTGGGCATTTATATGCTTTTGGGTCGGCGTGATCAGTGAATGGTAGCACCTTGGTCACAAAACAATAACCTAGGTCGGCGTGCTAGAAAATTCTATGCATTTAATGCCTTGATCTTCCCAACTGTTTTGTCAGGCCTGTCGACTGTCAGTTTTTACTGTGTTTAAGTGGGCATTTATATTCTTTTTGGATATGCATACACATAGTACTTTGTACGCAGCTGTATAATGTATATTGTATATGCTAGGGCTTTCTTATACGCTGTTGAACCCATTGTATTTTGAAGGAAAGTACGCCATCATTCCTCTAGACTTATTATTTGTCACGCCCCATATTCGAAATACTGGAGAGCGGGGGAATGACTCAGCTAACCATACCTTGCAGAATTCTGAAGCAACCCATAATGTGTTAAGGTTGTCTAGAGACATGGGGGTGCATACTATAATAAGGTCTCCTAGGTCAAGAGTTTCTATATCTCAATCATTCAAACAAGTAGCAATAACATAGAATATTTCAGAATAAGCAGTAAGACATTTCAAATGCTGCATCAGAATGTTCTTAGAGATCTAGCAAGACAAAATGACAAGCCAGATACAAGGTCAAAAGTATACATGATAGTGAGTTAGCTGCAGTCTAAATATATTACAGTCATGTAGGGAACTAGTGTCCAGATTTGCCTACTAACATGTGCTGGTTGGCTAAACGCCTAAAAGAATATAGTTCATAAAAGATGAGCAGTGAATAAAGAAACCCACTCGTGTCCCTCAACAACCATCCTTCGAGTGTGTGCCATCAGTGAGGGGGAAGTAAGTTTGATCCTCAGGTGCTGGCTCTAAACCTGGTCATACAAAACCAGTGGGGTCAGTTCCCAAATAGCAACCACCGTAAAGGAAGCACGAAATAAAGAAACAAAAACAGTTCTATAGTATGAGATGCGGGAGCCAACAATCAATGTCATATGTCATATCCATGATATGACACGATACCCCTTCACAAAATAAGGACAGAAAGTGCCTTAGCAGGTCAAGATAGAATACGCTCCTTGATTATGGTCAAGTTGAAATAACTATGCATCGTAGTTTCAGTCCACATCCTATCATATCACAACAGCGCAACCCAACAACCAAATAAGGACATGGGTTACACCATCATGCTACAACAGTCTCTGTCCCTAATTCCACTTAACAGAAGACACAATACACAATCAGAGATATTATATAGGAGAAAATAATCTAGCTTTAGTCTATGGATTATCGTAACATAACGACGCAACCCAACAACCAAACAAGAACAGGGGTTGAATTATCATGCTATAATAGCCTACTTTCTTTCCTAGTCATGCATTACAAGAAATTTAAACGACCAATCATATATTACGACTTGATATATGATATCTGGATTATCCCAGAAATGCAATCCATAAGTATCCTCAGATCGTGCCCTAATCAAGCAGGGCTGGCTGAACCAATAATATATGAGCAAGAATATATGTATAGGATGCACTAGTTCCTTGTAAGGACACTGAAAAAATTAACGATTAATAATAGTTCGAAGCTTTCTATTGGAAAGATACTAGTTCGGTCTTATAATTAGATTAGTTACTATACTCCACTAGTGCGAATGATATATAGTATCCATTATAATGATCCATTTTGCTCAAGCAAAAAGCCGATTCAAATAGCGCAAGTGCGATAACCCGTCCCTCCTTGCTCGACAAAAAGACTCCCTTGAGATAAATAAATTCAGACTTGCCCTTCAGGAGTTCAGACTTAGACTTTTAAAGATGCGCTCGGAGTATCGCTCGACCGAGATGAATCATCGCTAAGTTGGGTGGCTATGATAAACCTGTCTTTGCTTAGCATGCACACTTAAAATATAGACAATACATGCTAGTCACTAGGAGAATTACCCCTTGCATGCTAATAAAGAATACAATGCACCTAGCTAAGGGAATAATCCTATCTTGTATTGCTTGTCTAAAACATGAAAAAGAAGTAACTTCATTCGTGAAGGATTTCCTTATGCACTGCTCTATATGCCTCTGTATAGTTTCAGTCATCATTGTAATCCTTTAGACTCACGCTAGTATAATGGCTTATGTTCTACTATTTCAATGCTTGTCTACTTTATGTGCTAACTAGTACTCGCTCGTCTCATTTTAATACTTGTCACATAGATTCATGCCACAAATCGATGCACTTTATATGATTATGGTTCACTCACCTGAGGCACAAAGACTATCAAAATAATCATTTCGAGGCAAGTAATAAAAAATATGGAACGACTTCGGGACCTTTGGGTTACTAAGGCAATACTCGAACTAGGGAATTGTATTATGTTAAGTAAAGAAGAACAAGAAAAGTCGTTTGGGGTAGCTTATAGCGGGTAAGGGCCTACTGCGTCTACAACCATCGTTGCTTATGAAAAAGAAGTAATAAGATTTAAACAAGTAAAGATAGTCGTGCTAATGGCCTAGCACGGGTAATTCCTAATGACATATAGCGGGTAATAGCATACCTGTGCTGCAATCATCGCCGTGTTACTAGAATAAGAGTAATAAACAAGAAAATTGCATGGTCACGGACAACTCGCGCACGAGGTATATGGATTGCTCGGACGATCGTCGGGGCACCGGGATTTTGCCGGCCTAGAAGGAAGTATGGGGTATTGCGTTCCCAGGGGTAGCTACGTGTAGATAGTCTGCTGGGGGCAATAAAATATTAGGTAGATGGGGCCTTGGTAGTTCATACCTACGTTTGGTTACCCGAGTCTACCATAGGATTCTTTATGGCTAAGCCAGTGACCTCGTGTTCATATAGATCTAAGTTTGGCTCGATCCACGTGTGAGTTATTGGATTACAATAAAACAAGTAATCTGAATAATCTGAGTAACACATCTAAAGGGTCTGAATACATACTTGAACCCAACTTGAATCTAAGTATAACACACTTAAATAGTCTTAGTATCACAAATCAAGTAATCAGAGTATATCGTTCACCTGAGTCAGAAACACGCTCGTAATGCTTGTGTTTGCTTATGCGATCTTTGATTTCATTATATATATTCATGCTTGGTTTAACTTAGTTTTATCTTTGGGTAGGAAAGAACGAATGGTAGGTTGGTAAGTATCGTCGTATTTCTCTTATATCGTACAGCGCCCTGCCACACGAGTTAGGCTATATATCTTATGCCATAAAATTGATCCTAAGGCAAGACTAGAAAGATAACTTAATAGATGGTGCACAGAACTAATATAACGTGTTTGGATTTGCTGACCGGGCAAAAAGGCCTCCCCACCAGTGCATTCAATATACTGATAACCTACCATATTGCTTGCAGGATGCGGGAGAACCTCGTTCGGTGTAGAGAATTTCCTCGTACGCGTTAAGGCGTAGAGCTAACTCTGGAGCCTTGGAGTGTTGCGTCCGGAGCTGAAACACATATACAAGACATAATGTATTGGAACATCGTTTATGTATCATCCCATGTTATAAGCCGCTTGGTACACCTTTATTGTTTAGAGAGAGAGAACTTGAGCAACTTGTAATCTCGGTCATCGTCGCTTGTAATATTTCTTGATTATCAATAAAGTGCTTATTTCTGTTTCATACTTGTGTTCATTCAATGCTTCCGCTATGACGACTCTGTGAACTTTTTATCTGTTGCTTGTTCAATTTCTTATTTTGCTATATTTTGACTATATGTGCGACTCTGTGGCTTAGCTATTTTTTCGTCTATTCGTATCATGGCCTTGTGTGGAGAAGCTTGTGCTCGCACGACATCATGTCCTGATATGAATGATCATCCTGCCGAAGCGCTGGCACAATATTTCATGCCTAGCATGGACGACCGATCCTGCAGAAGATCGGGGCATGACATCCGTTGTGGCCAGCCTTTACTCCCAGCTAATTTAGGGTGGCTCGACATACACAATCTCGGGATACCGTTTCCTCATAATGCTTTATAAGTTAAGTTGCGTAGTTAACCCTAGATTAATATAATCTCATGTTGTGGTCACCTGAATATTCATCTTAGATGTCATACTTTAAGTACGGGAACTATTGATACGAACCCATATTATTACTCGCAAGTTAAATATGGATTTACCCAAGTGTGACATAACAATCAATACTATCTAGTCACGACTAAAGTTACTGTCCAACTACCAGATCCATGCATGGAAATAGTTACATATATCACGTAGCAGGAGTATATGCCACGATGACTCACTATATATATATCAAGTAGCACTCCCGGTACGATCAAGTATATCAGCACAGATAAAATAGTCAGGGTAGGAATAAGTTCTAGTATCAAGGTTAAGGTCAAGATCGTGGACAAGTTTTCAAGTAGCAAGTCATTCAGGACTGGACAGTTAAACACTGGTTATACTAATTGTCACTTTATTATATTGATAGATGATAATATGAGTAGTACAAGAACTCCTCGAGATCAGATCCACAATCCTTAAACTAAACAAGGACCGGGATTGCATACCTTCTTCCGAGTTGAACTACGCCCCTTATTCTATCCAACATATAATAAGATGATTAAGGGAAATTAGTAAGTGCATATTGTAGTGTCCCGCTCTGCGTAGGCACTATGTACAAGTAATATCGCTTTGCTTGCTCGAGCAAAAGTCTTCTTGGAGAGTTTTTGACCGAACCACAAGACGATTGATCAAAATATATGTGGACAGAACTACATTATCTGATTCTTGTACGACTTAATAATGAATCTGAGTTTTTGAATGCTTGTTTGCTTAAGAAGATAGTTTTATAAGAAGAATGATAGAATCTAACTCTGCATGTTTAATAAGAGAACTCATATAGCATGTCATTGAAATAAACCTGCTTGCTTAAAAAGAGAATTGGTATACTTGTCTGAAAAAAATAGAACCTTGCCATACTAAGTCAAGAGTATAAAAAATATTGCATGCTTAGTTACACCGACACAGCTATCGAACGAACCCTTGCTATGCTAAAAAGATAAGTAAATGAATCGCTTAAATAAGTCCCTTTATATTATGCTAAGAAACAGATAGATATTGCATGCTAGATATGAAATCAAAATCGTGCTTGCCATTATATGTTTCGCTTGTCTGTTTTGTTATATCGAATTGTTATAAGTCTTTGATTCATATAAGCATAGACTAATAGAGCACCCTGAGGATACGACTCGCAGGGGGTCTAGTAGGGTGTGCTATTAGATATGTGAAAGATGTGCTTTGTTTGACAAGATATGTTTTGCTAGACCGTATATGTTTTGCTTGATCATTTGTTTTGCTTGCATATAGATGCTTCATGTCATTGCATTAGTCTCGGACTAACTTGTGCACAAGGTATTGTCTCTCGAACGGTTCCTGGGACGCTAAAAATCGCTCGGTCCAGAAGAGATTTTTGGATCGCCTTGAGGATACGGCTCGCTGGGAGTCTAGTGGGGCGGTATTTGTTTATTAGTGTTATGCGGATCCTATTATGTCATAGCTGCTAGTACTCGTGTGTGTTGGTGAAGAGCTAAACCTTGAGTCACAGCTGCCGACACAGGTGCGTGCTAGTGAAGAGCTAAACCTTGGGCAACCGCTGCTAATCATGGGGCTACCCATGGACCATCATATAGTTAGGGCACATGCTAGGCTAGCCTTCTTGCATACCTAACTGTTTGATGCAGAGACGGACAAAAAACTAAAGAACCTTATACATATATGTTTATGCAAATTGTTGCTAACTTGTATGTCTGCTGCAGGGATAACCGTTCGGCAAGGGGTAAGAAACATAAAGAGTTTATATATAGCCTACTCGTAAATGAATATATACATCTTAGAGTTTATCTGATAGTGCTTCATGCATTCATATCAGTCGGACAATGGCTATTAGTGCAGAGTTGAACCTTGGTCCCGGCTGCTATTATGTTAGTGAAGAGCAACCATGAGTCACAGCTGTCACGACCCGATTCCGTAGAATCGTTTAAGGCGTCCCCCGAATCGTGACCGCCGTGCGGGCCTGGGGTTGCGCCCGCACAAGGCTTTAATGATTTGCATAACAAGCACATATTCAGAGTACGCAGATAAATTAAAACACAGATTTGAAACATAAAAAAGTTCTCTTTATTGATAATGAACATCTATTACAAACTCCTGAACGAGTCAGCTAATATGCCGTACGGGCTTACAAAAGTGTTGACTCAAAATGAGATAGCAGTCCTGTACATTACATCCCTTTATAAACTCCAAAATGATAAGGACCTCCAGGCTGGAGGACGGCTTTGCCACGAAGCTGCATTGTGTATGGAAAGTTGCAAGCTTCTTCTTCAAGTACTTCAAAATGCGGTGCGATCAGAGGATGCGCCTACAGCTGGACTGGATCCGGGAAGATGACTTCGGCTCCTCGCTCGGTTCGCCTTAGTGCGGAGAACCTGTTTCAACGAGGGTCAGCATGTCGAAACATACTGGTGAAGGCGAGCTAGCCGAACTATACCAATCAACACGTTATTTTAATGAAGCATGCACATTTGTAAGTTTCTATCTTGCCTTAGTTCATTTACAAGTAAGCAGCATATAGAATTTACTGAAATGAACGTGCCACCGTTCGGTGGATTTTACCTGACCGTCTGAATCACCGGCACAATACTTACCTTGCCTTCCCTGCCACGAAGACACAAGTTAGTTTGCAACAGGTTTAAATATACAATAGATCACTGGCGTTGCCATAAAGGATACTAGTCATAGACAAGAATGGTTTGCAGCGAAAGTACAGTGGGTGCTACAAGCCATTCTGTCCAGTACAGTTGACTATACAGTAGAGTTCCGTCCGGACCGGATCTGTGCCAGTGCCCCAGCGACCGTCCGCAGGAACCACTTACCTTGTGCACAAGTTGTCCATGATCGAACAGTTCATTTACTAAGTTAACAATTTATGCAGTTGAGGCAAACAGTAGTACAGGACTGTCGGTATTGCATGATTCATTAAATATAGCCTCCTTGAACAGTTTAGCGCATACAAGGTGTTCCATACTTAGCACGATTCATAGAACAGTTATAAACGAACTAGCATACAGTATGATAACAGTTCATAATTGGTTGACAGACATAATAACCAAGTCTATTCTCTTTTATCTTAGTTTTTTTTATTATTACTTGGTATCGTTTGATCGGGGCAAAGAAGAATACAGATTTATTAGATGTGAAGCTTGGAAGCAGGGCTAGCTAATCGGGTTGGTAGCCACTCACTTGGTTGGAAGGAAAGGAGAAGGAAAAAGGTGCTTCACGACTCCGCTCGTAAGCCGTCTACTGCTCGTTCACCTGCATCGCGAACAGCTCGATCAATACTCCTTCCACTCTTTCCAATCTCGGAATTGAAGTGCAGTTCAATGAACGAAAACAATAAAAACCATCAAAACCGTTCAAGGAAAACAAGAAAATTCCAAAACCAACTTAAAGCACGAAAGCAACAAGCGACATCGAAAACTGAGGCAATAAAAGATAGCAGCGAAGAGGTCCCTCCTGACTCTGCCGCTAAGCCGATCCTTGGGGCGCGGTCCACTGAATATGGGAATCGATTCCGAAGAAACAAATCCATAACGAGGACGAGTTCTTAATTCAATCTATCCCGATCGAACGATACCGTCTTGTGTTTCTTAGCTGCGATCCCCACACCGGGGGAACGGGGCGCTACAACAGCTGCTAATAGCATCAAAATAAGAGTCATTGGTTAGCTGGATTACCGCTATCGATCATGAGTTTCTCGGGGACCAAAATCATATAGCTAGTTCTTCTTGTGTGCTTGAAAGTATGATAGTCCACTAATTGCACTTGTTTTTCTTTGAGATGAACAGTCCACTAGAGAACTTTGTCCCTAAGAGTTAGAATATGGTACACAAATACATGTTGCACACTGCACGATAGAACACTATCCCGATTGTATGCTTATCTTTTGAATATGTAAAACTGTTTCCAAGCTATGTTTTCAAAAGATGTAAATTGACTAAAATCCTGAGCTACATAAAATAAACATAGGTAAAATTAGCAAGATCACTAGTAATGTAATATTTTGCCACATGCTTACTTAGTGTGGGTTTCAGGGGGTATAGTTTCTGTTAAGTTATTTTATACTCACCAGTACTTATAAAAGTGCTGACCCACCAATAGTTTGCTTGTTCGCAGGTACTGGACTGTCCGAGGAAGCGATAGCCGTGCCTCATCCCAAGGAACCAGAAATCTGGAGTCGATGCCTTGAGCCGTATCGAGATTGCTTTGAGCTGCTTTTGTATAGAGGGATATAATGTATGGAAATGTGCCATTGTAATCGAGATAATGAGATCTTGAGCAATCTATAACCTCAGCCAAGTCCCGCTTGTAACACTTTCGAATATCAATAAAGAGCCTATTTTTATATGCCATTGTGTTCTTTACTTTTCTGCAATTTATGTGTCGCTGCTTCAGTATAGAATAACTTACTTTTCCTTGTTCAAAGCTTTGGCCTTGTGCAAGCGCACTTTAGGCTTACACGGCATCACGCCCGTGCGAGGGCGATTAGTTTCGTAGGGACCAAGAGAGGACGATCGGGCCCTGCGGGACCAGGGCGTGACACATATAAGGCCACATCTACATGGCCTATGTCAAGTACTTAGTCAATTTAGCACATGGTCACATCTGGGTCATACAATTCCTTTCTAAGTTTAACACATAGCATAAAAATTATTTAATCAAACGAGAACATTTTTAAACCAAGCAAGTGTTCAACGTGTGCATAAAACAGTAAGCACTTAGCCAGGGTGCCACATGAATTCGAGGCTACGTGGATGTCAAGGCTGCATGGGTGGAGCAAGGTCCACTCTTCAGGATAAGTACCAAAGTGATGGGCAATAAATGCAAGTCAGAAAGGTGACATAAAGTGATGGATGTTACTGATGTGACATACAATAAAGTGTGTCATAAGAATAAGACAAAATTATAAAAAGATGAGCCAAGGCAGTACTGAATCATGCGTTTAAAGAAAGAGGAAACACATAGCTCGGGACCGCATGGACGACGAGGCCGCATGCTCCTCTTGGCCCCATACACACTTCACCGCATGGAAATCTTTTGGATTTAGTAAAAAAAATTTGTTCAAGTTTTATGCATTTGGCCAAGGGACGCATGTGCAAATTTTAGTCATGCGTCCAACAAGATGGCCGCATCCTGAATTTGATGCGAGAAATCTAGGCCACATGCTAAGCGTGCCATATGGAGCTCCTTCCTCCCAGAATAACAGGTTTCGGCTATAGAAGTTCCAAAAATTCAAGTTTTGTTCCTTCCATGGAAATCTCAAACGAAGTCCAAATTGTCACTACCATATTTTCTAGGAAAGGATATTTTAGTCATTTGGTAATTAATTAAATATTGTGCATGTTAAATTTTTATTTATTATATTATTTATTAATTATTAGCATGTTAGATTTATTTTTGGACTTGTGTTAGTGGACCTAACTAGTTTAGTTTAGACTCATGGACCAACATTTAATTCTAGTTAGAATTGAGCCCAATAATTAGAAGCCCAATTTTTAGAAGGATGATTAATTATGTTAAATCCATTAGACTAGAAGCTTCCCTCCTTAATTAATTTTTTTATTAGAGGCCCCAAGGGATATTTTAGATTTTATATAGTAGCTTGAGGGAGGGGGCAAGTGAGGCCAATATAAAGGGGATAAAAACTTTCTCTCTCTTCATTTTTTATTCTAAATCTAGATCTAGAATTTTCCTCAACCAAATTCCACCAAATTTCTATCAAATTTTCACCCAATTATTTCCTAAATCACTATTAGAGGCTATTAGAGCATGGATCTACAAGAAGGAAGCATAGATCTACAAGGAGGAAGCATGGATCTACAAAGAGGAGCAAGGATCTACAAGTTAAAGGCCAATTTCACCAATTTTATAGATTTTATTGGGAATCCATCTCCCAATAGGTACAATTTAGTTTTTTTTCCCTTAAATTAGATTTTAAATCTGAGAATTAACCATGAAAAATCAACCCATATATATAGGCTACCCATAGGATTTGGTTTTGTGTTCATAGGAGGCCTATTGAGAAAGTTATGGTACTTTTTGTGTCAATTTTAGGGAAATTCCGAGATTGACATTTGTTGTGTGTGTCAATTAGTCCTATAGATCAATTTAATATGCGCTTGTGTGTTTGGGGCTAGTGTCGTATCCACAATTGGGTACGTGTAGGTCGCATCCCATCAATTTGGTGATACGTATTAATTTGGAAGTTTTTCCTCCGACACGGGACTTTATACATGTCATATTTTAACACGGACACGTAGATCTATATTTGACTCTTCGTATTATTCATAAATAATATATATGACTTATTTGTGTCCTTCGGGGTACGTTTGGATGTGTGGTGCACTCGTGTCGCATGTGTCACTACCACATTTTAGGAAAAAAGGTATTTCAGTAATTTCCTATTTAAATAAATATTGTGCATGGTAAATAATTTTTGTTTTATTATTTAATTATTGTTAGATGTTAATTAATTATTTTGGAATTATTTTAGTAGACCCAACTAGTGTAGTTTGGACCCATGGACCAACATGAATTAAATAGTTAGACTTGGCCCATTTAGAAAGCCCATAGTTAAGGAGATGAATTAAATTAATTAAATGATTAGACTAGAAGCTTCCTTCCTTAATTATTTTTTCATGAGAGGCCCCAAGGGGTACATTGGACATTTTACAATTGCTTGGGGAAGGGGACATGGCCGGCCTATATTAGAGGGGGAGAATTTCTCTCTCCTCTTATTCTCATTCCAAATCTAGATCTAGAATTCCCCACTCCCAAATTCTTTCTATTTTCATTCCAATTCTCCACCAAATTTATTCCAAATTCTTCCCAATTCACCATTAGAAAGTTGAGAAGCAAGGATCTAGAAGGAGGAAGCAAGGATCTACAAAGAGGAGCAAGGATCTACAATTTGGAAGCAAGTTCATCTCAATTGGAGGTTTCATTGGGAATCCATCTCCCAATAGGTATAATTCAGTTTTTCATTAAAATAGCTTCTAAATCTGAGATTTAATCATGTAAAATTAACCTATATGTATGTACTACCCATAGGAATTTATTTTGTGTTCATAGGAGACCCATGGAGAAAGTTATGGTACTTTTTGTGTCAATTTTGTTGGAATTCCGAATTTACATTTTGTTGTGTGTGTCAATGGATCCTATAGATTAATTGGGCATGTGCTTATGTGTTTGGGGCTTGTGTTATGTCCATATTTGGGTACATGTGGTTCGTATCCCAACAAATTGGTGATACGTGTAGTTTTGGGGGTTTTTCCTCCGACACGGGGTTTTGAACATGTCGTATTTTGACACAGACACATAGATCTACTTTTGACACTTTGATTTGTTCATAAATATTATTTGTGACTTGTTTGTGTCCTTCGGGGTACATTTGGTTTTGTGTTGGACTCGTGTCACATGCGTATCCTAGATCTAGTGGGATACGGTGTAAAACTTTCCAATTTGGTGTGTTTATGTGTAGATCTAATTATTTATGCTTTAAATTCTTCATTTATAATTAGTAAATATATATAGATATTATATATTTATTTTAGTGTATTTATTATGGTATTTATTGTAGCGTAGATCTATATATTTCTATGTGTTCTAATGTGGTGTATAAATATATGTATGTAGCTTTCTTGCATGCAAATATATATGTACTTATGTTAATAACATAAATTATACATAAATATTTTATAAAATATATTTATGTGTTTAAATGTGTAATTATATTATTTATAATTATTATATATTATTTTTATATTAATGAATGTATTTTTATGTGTGCTTCTAGCCATGTAAAATATGTACATTAATATGTGCAATGTGTTTTGTAACTATTAGTATTTGATTGTGTAAAGTTTATGTGTATATATATATAAGTATATATATTTATTAAATTGTTTTATATATGTATATATATATATATATTTAATTATATTGATTTATAGTTATTAATATATAGATTATATATATATTAGCTTTGGCGACATGGCATTTAATGACAGAATCCTGTCATTAAAACAGCAGCCGCTGTAGCATTAATAGGGCATTTAATGACAGTTCTGTCATTAAATACAGTGGACGGGTTTATTAAGCAGCAGTTTCCGCGACAGTTTCTGTGACAGTTTGAAACTATCATCAAACTGTGACAGCAGTGGTTTATATATAGAGTTTCTGCGACAGATTTTCTGTGACAGTTGAGACTGTCATTATAAGCTGTTTTATTTAAATTGTATTTTCAGCTCACTGTTTTCAGTGACAATTTGACAGATTTAATTTATATATTATATATTATATTTGTATATATATATGTATATATATAGGTGTTTTGTGAGGTATCATACTAATAATAATATATTATTTTATTTGTATAAATATTGGTTTGTATATACATTATTTAGAGTGTGCATTAATTGTATTATTAGTATACTTTGTGTGGGTACCAATTGGGATCTAATTTTGATTCCTAAATTATTGTATTTTATTTCTATATTATTTATATAGATGTCTTGTGAGGATGACCTTGGTTTGACCATGTTTGACTTTAGTTGACTTTAGAGTTGACCATAGTTGACTTTTGACTTAGAATTTATTTATTGACCTAGAAGTTGACTAGTTTGACTTGTTCTCTTTCCGGGACCTTGTATTAATGTGGTATTCCATATCTAGGTCTTCGAGGCATCGAGTCAGACATCTGTGAGACTTTTTATTGGACTTCAGGCGAGTACATTCTCTGATAGTTTCTCATTTATGATATCCTCTATGTTCGTTGTTTCTAGTGTAGATATACATGTTTCTTTTGACACTATGGTTACACAGATTGGTATATCCGGATCTCGTCATGAGATGTTATTCCTTGGTATATGGTGTATATGGTGCAAGTATTGTTTCATTGGTTATCTTGTACATGTACATACACCGATTTTCGGGAGGAGTCGCTCTCTTCTTGGGGAATCTAGTGCCATAGCATACCGTGGTTGGATCTATTATACCAGTTGGGGGTGGGGAGTATTAGTATAGATATGTGATCAAATCCCTATTGAATAAAGTATTGGTAAGCGAATAGTGTTGATCATGCACCGCACGTATGATTAGCCAGGCCGCATTGTATCTTGCCCAAGCCGATCACATGTTAAGCTAGTACTCACACACTTAGTCATTAGTATTATTGTTTCATTGGCATATTGTTCATTATTGTATTTTTTTTCCAGTATTTCTTTATTGTCTATATATCTCTTGTATCTATTTTGTGCATCTTGTTTATCCACAGCTATTTACTGTTACATAGTTTTTATCATGGATTAGAACTGCTGTTAAAGATGTACTCTGCTCCTTTCCTGACTGGATATATTTTTCCAGATGACACTGAGGAGTACCCTACCTATTATGGACCCCAGGATGTTGTGGGTTTAGATTCGGAGACCCTGTCTCAAGAGGGACTTATCCCAACTGAGATAGTTGACCCTGGAGTGTAGCTTTGTAGTGATAGTATTCTTTTGTACTGGATTTGTCTCCAGCTTATTTTGTTACTCTTCAGACTCATTGGTGTATTATTTTAAACTCATGAGTTGTATGATGACTATTCTATTCTTATCTGATTCGTGCTCATTCTATTTTAGTTCTGTGATTGAGTATTCTATCATTATTGGTGGTTTATTACTTTAGATAGACTATCTAGGCAGCGTTCTACCGCCGATTCTGCGGCGTAGGCTGGGCGTTGTTTCCGACTAGTATCCTTACATCGGGTACGGGTCGTGACAGCATGCGTATCCTAGATCTAGTGGGATACGATGTGATACTCTCCATATGTTTGTGCAAATTATATGTAGATCTATTTATTGTGTTCTTAATTTATGGATGATGTAATTGTATATATATATATATATTATAGTATATATAATTATGCTTCTTGTGTCTTAGATCTATGTATTTATTATGTATGTTGTAAGTAGCTATTCTTATATATGCATGTATAATTATATATGTTAGCATGTAAATAGATATTATGAGTTGTTATAATTATAATTATATAATATGTATGGTGAATAATTACATGTAAGTATATATATATATATATATATATGTGTGTGTGTGTGTGTGTGTGTGTGTGTGTGTGTGTATATATATATATATATACACACACACACACACACACACACACACACACACACACATATATATATATATATATATATATGTGTGTGTGTGTGTGTGTGTGTGTGTGTGTGTGTGTGTGAGGGTGTGTGTATAATTATTAGTAGTATTTATGCATATGATATATATATATATATATATATATATATATATATATATATATATATATATATATATATATATATGTTTCAGCACAACAAGAGAGTGTCGTAACAGCGAGCGTCACAACAGCAGAGAAATAGCAGCAGCGACAGCAGTCAGTGACAGTTGCAGGAAACTGTCGCTGAAACAATTATGTATCAGCAGAGTATCAGAAGCTTCAGCGACAGTTTTTAGTGACAGTGCAGGAAACTGTCACAAAAACTGCAGTGTATCTATATACACAGTAGCTTCTGCGACAGTAGACAGGGACTTTTAATGACAGTTTGACAGTTATATATATATATATATATATATATATATATATATATATATATATATATATATATATATATATATATATATACGTATATATGTTCCTAATTTTCTAAATTTGTTTTAGTATACTATATGTATAATATATTTAGTTGTAGCATATAATATTATTGGAATAGTTAGTATATTTTAGTTATCTATTGTTATGAGTATCTTTAGTTGTATATATTATATATTTGTAGGTATGTATGTATGTATGTATGTATGTATGTATGTATGTATGTACACATATATATGTATTAGTATTTAGTGTGTAGTTGATAGTTAGTATTTATTCTATTTAGTACATACTAGAAGTTATATTAGATTGATATATGTATACATATAGTTATTGATGAATAGTTAGTATATATATAAAGATTTTGACAATTACCTTGAGATACCAAGGTAAGTATCAAGATATACCAAGGTATGAGTAGTAAGTATTGGCATAGTAATATGATAGTTGTAAACTAGTTATGGGTGGTTATTCGGTGACTAAAATAAGGTATATAGTATTGTATAAATACTAAATACATGGTAGTTTATAGTTATAGTTGGATAGTTAATATATATACTAGAGTGACATTACCTTGAGATACCAAGGTAAATGCCATGGTATTAAGGATATCCAAGGTATTGGGTTTGGGTATCAAGATAGAGGTTTAGTATTGCGATACCAACTTGGTTTAAAACCAAGATAATCATTTAGCATTTGTAATTATGATTTATATATTTAATATTGCTTTATTATAGATATGTGATATTTATCTATTATTTGTGTATCCTGAGATTCGGTATCTTAGTATCCTAAGTTGTAGCTTGTATGGCCTAGATTCATAGTGTGTGAGCCCAATATCTTTGAGTTAGACTTATGCAACCTAAAAATAGGTAGTTGACCATAGTTTGACCAGTTTGACTTAGAGTTGACCTAGTTTGACTTTTGACTTAGAATTGACTTGTTGACCTAGAAGTTGACTAGTTTAACTTATTTTATTTCCAGAACCTTGTATTAATATAATATTCCATATATAGGTCTGTGTGACACCAATTCGGACAGTTTGACATTCATTGCTCTAGACCACAGGCGAGTACATTTCTCTGATTGTTTTCAATTCATAATATTGTATATATGCATGTTCTAGAATTGTATACATTGATTTCCGACGCAGTAATTTCACGGACTGGTGCTATATGGATCCCGTCAGGAGGTGTTATCCCCTATCGTGTGTAACGGATACCCAGTCACATGTATTTTATCATGTGCATCGGGTATTAACTTTCATGTGCTTCTTGTGCATCCACTATTTCGTGTGCTAGTTTGACGATATCGTGATCATGTACGTAACGTGTCGTGATTGGATCCATGAGTATTGGTTGGAGAGGGGGAGTAGGAGTTGGTTATATGATCAAAGCCCTCTTGATCTCATGTGCATGTCGATTATACACCTCACGTATAATAGAGTTACCTTTATACCTCATGTGCAACCTAAGCCGATCACATAACGAACTTGCACTCTAAATCACATAGCTAGTATTCTTGTTTTCTACTTGCAGTTTATTTTCCGTATTTACTTTTCAGTTCTTATTGTGCTTATTGCATGTTCTCCCTGTATTGTACATTCTTATTACTTGTGCATCTTGTATCCTTTTTCTATTGCTTGTTATATATGCTCGATTATATTGTTGGAACTGCTTTCAGAGGTATGTAGTTTATTCTATTCCTGACTGAAAAATATTTTTCAGAGGATCCGAGAGATTGGTGTCTGACATACTATGGACTTCGACTTATAGATGGTACATACTTGGATCCACTAGTTCTGGAGTTATTGTCGAGAGGTTTATTCGGATCACTAGTTTTCATAGTTAGTCTCTTTAGCATTTTGGTACCGGATTTGTTTCCAGCATATAGTATGAGATTGGATATTGTTTCTATTATTGTTTATATATATTGAATGGATAGTTATGTTAGACTTCCTTGATATCTTTTCGTGCTTTAGAATATGATTGAGTTTATGTTGAGATATTATTGGCAGATTTTATATTATTGTGAGATATTTAGATAGTATAGTTAACCAAGACAGCGTTCTACCGTCGATGCTGCGGCGTAGGCTGGGCGTTATTCCTGACTTGCATCCCTACACTGGGTGCGGGTCGTGACACATTTTTAGTGGTGTCCCATGCAGGTCATGCTTCGCAAGTTTTGCGATATCATGGTAGTACGATGACTTAGTTGTGCTATTGCGTGCCTGCGATAGGATATATGACATAGGACACTAGGATGAGAGAGGATACTCAATCACAAATTTCTTGAGAGATTCGTGGGATGACCCTTGAGAATCTTATTATAATTTTTATTTTAAATCTTTTCTCTTGTTTCTGTTCGCTCTCACTTGTTATTGTTGAAATTAATTCTTGGTGATCGATTATTGAATTTAATTCTTGGTGATCAGATGATTCAAAATTCTTTGTGTTCATTATTTAGTTTGATTTTTTGTCAAGAGAAATTTTACGAACTTAGTTACGGTATCATCTGATGACATATGTTGATGAGGACAATGAGAAAGGTAAAACGTCTACTTTGGTTATGGAGCCTAGAGTTTATCGCAGCCATATTAGCTAGCGTAGCGGAAACGTAGGGACCTAACTCGGATGTACATATCTTAGTTATAAAATTTAGTGTTTCTCGTAGCCATACCGGTTGGCGTGGTGAGGATCCTAGATGACATGATTATAGAGTTGCATACCCTAGTTATGGAATCTATCGTTTATCGCAGCTATGCTTACTGGCGTGGCGAAGATTCTGAGTGTCATGATTTTGGACAGACGTGTATGATTATCAAATTGTATCTTAAATTATTTCTTAAAGTATCATCTCACTATTTATTCATTTATGTTATTTCAGGACTTTGTTCCATTGTTCCTTAGCTTAGCAGTAGAGATACCTTCAGTTCTCTAGTTTCTTATATAACTTATTTCTATTAAAGTCCTTGTTAGTGTGATAATTGGGAGTTACAATTAGGTTTGTGTCTTGAGTATTATTATTGACTATTGAGAGTGTGACTTATGAGTCTGTAAGTGGTTCTTGGTTGGACATGTGAGCAATAGGCATAAATCTAGGGATAACCCATAGCATAGTACTTTGTAGCACTAGTTCTATGATAGGTGTAATTATAAGTTAGTGGTTACTATAGGTAGAAGAGGGAGTAGAGAATATCAGTAGTGGTTTCATGAGTTAGTATCAAAGTCACCATACCGGTTTAGGATAATCATGAATTCATGTAGTTGGGTGATCCATGTAAACAATTAAGTATCAAGGAAATTGTGTTAAAAATTAATGAAGTATGATATTCAAATTGGTGGTTGATACTTGGGTGTATCAAGAGTATAGATATGTATATGCATCAAGAGTATTAATGAGTGTGCCATAGTGGAAAGGTACCCATAAGTGTATGGGAGAGCGTGGGGGAATAATAATACATTATGCTAAAGTAGTAAGACTTGTGTTAAGATAAAGTAGAGCATTAATGTGAGTGGATAGGAGTGTACCAGTATATGACTAGTGATGGATATCTTACCTAATATTGAGGCTAGTGATATGTTGGAAGCAATATGTGGGAGAAGTATCGAGAAATTGTGTGCATGATGTATAGTGGATGATAAGTGTTATTGTGAAAGTTCATGAGTATCAGAAAGTGAAAGCTTGAGTGTTAATATTATGTCATGGGTTAAGAAATATCAAGATTGGTCATGAAAGATATGTAGTGTATCACTGATTAGTGTATTCGTCTGTAAAAGTTTTAAGGAGAGATACGTATACATCAATAGAAATATGGACCTATATGCCTGCTTTAAGGGTGAAGTGAAATATGTATATTATAGAAGTTAATAACTAGTGCATTGGATGCAAGTGATCATGATTTCTAGTGAGTATGATGAGGTGATCTAATGATGAAGCTAGTATCCTAAAACCTTAAGGACATATGTTGTGTAGTTAGGAAGCTAGTGTTACTATATCAAGACTACTAGTTTTCTATATCAGGGATTAGTTGAGTAATGTGCTAGTAACAGTAAGTACCTTGTGTAATGATATTGGATTGGTGTATCAGTTAATAGATAGAAAAATATTTGGGAGTAATAGTACAAGTAATCCAAGCAGTAGAGGAGGGAGATAATACATATATAGAAGTAAGTATAGTACCTTGCTAAATTTGAGTATAGAGGTTATATGTATCAGAGAATAAACCGAGGGGTATAAGGATACCGGTGAGATATCATGATATTGTAATGACTAGAAGATAATTGTGTAGTTATTGTGATACTAATGTATCAATGAGAACCTTAAGATGATTAACAAATGTTAGAGGATGAGTTACACCAAGTATCATATAGAAAGAGATACCCTAGTAATAAGAGCCGAAGTACCTCAAGTATTATAAAAGTTTAGACACAAGCATTTTAATAACTAGTATAATAATATAGAGAAGAGACATGAGTAGCTTGGTATGAGAATGACATCTAAAATACATATGAGAGCAGGTGCATTGTGTAGACAGTAACGAGATTTGAGAAGGCATCATTTGAGAGTATTCAAGTTGGATAAGGGTGTGCTAATAGAACACATGATTGAAAAATATATACAAGTGTTCCTTGCAAGAAAATAATTGAGAAATTTTGGTGATTACAAGAACAGAACAAGGAGGTAGTATCTTAGCAGTATTTTATCCTAAGTAGCAAGTGCCAGTGAGTTAAGCATGTCCATGACCTAGAATTAGAGTATATAACTAGTATTTGGTAACCCTCAGTATTAAGAATATCTTGACAAGATCGATGATTAATAGTGTGTGATGCAATAGGCCACAGGTGGCATAGCAGATTACCTCACCAGTAAAGAAAGATATACCAGCAGGGCAGAGACTGATTTTATGATAGTTAGAGACTATATCCAAGTATGATTTCTCTTTCAGTAGAATGATATGATTGTATGTTATAGGATATATACTATTTTAGACTGTGATTGATGGGGTTTGACCATAGTAAGATTTGTGTGAATAGGATATGACTGGCCCAAGAGAGAGGGGTGGGAGTTTTAATTTCGAGGACAAAATTCTTCTAAGGGGGGTAGATTTGTCACTACCATATTTTCTAGAAAAGGATATTTTAGTCATTTGATAATTAATTAAATATTGTGCATGTTAAATTTTTATTTATTGTATTATTTATTTATTATTAGCATGTTAGATTTATTTTTGGACTTGTGTTAGTGGACCTAACTATTTTAGTTCAGACTCATGGACCAACATTTAATTCTAGTTAGAATTGAGCCCAATAATTAGAAACCCAATTATTAGGAGGATAATTAATTATGTTAAACCAATTAGACTAGAAGCTTCCCTCCTTAATTAATTTCTTCATGAGAGGCCCCAAGGAATATTTTAGACTTTACATAGTAGCTTGAGGGAGGGGGCAAGTGAGGCCTATATAAAGGGGATGAAAACTTTTTCTCTCTTCATTTTTTTCATTCCAAATCTAGATCTAGAATTTTCCTCAACCAAATTCCAACAAATCTCTATCAAATTTTCACCCAATTATTTCTAAATCACCATTGGAGGCTATTAGAGCATGGATCTACAAGAAAGAAATATAAATCTACAAGAAGGAAGTATGGATCTACAAAGAGGAGCAATAATCTACAAGTTGAAGGCCAATTTCACCAATTTTGGAAACTTTATTGGAAATCCATCTTCCAATAGGTACAATTAAGCTTTTTTTTTTCCTTAAATTAGGTTCTAAATATAAGAATTAACCATGAAAAATCAACCCATATGTATAGGCTACCCATAGGATTTGATTTTGTGTTCATATGAGGCCTATTGAGAAAGTTATGGTACTTTTTGTGTCAATTTTAGGGAAATTCCGAGATTGACATTTATTGTGTGTGTCAATTGGTCCTATAGATCAATTTGACATGTGCTTGTGTGTTTGGGGCTAGTGTCATATCCATAATTGGGTATGTGTAGGTCGTATCCCATCAATTTGGTGATATGTGTTGATTTGGGGGGTTTTCCTCCTACACGGGACTTTGTACATGTCATATTTTGACACGGACACGTAGATCTATATTTGACTCTTCGTATTGTTCATAAATAATATATATGACTTGTTCGTGTCCTTCGGGGTACGTTTGGATGTGTGGTGCACTCGTGTCGCATGCGTATCCTAGATCTAGTGGGATACGATGTGATACTCTCCATATGTTTGTGCAAATTATATGTAGATCTATTTATTGTGTTCTTAATTCATGGAGGATATAATTGTATATATATATATATATATAGATATATATATTATGGTATATATAATTATGCTTCTTGTGTCTTAGATCTATATATTTATTATATATGTTGTAAGTAGCAATTCTTATATATGTATATAATTATATATGTTAGCATGTAAATAGATATTATGAGTTGTTATAATTATAATTATATAATGTGTATGGTGAATAATTATATGTATGTATATATATATATATATATATATATATATATATATATGTGTGTGTGTGTGTGTGTGTGTGTGTGTGTGTATGTTACTATGTATATTATGTACATAATACTATGTGAGGGTGTGTGTATAATTATTAGTATATATATATATATATATATATATATATATATATATATATATATATATATATATATATATATATATATATTATTACGTACAAATAACTATACATAATATATATTTGTACGTAATAATATATATATATATATATATATATATATATATATATATATATATGGTAGATATATATATGTTATTATATATTATATATATATATAGGTTTCAGCGACAATAGGAGAGTGTCGCAACAGCGAGCGTCGCAATAGCAGCAGCGGCAGCAGCTTTTCAACGACAGTAGTCAGCGACAGTTGCAGGAAACTGTCGCTGAAATAACAGTGTATCAGCAGAGTATCAGAAGCTTCAGCGATAGTTTTTAGTGACAATGCAGAAAACTATCACAAAAACTGCAGTGTATCTATATACACAGTAGCTTCTGCGACAGTAGACAGGGGCTTTTAATGACAGTTTGGCAGTTTTATATATATATATATATATATATATATATATATATATATATATATATATATGGTAATTAATATATACGTATATATGTTCCTAATTTTCTAAATTTGTTTTAGTATACTATATGTATAATATATTTAGTTGTAGCATATAATATTATTGGAATAGTTAGTATATTTTAGTTATCTATTGTTATGTGTATCTTTAGTTATATATATTATATATTTATAGGTATGTATATATGTATTAGTATTTAGTGTGTAGTTGGTAGTTAGTATTTATTCTATTTAGTACATACTAGAAGTTATATTGGATTGATATATGTATACATATAGTTATTGATGAATAGTTAGTATATATATAAAGATTTTGGCAATTACCTTGAGATACCAAGGTAAGTATCAAGATATACCAAGATATGGGTAGTAGGTATTGGCATAGTAATAGGATAGTTGTAAACTAGTTATGGGTGGGTATTAGGTGACTAAAATAAGGTATATAGTATTATATAAATACTAAATACTAAATACATGGTAGTTTATGTTTGATAATAAATGGAAGAAATAAGACGAGATTTATACGAAACCCGCTCTTAGGTTTACAAACAAGAAGTACAATTAATCTTATACGAGGATGTCGAGTACAATTTTTAATCTGGGTAAATATTGCTATAAGAGTCTGATCTGCAGTCGATCACTTTGTCCCTTGGACCACACGATGATGAAGAAGTGCCGTAGAAGACAGAAAGCAGATTCGAAGGTTGCTAAAGAGAGTGGATGCTCGATGCCAAAGTCGTCGATCACTACTCTTTGCCTGAGCTCTGGATTCTTCTCTCTCAAGGAATCTTTTTCTACACCTTGTTTTTCTCGACCCTTTCTTTCCGATCTGGATTTTTCGACCTTTTTCGACCTTTTCTTTCCGATCTGGATTTTTTGACCTTGGACCTCTGTTGATAGAGGTCTCTATTTATAGGGTTTTAGTGACAGTGACCACTCAGTCGACGTATAAGTCGGGTAGTAGAAAGTATGGCACTTTTTACGCGATGATAACAATAACCGTTACCCACGTATAAATGATCTTCTGAATGAGCGTGTGACCCGTGTCCCATCAAGAGATAACGCGTATAACTGCTGCGAAGATCACGGCATAAAAGTCACGTAGGTAGTTATTACTGCGTAGAAAAGGTTGGTGTAGAAGCCAATAACTGTCACCATGATGTAGAAGCCAAAGAGTTATCAAATCGGCATAGAAGCTGAGTAGGCGTAGAAGCCGAGCAGGCATAGAAGCCGAGTAGGCGTAGAAGCCGAGTAGATCCTCCTCCCTTGACTGAGGCTTTGAGCGAATTCTGGACCGAATAGATTTAATATGCACCGATGCAAATGTAGCCTGAGTTGGCGTATCCCAAGGAGATGGCGTACAGCGTGCTCCCTTATCTGAGAATAGCCTCACGGCGTAATGTGCAAAAGTGATGATGTGGACGTTATAGCTAAAATTACGGCTTTTGGAGATATAATCAAATCTCTTGCATTAAATACAGAGATCTGCCATCATCCTGCGCATTAAATACAGAGACGTGTCTCGAAGATCTGCCACCATTCTGTACATTAAATGCAGAGACGTGCCTCGAGCCCTGTACGAAGAGCAGCTTTTGACGTGGCAGCCTGTTTGTCTTCTGTGGAGCGTAAACAGCTCACATCTGCCTGTGTAAAACTAGGCAGCGTATTTCCTTGTATTCGTAAAAGCGGCTTATGCCGAGGAGATGTCACTAAACGACAGTTTGGTGACATTTAATCAAATTTCTTGCATTAAATACAGAGATCAGCCCCCATCCCGCGCATTAAATGCAGAGGCGTGCCTCGAGCCCTGTATGTAGAGCAGCTTTTGACGTGGCAGCCTGTTTGTCTTCTGTGGAGCGTAAACAACTCATATCTGCCTGTGTAAAACTAGACATTGTATTCCCTTGTATGCGTAAAAGCGATTTACGCCGAGGCAATGTCACTAAACAACAGCCTGGGTCGCTGTGCCGCGCCATCATTATAGCCATCGTCTGGGTAGTCGTATAGGACTCTTTGTCAGGAGTCAGACGTCAGATTCACTACATGATTTGACAGGTTCATTTTGAAGAATACGAAGCGTTCCTCGTACACTTTAATGCTGCATTAAAAGCGGATGAGTTTTATGCCATAAAAGCGATATAGCACCATTTTTACGCTGAAGCAGCCTGGATATACTGTATTACGCAGATAGTCCTTGAGCTTATATTTTACGCTGTACTTAGCGGAAAAGCTCTGTTGTACGCCGATGGCTCTGAAGTCATCTTTTTATGCTTCCCAGCACCAAAATACCGCGTATAGCTATTCAGCGTATTTTTTATGCTTCTACAAGACCCCCCTTCAAAGTTTTCAAATTCCTCGTAATTTGAGACGCTTTGAATGAAGCATGAAACGGTCAAGTCTGACTCATTCTTCAAGGCTGATTTCTTGGCAAATTCTTGGAGATTTATTGGGATTCGGTGTGTTCTCTTTTGCCTATATAAAGGCTGAGGAGTTAACTTGTTCTTCCCATATTTCCTTCACCACACAGAGATGATCGTCGGAGTTCGTCGGGTCGACTTGAGAAAGAAGAAGACCATATTCTTCCAGCATGTAAGGAGCCGAAAAAGAAGGCGTCTTCGAGCAAATGTCCTCTGCAACGATGGATCATGGAAGGATATCATAGCTTCCTTTGCTCGGGATAATCAGCAACTTCATATGGCGATTCGTTCAGGAGAGTGGAAGGGTCATGTTAGACCACACAGCTTGCAAGCTATATTTTCTCCTGATACTTTCGTGGACCAGAGCAGAAACTAGCTCTGTCCTCGAGTATTGAGTTGGGTTAAATACCTCAACTCAATCTGTCATGGCATATGGAGGATGGGCTCTGAATAATTCAGGCAGGCCCAGTTTTGTATCCTCCCGCCATTAATCATTTTCTTGTTAATCGGTCGCAAAAATTGACTAACTGCTGAAGAAGACGGAAGAAGATCTCCACCAATACGAGAACCTGGCAGAACAGATTCTGGGGGTGGCCTTCCGATGACGATGAGGAAATCCTTTGTAGATGGGATTTCCCTCATATATAATCATAAAAATGAAGAAAAACCCTCTGTATATCGGATTTCCCTCATATGTAATCATGATTTAATAAAATCGTCTTCTTCTGTGCATATGATTATCTGGCCATATTTTTTGCTGTTATAAAGTCTGAATATGTGTAGCTTCGACACGTCTGGTAACTTTATGCCGACTCTGATAGAAAGAGTGCTAGGTCTCGTCCTGTCTTTTACGCATAACTAAGGATGCGCAGAAAGCTGCTTAGCATTTAAGTCGAGTATTCGAACTATCCTGCTGTTTAGGAATGGGGACCTGCGTAGAATTCTGAACCGTCACTTCTGATAAGAAGAACTTTCGTTCAGACCATCATCTTCAAGAACGATTTCCCAAAAATCCCTTGAAATAGGGCGAGAAACGTCTGTCAAACTGAGTCGCCATCTTGAACTGTAGATGAAATATTCAGACTGGATTCTGGATGAACTTCCAATCGACCCAAGAAGAAAATTCACTTTCAATGTTGAACTCTGTATGCTTTAGGTACTTGGGATATTTTGGGGCCAAGAAGGAGTATCCTCTGCGTGAACCCTTGTAATTGACCGCCTTGAGAATTGTTCAGATATACACATATTCTGGCCTGCGTATTCTCAGATATGCGGAAAGTCATAGATCTATACTGTGGATGAACATAAAATCATAAGTTTGTAGCCTCTCGAGCGTAAAAGCTGCTGAGTATGAGAGCATCCGGGCATAGAAACTATAGATTTGTAGCCTCTGAAAAGAAAATCTTCCGAGCGTGAAGTTGTGGATCTGTTGCTTCTGAGCGTAAAAAGCCACCGAGTGTGAAATCATAGATTTGTAGCTCCTGAGCGTGAAGTCGTAGGTTTGTAGCCTTTCGAGCGTAAAGGCTACCGAGCATAAAAGCACCCGGGCGTAAAACCATAGACTTATAGTCTCTGAGCGTAAAACCGTAGATCTGTAGCTACCGAGCGTAGAAAGCTCCTTGGCGTAGAACCACGAATCTGCTTTGCACGAAAACTTTTCAAATTCGCTGACTGTCCGTCTTCCCTGAGTAATAGGCTGACGTAGTACCCAATCATAACCGAATATTAATTGTTGGATTTGGTTCGGTATTCGAGGAGTCCATCCGAACTCTATATATACCCCAAGGCTCTCAGAGAAAAACTTTTCATCTGTCTTTTGCAAAAGAAAGCCTTCGACTCTTTGAGTTCTCTCCTTCGTTTTCTCTCCGAGCATTCAGAGTTTTCAGCAATGGCCCCGAAACCAATCCCCTCCTCTAAGGGAAAGAAGGTTGACTCTTCTTCTCGCTCTTCTGCCCAAGCGAGAGCGACTTCCGTCGGGAAAGGCGAGCTTCATTCTGAACGAAGTGTCCCGTCGACGAGCAGTGCACCCAGAGTTATAGGTAGAGTTTTTGGGACGAAAAAAACAACAAAAATTCTTCGCACACGTTGTACATGAACGCGCTAGGTCGTCTTCTGTGCTGATAGCCTCTTCGAGGAAGATGATGCACAGAGATATTTCATCTTTTATGCCCATATTTCTAATGTGTCAGCGAAAAAACTCCATATTTTTGCAGTATGGCGTAAAAGCACAGACTGTCAAAACTTGGCGTATACTATAAAATTTGAGTTTTATGCTTCTGGATGGAAATTCTGGCATAATAACTCAAGCTTTGGCAGTCTGGCGTAAAACACAGACTGTCAAGTTTTTTGTGTATCCTGCCAGTCTTGAATTTTACGCCTTAGAATAAGATTCCAGCGTAAAAGATCAAGTTTTTATAGTCTTGACGTAAAGCACAGACTGTTGACTTTTGGCATATGCTGCAAGATTTGTAATGTCTAGTATAGAAACTGACGTATTTTTCTTGCGCTTTGCAGTTAACTTGCATATGTCTCCATTGGCTGAGGTGATGGGTTCTGCTGCCGGGATGCTGCATTCCAACTACCTGGAGGATCTGTCCCACGTGATATTTCCTATCTCCGGACCCCAGTATCCTGAAGGAAGGGGAATCCTGATATCGGCTCAAAGCGAGCGAACGTTGTTGAACATGCTCAACGGAGAGCCCCTGACGTACATAGACGGGGCCCAATATATAAAGCCGGCTTTTCTCTTCGGTGACATGATTGACAAGCAGTCCCAGACGAAGCCCAAGAAAGAACTCTGGGTTTTTCCTGCCGGTGGCTTGGTCATGTATCTGCCCAAGATGCTGAGAGACTATCCCATCTCGGCATTCTTCCATGCTACACATCCCAGGAGGATGTCATGGACGCTGACTCCCAATCTTTACGGCCGGCCGGGGAAGATATTTTACCAGAAAGGATCTGGCCCAGGGTCATTTGTCATCCGCCCTTCCGGCTCTGTGATGCCGTTCAGGGGATTGTATCCGGGCAGTGTCCCGAGTAAAGATAGTTTGCTGCTCCAGCCGGTCCAATTACCGACTTTCTGCAATGATTTCATGGGGCATGGAGGAGTATACCCCAAGGTTAATCCTCGGTGCAATGGGTGGATCACCCCAACAAATCTTCGATGGATGCGCTTAGCTAACTGAGCCCTAAAGCATTTTCAGACCGAGCTTGAGAGCATTGGTCTATACGCAGCTGTGAGTGCCACCAGTGTTGGATTACCTCTCAATCCTAACCTGTTTCTGGCTCTGATGGAGCGATATATCTCGCTCACTGGGACTTTCGCCACTCTACTGGAGGAGTTGGGATTGGCCCTCCACGAGATGGCAGAGATTTCGAGACTGCCAATGGAGGATACTCCTTATGAAGAGTATGTTCCCACAAACCAGGAGCTGGGGGATTCAGACCCTCGGGTAGTGGCAGTATACCAGGAGCTGATGTGCCACTACCTGGCGTGTACCGCCTTTTATGGTGAGCCTTCTGATTTGGTTCATACCAAAAAATGGGCGTCCTACCTCTTCTTTCACCGGGCCAGGGCTGCTAAGCCAGAGAAAGTCTTGGATAGCAAGGATCAGCCTCTGAGCTTTCTGAGCGTGCTTAGTGCTCAGGTAGTCGACGATCTTATCGAAGACGCTGGGGCTCCAGATCAGATTCTCGACGAAGGGATAGGGAAATATCTTGCAGGCACTAAGGCCTACAGTTATTTGAGGCATTGCCGCAGGCCTCTGTCCAAGGAAGCTCAACTGGCTGGCTTCCTCTCTATATGGCTGCGCCGACTGGTGGTACCCGATATTGCATCTGCGGACCGCATTTACCGTAACACGCTATGGCCTGCAGTGCGTCTGGTGTTCGGGGCAAGACTGGGCTTGCTCCCTGCCATGGTGTGCTGCATACAAGATGGCTTGAGGGCCATTACTGGCGGGCTGCTTGTCGATAAAACTCGACGTGATAGCTTTCCCTGGGTAGAATTACTATACCTATATTTGATGGGATGGTTAATTCTCCATAACCCCAGGGTGATGTCTCCCGGCTCTGGCAGTAGTTCGGGGGGTAGTTTCTTGCTGAATTATAAGAAATCCTCCTGGAATATGACCACAGTTTTAGACTGTCGGCGGGCGCTGAATTTTAGTCACAGCTGGAAGCTCTTCTGCACTGTCCCCTCTGTACATCTCAATCAACATGGGTGCAGACTTCAGGATATAGGCGACGGGAAGACCGTTCTTTCTCCTGAGGCTTTTAATTGGTTGGTCTGCATTAGACCTTCCCATTTTCTGTACAGAAGTGAAGACCAATGCTTCTTGGAGCCCTACCTGCCTAGTCGATTTGCCAGGCAGTTTGGGTATGACTAATTGCATGTGGGCAATGCCGTCACCAGCTTTAGGTCTAGGGGTGGACTCATTGATGGAGCGAGAGGATGGCGATACTTCATCATGGGTTGCACTGAAGCAATTTTTACCGTGCCCGTCATTTCACTCTCCACGGAGCTGCGCATCCTCCACTCGTATGCCCAGTTTTATGTGGCAACCAACACCTTCCATCGCAATTTTGATATGCATGGAAGTTTTAGGATGCCCTCCTCCAAGTCCGTAGGAAGAGACGAAATCCCCTTGGTCTCCTCTGACGAGGGTGAAGATTCCGTCAATCCAGATGAGCCTCTGTTGGCGGTACCGAGGGGTGACATACCTCCGCCTGCAGGGCCTCTTGTCATCTTTGGTAAGCGAAGGGCTCCTGTTTCGAAGGAGACTTCCCCTCGTAAGAAGAAGAAGAAGACGGTTAGTCGTCCTCTCAGGATTCCCGGCCATGAGGCTCCTAGAAGTGAACCTGCTGCTTCCCCTGTCGGGGACGATTCTTTGATTGGAGGTTCCTCGCCTTTTAGAGAGGGATCCTCTATAGTTTTGGCTGGCGTTGCCGGAGAATTCCTACTTGAGGCTGCTGTCGCTGCTACCGCTTCAGGTAGTGGTACGAAATCGCCTTCGGGGCCGAGCCGAATAAGGATATCTTTATCCAGATCAGCATCGGGAGAAACCCCTGCCGTGTCTGTAGGTGCACCCAGCGAGATTTCACCTGATGAACCTCGATTTGATCTGGGTGAGGACTCGGAAGAATACTTGCCGATGTCAGTTAGCACACCCCCTTCTCCAGGTATGACAGCTCGCTTAGCATCATTAAGAAATGATTTAGCTGTACTGGCCGCAGACGCGACATATATACCATCAGCCATGGGTAAATATCCTCTTTACGCCTCTTTTTAGAAAAGTTAACATCATTTTGATATTAACTTCATTTTGTCTTCTTTTCAGGGGAAGACATCTTCGGAGAGGGCAGTGTTGACGCGCCTTTTGGCTCTGTTTCAGCTCCTGGTGATGACATAGAGGTGCCCGATTTTGAAGAGAAAACATTTTTGGTGCCGGCTCGCCCGAAGTGGTTCCGATATCTTAAGAGGAGGATGAGCCTGTCATTGCGACAATGCCTCCTTTGAGTACGCAGGTTACTTCGTCTGTTGTTGGCGCATCTTCTTTTGTCGCACCATCTATTGAGGCGACGGCTGTGGCAGCATCGTCTGCGGTCGTCCCTGGAGGAAGGTTCGCCAATATTGCAGCCACTCCCAGCGTTCATTCGGATCTAGCTATGCTGACTGAGCAGTACACTAGTATCTTCTACACCACCTTGAAAATGCTAATATCAATGGTGTTGGAGAAGAACCTAAGCTTCGAGGCTCTGAGGAGGTCCTCTCGGTTAGCGATAGTGCCGATCAGATAATTCAACGACACTGGGGTAGCTGACACACTGGAGGAGATAGTTAATGGTTTGGAGCCACCCATTAACGAATATCTGCAGCTATCTCGAGGCAGCATTGACGGCCTCGTTGAAGCTAGGTATGACTCCCTGACTGCAGAGCTTGCTGGGCAACTTGAATCTCTAAATAAATCCGTCCAGGAACAGCAGCAGGAGATAGATCATGAGCGTGCCGAACTGGAGTATGTCATTCCTCAGCTGACTCAGTGCGACGTCGACTATAAGGAAGTGACAGCAAGGGTCCGCAGATTGAGAGATGAACTCGCTCAAGCGGAGGAGGAGGCTGTCTCTTTGTCGGCATCTCGAGATGTGCTGAAGCATCGA
The DNA here is from genome assembly GCA_036927795.1 of Iris macrosiphon. Taxonomy (NCBI): domain Eukaryota; kingdom Viridiplantae; phylum Streptophyta; class Magnoliopsida; order Asparagales; family Iridaceae; genus Iris; species Iris macrosiphon. The sequence continues at coordinate 116,946,123 of JAYESA010000008.1, read as the reverse complement.
ATGGAGACCGCTCAACAGAACCTGGCACATGTGGGTGTCATCCACTTAGGTCTTGCACGTGCTCGGTCCGAGCTAGTTGCTTTGAACAATAATGCGGCAATGTTGGAACGGGCTCGCGCCGACGTCTTGAGCTCCAGGGATGAGAGAATGGCTGCTCTGGCACGGCGGATTCGCGACCTAACCGCTCCCCCCAAATGATGTACTTTTTGGTTTTAATATGTACTTTTGCTCTTTCTGGGCATAATAAAGAGGTTTTTATCTGACTTTATGGACCCATCATTTTGGAATATAAATGACATATTTGGGTGAAAGTGATATCAAAGATAATATGGACGTGATATACTCTCGGTAAGCTTCAGCATGACATATCTATTCAGAAGTTATATGGACGTGATAGAATATGCTTCGACTAAAGTTTGTACACAAAACACTATCAGAGGTAATATGGACGTGATAGGTCTTGATGTTCCAAATTAGTTAAACATATCTATTCAGAGGTTATATGGACATGATAGAATACGATCCAACTAGTTTCATTTTGGAAGTAGTATTGTCAGAATAAGATCTTCACCATACTCCATTTGAGCAAAGGAGGTTAAGCATAGTACCTTTTCAGGAATTTGCCATTGATAGGAGCCATCAACAAGTCTCCGTTAGGCTTGGCTAACCTGTAAGCGCCGTTTGAGAATGTCGTCTCGATCACATAAGGGCCTTCCCATTTGGGCTGGAATTTACCCTTACTCTTGTGAGTAATAATCATTGGCCTTCTCAAAGCTAAAACTAGCTCGCCAACTTTGAACACTCTTTCCTTTACTTTTTGATTAAAAGATCTGGAAATGCATGCCTGGTAGAACGCGATGCGCTGTTGAGCTTGGAGGCGTTTCTCGTCTAATCCTTCTAGCTCTTGAAGCCTTAACAGGTCATTCTTTTCTTGAGTCAACTTATTAGCCACTGTTATCCTGAGTGACGGAATATGGACTTCGATGGGGAGAACTGCTTCACTTCCGTAAACCAATGAGAATGGGGTACAACCTGTCGGTGCCCGTACCGTCGTGCGGTATGCCCAGAGACATTCTCCTAGCTTCTCATTCTAATCTCTTTTGTTCGAAGAGACGAACTTTTTCAAGAGCTTGATAATGGTTTTGTTGAAAGCTTTCGCCAAACCATTAGCAGCAGGATTATATGCCGTAGAGGCCATATTTTGTATCCGATTTTTATCGCAAAATTGATGAAACGCCTGGCTGATGAATTGAGGCCCATTGTCATGAATTATCCTTCGGGGTATCCCAAAGCGATAAATGACATGATGCTTGATGAAGCTGATCATATTAGATGCCTTTACCTCAGCAAGAGGGATCGCCTCTACCCATTTGGAGAAATAATCCGTGATAGCCAGTATGAACCGGTGACCTCTGGAAGAAGATGGGTGAATAGGACCAATGATATCCATACCCCATGCTTCGAAAGGCCAGAATACAACCGTAGGATGTAGATGTTCAGAAGATTGATGTATAAAGTCTGCATGAACCTGATAGGCTTTGCATTATTTTGCATACCTTATTTCATCTGTAATCATAGTAGGCCAGTAATAGCCCATTCTCCTGATACGATCTTGTAGCTTAGGACCGGGTTGATGCGCTCTGCATATGCCGTCGTAAGCTTCACGGATAACCCGCTGTGCCTCGTCATCGGAGAGACATCTCAATAGCAGTCCATCGTAGGTCCGGCGATATAGACACTGTAAAGACGCATCAAAATAGAAGCGTAATGATCATCTTTTGACGGATACTGCTTCTTTAGGGTACTCTGGCAAGATTCTGTATGCCACAAAATCTATAAACGGACTTCTCCAGTCTCTCTTGGGAGGATCGGTGTTCACAGCGTAGCTGCGTTCTATGTGAAAGTTATTTTTCACACAGAATAAATCTCTGTTAAGAAGGATCACCGAATTCTGCCTTCTTATAGGAGTAGCTAAATCTGCAGCTAGACTGGCTAGGACATCAGCTTCCATATTCTGAGATCGAGGTACATGCTATAGGAAGAACCCTTTGAATGTCATGGCTATCTCGACCGTTGCTCGGTGATAGGGGATAAGGTCTGGATTTCGGACTTCATATATTCCTCTGACTTGATTGACGATCAGCAGAGAATCACCGAAAGCTTCCAGAGATTCGACGCCCAATTCTTTAGCGACTTGGAGCCCGATTAGTAGAGCGTTATACTCTGCCACATTATTGGAACATGGCTCGCTAAGAGAATACGCTCGATAGATGACGAGTTTATCAGGAGTAACCAGGATAATTCCTACTCCTGAAACCACGTTTCCCCTGGGACCAGTCCTGGAGGCACCATCGAAGAATAGTTGCCATGCATCACTTTCTATTACAGAATTATATTCCGCAACTTCGTCGGGAATGTCCTCGTATAGTTTGGAGGCCTTCGAGATCGGATGAGCAGCTAAGAAATCAGCCAATGCTTGGCCTTTGATGGACTTCTGAGGGACGTACACCATGTCATACGGTATTAATAACATCGTCCAAGTCGCGAGTCGGGAATTAAGAATACTTGGCTTGTTCATCAGTACCCGAAGAGGTTGATCCTGGAGATGATGTGAATAGTCTGGCCTGTGACATAGTATCGTATTTTCTGAATAGCGAACATCAGAGCCAAGCATTCTTTTTCTACTGGACTGTACCGGTGTTCAGCTCCGATCATCATCCTGTTTAGATAGTAGATAGCATGTTCATGACCCACATCATTCTTCTGTGCGAGAAGAGCTCCCAGGAAATGATCCATCGCTCGAACATACAGCAAGAATGGTCTTCCTATGACGGAAGGCACCAGAACTGGCAGATTAGTGAGGTAGCGTTTGATATCATTAAATGCTTGCTGACAGGCTTTGTCCCATACGAAGGATACACCTTTCTTCATGAGACAAGAAAAATGCTGACATCTCCCGGAGAGGTTGGATATGAATCTCCGAATATAAGCCAGACGACCTTGAAATCCCCTGAGTTCTCTCAGATTACGGGACGGTCGCATTTCTAAGATGGCCTTGACTTTATCAGGGTCCACTTGAATGCCTTTGGCGGTAATGATAAATCCCAGGAATTTGCCACTAGATACACCCAGAAAGGACTTTATAGGATTCATTTTGAGTTGATGTTGGCGCATCAACTCAAATACTGTCTTCAAGTCTTGGATGTGATTATCCTTGAGGCGGCTTTTGACAGCTACATCGTCCATGTAACATTCTACTGTTTTGCGTAAATGCTCATAGAATATGTTACTCATAGCCCGTTGGTACGTAACCCCGGCATTCTTCAATCCGAAGGGCATGACCGTATAGCAATATACACCCAATGGTGTTCGGAAGGCAGTATGCTTCTCGTCTTCAGTATGCATCTTGATTTGATTGTATCCTGAAAATCCGTCCATGAAAGGCATATGTTCAAAATTGCATGTATTATCAAGCATGACGTCTGTAATGGGAAGAGGAAACTCATCCTTGGGGCAGGCTGCATTCAAATCTCGGTAATCGATGCAGACACGTACTTTTTCATTTTTCTTCATGACCGGGACAACATTGGCGACCCAGTCGGGATGTTGTTCTTCTCGAATGAAACCGTAGGCTATCAACTTCTTGATTTCAGCTTCAATGGCGTCCATCATATCCGGGCAGAACCGGCGTTGGTGCTGCTTCACAAGCTTTGAATCAGGCAATATATTGAGTTTATGAGTAGCCACCTTTGGATCAAGACCTGGCATACCCTCATAATTCCATACAAAGACGTCGATATATTCTTTTATCTGCTGGATAACTTCTTCCCTTTCTTCTTCGGAAAGATTGTT
>JAYESA010000008.1:116632271-116937271 GCA_036927795.1 Iris macrosiphon | reverse complement strand
AATAGTAAGGCATCCCAAACTATACATACACAGATGATCATGAAGCTAGTTACAAAAATAAAGAACTAGCAATAGTACAATATTACATGATCAGCTCTAGCTATAGTCTAGAATATGCTTTACATGTAGGCCCGCAAGCAAGATATCAAGTTCCAAAATACGATCTAAACACATGCTCAGTGGCTAAACGTCCCAAAAATATAAGCACAAGATCATGTGGGTGATGGAGAAGAAACCCACCCATGGCCTCTGGTGCTCCTGGTATTCACCATCTTGAGACTGGAAATAAGGAAGATCATGTAGTCCTGCTCCAAAATTTGCTATACAAAACCAGTGGGGTCAGACCCTAAACCAACAAGTACCACAAGTGAGCCAACCTAGGGACTAAAAACTAGTATACAAACAAATCAGTAAGAAAATAGCACAAGAAAATAATTAAATAAGTATAATAGGTAGAATAATAGTTAAACAGTTCATGAGTATTTAAACAAGGATATCTGAAATCAGTACTCAGGTTACAGTTTTCAGATCAGTTGTTAAAATAAATTAGGACATGACTAGATTAGACTGGAAATTAAGAAATTATGGCCAATCATGCCCTACGGCTTGCTATCATTAGCTAACTAGGGTTATCACAGTCCCAGTTACTAACACATGCAATTTGAGATTCTATACAGCCACATACCCTGTAGACTATCCGGGTTATCCAGGCGTAAGGATACATAGAATAGATTATATTAGTATAATAATTTAGAGGTAAATGTAATATTTGACGACGTGGTAGAAGTGTACCCCTCACGACGGAGAGCTCCAAATCCATCAAGTGTCGCTGGATTACCAAGATTGTATGTAGCTAGAAAATCTTTCTAGATGCCTCTAATTCATTATTCTAGTTGTTATCCTGGGCAAGTTATTAAGAATTCTTGACCGTGGTGCTAAAAAATTTGCCTTAGACATGATGTAGGACATGATAAGACAGTATCTTGACAAGTACATTTAGGACATGAGCAAGTAAATCAATTACATAAATTTATCTTATCAGTTCAAGAATTTTAGTTCAGGAATTTCTAGAATGTCAGGAGTACGCTTCGTCGAGCCACTTTCAGGAATATCAGTATATGTAAGGTGTCGGAAGTTCAAGATTAACAGTGTCAATATAATCCATGTTCAGGGAATTCCAGGTACTGGCAGGTTGTCACAAATTGGGTTATAAGCAATTAGAGAAAGCTTGCATTCACAATAATTAAACATAATAGGCTAAACAATAGAAATAGTTAAACTATAAGAGAACAAATCATAAGAGGTTAAGCTACTATAAGTATCATAGGCACATGGGGCAATCTGTCCATATATAAGAGCTGGTCGCATGCAAGAGCTAGCCGCATGCAGCACACTAGCCGTATGGAAGAGGTGGTCACATGCAGCATACTGGCCGCATAGAAGATGCAAAGTCCACTCCTTGGGACAAGGTGAGTGATAGGCAATAAATACAAAGTCAGAAAAGTGACTGATATGACTGGCCGTGTCAGAGAAGTGACCAAAGTGACCGATTTGACTGGCCAAGAAAGGAAGTTAGAAGAAAAAGACAAAATTATGGAAAGTCATGCCAAGGCAGTGCTGAGTCATGCGTTCAAACAAGAGGAACACATAGCTCATGGCCCATGGACGCACTACTGAAATTTATGGGGTTTGCGATGCAATAAAACGTCGCTAAATTATAAATTTACCTCGCTAAAATGTATTAGCGACGTTATTAATGACATTTTATAAATATCGTGATATAGTTAGTCGCTGACAGGAAATACGTCACAACTAGCGACGTATCTTAGTGACGTATGAACATCATAAATTTTTCTCCAATTAGCGACGTTCTGCGTTGCGACGTCGGTATATGAGTGACACAAACTTGGTCAAAAAATGTCGCTGATATTTGTATACTTAGTGACGTTTACTGTGTCACAAAAAGTCGCTGACATTCCTTACTTAGCGACGTTTAGCAACGCAGATATGTCACTAATAATTATTAATGTAGCGATGTTTAGCAACGTATTTAGTTACGTCTTGATAACATAGCATATATTGCCAAGTCAGCATATTAGCGACGTTTAGTGACATCATGGTACAAGTTAGCGATATTTTGATACCTGTTAGCAACATATTTGTACATCGCTAAACGTCGCTAACTTGTTGTAAAAAAATAAAAAAATATGCAAATTGTTACATAATAGTTTATATAATAATATCCAACCTGCAGTTTATACAAATATATTCACAGTTTATAAAAATAGACCACTACGGTGAATGTCACACATAAGCAGATTGTTAAATACCGATAAATTTAAATCTATTGTCACTGTTGGCCAATGTCTTATAAATTTAAATATACATAAAAATCTGAAATAAATATCCTCATGTCACTAAAAGAATATATACAAAAGACCCCAAAAAAGGGCCAATATCATACAAATTCCCAAAAATGAGCCAATGTCACACAAACTCATAATTATTTGTCCAACCTATGACTAATGCTGATCAGGAAGAGGAGGAGAAAACCCCCCGCAACTGGGGTACAATATAGTCCAACTGGTCATGTGAATACGCCATCGATATCGAACTAGGAGGCAGTGTCGTCGGTGGACATGTCTATGTCAACGAACCAGGAGAACGTATCCGCTCCAATGTTGACAGCTGATCACTGTATGAATCCTTGATACCTATAATTTGAGTTACGAAACATTGTGTCGATGATGCCAGATTCGTAATGTCCTGCTGTGTCGCCTCGGTCATAGTCCTGAGCTCCAAAAGGTTTTGCTCGAGCGCATCAAAATGTGCTACGATCCTCGCATCGTCCATCTGCGGCTGAGACTAGGGCTGCCGCAAAATCCTTTCCATCAACTCATCACATAGAGACACAATTTGATGGTCAACTCTCTCCTGCTGGACTCGCACTGACTCCTGGAAAGGCTGTAGGGTATGCACAGGGCTAGAGGGGATCCTAGAGCATTGTATTGCAACATAGGCGTTGCAGGATCCCGTACCGTAGTACGTACCCCTCTGAAGACCACCTGCGACGGTCTGCCACATCTCGTTAGTCGATGGAACTGGATGGGCCGGTGGCTGCGAGGAAGTACCAGCCTCTCCCTCGGGAGGTGCAGTAGCAGCATATTGCGTCGACTGCTCTCGGAGTCGTAGATACTCATTCTAGAAAAAAAATTGCTCAATAAATATATTTGTTACTATCCACTCGTTATAAACATAAATGTTACTATCTAAGAAACTTATTACTAACTAGATATATATTTATTTGCATACTTTCTAAGTTATATTAAAATTAAAAAAACATAGAGTAATACTTACGTAAGTCTGTGTGGCCCTATCACCGATGAGCTATCCGCTCTTCCGATAGATGGCGAGTAAGACGGTCACCATGTTTGCGTCCTCACCCCTCTGGACCTATTAATTACAAATATATATATTGTTACTAAAATTAACCATTTTATCCTATTTTGTTTAAATAATATATACATTCAAATACTTACCATATGATAAAAATATTTCGTCATCGGAATCGATCCACCACACCACTTTTTTGCCTTTTTCTTGGCCGCCTTCGGCTTCTTCGACTTTTTCTTGTACCTGGGATCGTCGAATCTAGTCCTCATCTGAGTCCACTGCTCAGTCGTGATCCAACCTTGGATTGGTTTTCCCAAACAATCATGGTCCTTCTAATCATTGATCGCATCCCGGACTAGCTTGGCGGCGACAGAAGGAAACATCTCCCCGATTATCTCATCCTGGTGTGGTGGGTAGAAATACGTGTCCTACAAGAAGTAATATAGTAAGTTATGTAATATAAATAAATTAGATGATTGATATTAAAATAAAATATATTTTTACCTTGAAGTGCGCAAACCATAACGCCTTTCTCTCGTCTGGAGCATCGAAGTAGTTGATCTAAGGGCCACCATAATAGTACCTCAGAAATCGTCCCATTCGCCTCTCTACACTCGACGGATGATATCTATACAGAGATAATTATATTCATAGAAAATTCAATATATATATATACATATATATATATGCGTAAGGAAATGTTAACTAATTAACATACTTTATGCCGTCAACCCAAATCTCCATCTAATGCTCGTCCAGAGGCGTGCATAGAGGATCTCTCTGATACTGAGACGGCGGGGGCAGGGCCTAGTCCGTCTCCTCGTGGGTCTCCATGGTACCGTCAGCAATAGGAATGGTAGATGGAGGAGTAGGCTCCGGCCTGGAACTGCTCGTCCCAGGAGTACTGTCATGAGGAGATGCAAGTGGTCGGAAGAGTGGATTACTCGGAGACAATGGTCCGGACCTAGTACCAGGTACCGAAGGAGTGCTACTGCTCGGAGCATGGTGTCCTCTAGATGCTCATCTACGTTCGAACCCTCTGCGTCGTCCTATCATACTGATAACAACATATGATGATAAAATAAATACGCATATATATATATATATATATATATATATATATATATATATATATATATATATATATATAATACAAACAAAATGAAATAAAGAAGAAAAATAAAAGAAATCTCACAGTCATAATTGAATTGCACAGTAAATAATTACTAGTACATGTCACAAGTCTAAATAGATGGTACATTCTACGTTCAAAATATATAAATAGACTCGGAGCAAGCCTTCTCAAAATGAATTTTTTGGGTTATATTTTACAAATACATGTCGCAAGAATAAATAAATTTTATTTTATTTTTAATCATCTTCTAAAAAAATTTCTTCTTCATTTTCATCGTCCTCGTCCTCCTCCTCCTCTTCCTCCTCCTCTTCCTCTTCCTCCTCATATTTACTTTCATCTACTTTTTCTTCCTCTTCGAATAATTCTAACTCTTCTACACGTTTAGCCGTGTAATGAGGAACTTTCGTTGAGTCCACATTTATAATATTTGTTACAAGAGGTAGCTCATCCTCCTGATAAGCTATTTCGTCAACGTCAAAAGTATTTCTAGCTTTGGTCTTGTATACTGCCTACCAGTTTGACCTCGTTATTCCCTATTTAGGATAAGTTGTGAAGTACACGAGTTGAGTCTGACTTGAAAGGACAAATGGTTTGTAGCCTTGATATCGATGTTTATATCCAAAAGACCAGGCTTGTTTATTTTTAAACCTTGATCTTGGATCGGATCGAACCATTCACACTTGAATAACACGATCTTAGCAGGATTTATTCCATAATTATATGTCAGCTCCATAATCTTCCGTAAAACGTCAAAGAAATCATTGCCTATATCGACATCTTTATAGTTCAAAGATTTGATACACAAACAACAGTTTTCGTGTAATCAAGATTTACGAAGTTGTCTCTGATTGGGGCAGTTGTTGACTTATACCTAAATCCATTTACACAATAACTTGGCCAGATTTTGATGGCATAAATTGGCCCCTTAGCTAGAGTTCTAATAGATTCATTCTCAAGGGTTGTGTCTGGATGATCGACCTAAATACCACAAGGTAAAAAATTAAGTTCAACGTCCCATTAATTATTGTATAAAGTGCATATACAAAAACTAATTATCGAGCTCCTTACATATGCACTCAACCAAGAAGAAAAATAATGTCTTATTTCTTGTTCTACTTCTTCATCTGTTATGTATGGTCTACTCGAAATGACCTCTTCATTAAATGTATTAAAAATAACAAAATATCGGCCAATTTGTTTAATAATAATAGCGTATACTATTATATTGAGATAATGTGAACGTGGACATATTAAATACTTACCCCTCGAGCTTCTCCACTTCATCATCGTCGTAGTTGAGTAATATATAAAACTGAGCAGTCCTTAGCTCATCGTCATTCAGAAATCTCTTTATTTTTTCCAAATACTTTCTGAATGCATTGAATACTTTCAGTATTGCATCATTAGATTCCCGGTACCCGTCATTATTTTTTGGGGTTCTCGTTCGATTAGTAGCAACATGAGGCTTAAAATACATCGAACACAAGTTTATAGTCTCCTCGAGAACATATGCTTAACAAATAGAACCCTTGACCCGTGCCTTATTTTTAACCTTTCTCTTTAGGTGGTTCAAATGTCGCTCGAACGGATACATATACCGATAACCTTCAGGTCTACCGATACGGGCCTCATAGGAAAGATAAATTGGCAAATATTCCATGGAGTCGAAGAATCCAGGAGGAAACACCCTCTCGAGCTCTTACAATGTTATCGCAATGTCCTTCTCTTGCTTTTCAAGACGATCGACGAGCAATTTAGTAGAACAAAGATCTCTGAAGAATATGTTAAGCTCTGCTAATGGATCACAAACTACCTGCAGTAAGAATTCCCGAAATATAATCAAAATTAATCTCTCCATGAATATGTGACAGTCGTGGCACTTCATACCCGTCTGTTTGTTCTCCTTCAGGTCGACGCATCTTCTCAGATTCGAAACATACCCGTATGAAAATTTTAGCACCTGAATCTACCTACAAAGTCTTCCTTTATCCTCCTTGTCCCGTAAAAAAATTGTCATAGGCTGCTTATACTTCCCATTCCTTCCTCTATCAAATACAATGTTGGACGTTTGCATATTTCTTCCAAGTCCAACCTGGCCTTAGGATTGTCTTACGTCTTCCCCTTTACGTCTGTCTTACGTTTTCCCCTTTACGTCCATCACAGTATTAATTATGTTGTCAAATATATTCTTCTCAATATGCATGACATCAAGGTTATGTCTGATAAGATTGGTGCTCCAATATGGCATGTCCCAAAATATGGTCCTCTTCGTCTAGTTATGAGTGTGTCACGACCCGCACCCGAAATTTAGGCATGAGTCGTGGGTACGTATAGCCTACGCCTCAGCATCGGCGGTAGAACGCTGTCTAGGTCTCAAGACTATCAAACATAACTCAACCTATCAATGATCTCAACTCTATAGGGAGGACAATGATAAACATTGAATCAACAATTTATAATATACTCAATCACAAGACTATTGGAAAGTAAATGGCACGACGAGATATAAGGATAAAGAGTACTGACATAAGTCAAGCACAAAATATAAATACATCACAAGTCTAGAATCTAGATGTCCACCAAAAGTCTCAACAAAATATACAACCCATCTCTCAATTCTAGAACAATGATACATGGATAAGACAGTCTAAATGCCTGTAGGTGGTATCTCCTCTAAGATGGGAAACTCCTCTATAATTTCAGGTACAAAATCTCCCTCTGCGGCCATAGTAGGTAGGACAGAAGTCCTCCAAGTCCTCTAAAAAATATTATCCAGTCAGGATTAGAGCGAAGCACAAACACTAAACAACAGTTTTATTTATGTTGACAAAACTATAAAACAGTGTAAGGAAATACAAGTTGAAAGAAATACTGGAAATATGGAATACTAGAGAATATATAATAAGCAATAGAACATCTAGCAATGAATAGAAATACAAGTGAATGCTAGAACAAGTGAACTGAAATAAAGAATAAATATCTGGCTATGTGTTTGAAATATCAGTTTATTATGTGATCAGTTTGGGACGAGATCAGGCTTGTTATATATGATTGGCTATGATACATGTGAGGTCAGGCTAACCATCTGGTTAGCTATGATACGAGCAATAGTCAGGCTAATCATATATAACAGGCTATGAGGCACGTAAATGGTCAGGCTACACCCGTCGTGATGTGAGGGGTGAGCTATGATGCATGTAAGGTGGGGTATGATCACATAATCTGCTAATATTTCTCCATTGCTAATATTTCTACATCCCCAGCTAGCACGATGGATTCTAATCATCACTCCTCGTGACAGGTATCTAGGATGCTAACCCGTATATCCATAGTGTCAGAATCAAGTATACTATACAACTAGTATTATAGAATTAATCAACAAAAATAAAAACTATCAGAGAATGTACTCGTCTGTGGTTCTGAGGAAGGTGCGAGGATCAATGTCCAAGGCGAGATCACAATGACCTAATTATGGAATATCAATGTTAAAACACTGAAACAAAGGAATAAGCATGTTTAACTAATTAAACACGAGGCTTCTAGGTCATGTCTAAGTCCATACTAGGTTAACTAGGACCATACTAGGTCTATACCTTGTTACTCTAGGCTTTCCATGTTAATACTAAATAATATTTAAATACTAGGCTATTAGTATAAATATAACTCCTATATAGATTCTAAGTTATTACTTAAACTATGTAACTCTTACTTAACTAGTACTCTAATTCTAACCTCAACTCATACTGATACTCTAAGACTTTCCCCACTCCATGCCAACCTTACCCTTAACTAACCTTACCATACCAATCTACCCATACCAGCATTCATTACCAATACCTGATATACCATTACCTACACTATACTTGCACATACACTACTCCATTGAAGCACACACACCCGTACCTCATATGAGTATACCACCATTATCTGTACTCCCCACTTGCTACTTACCTGTGTGTGGTTCCCCCTTAACTGACATTAGCATCAGTCATCCAAAACCATACACTCCACAAGCCTTGAAGCCTTGCATCCTACTACAACACCAATCCCCTAAGTGCAGACCTCACTTGGACCTTAATGCCACAGTGAATGTCCAACTGTGTATGTTGCTGCCCTAACCTGGAAATGAACTGCCCCTTACCAGGCTTCCAACAGACCTATACCTCCATGCACAACCACAACATGACACCCTACATGTATGACTCCCTGTCCCTCAAGCACTGGCACAGTGAACTGACACAATTTCACAGTTTGAAATTATTCAGTTTCACACATACATGGCTTAAACCTTGAGACAAGCATATGACTACTGGCAGGATCACCCAGGTAGTATGAACTTGTTCATACTTACACAGGCAATGGCCTAAACTCAAAGACAATATTCGACTACTGGCTCTAACACTCTAGCAAATCCTACTACTCACTCAAAACTAATACACAGAACCCGACCTCTCATAACCTCTAATTACTGATATAATGAACACAGTAAACTGATACAAAACTGCTCAACACAGGTACCCAAGAAATCTAACTCACCGGTACACACAGTTCTCACTGAGACACACGACTAACACACTGACCTACTGATGCACACACACAAATACTCAGATATAACCCTCAAAACAGGAAAAACCCTCTTCTAAATCTACACAACACAGTGCAAGACCATGTCCAGCTGAACTCTGCCCCCTTCTCATACCTACTGCATAATGAATACACTAAACTCACTAATGTATCAATTTCTCAGGTAGAAGGTGTTAGTATACTCACCCAATCCAATACACTCACTAATCACTCAACATCACAGAGACACTCACACCTCTCACTCACTGAGACTCAAGGAACTGACACTCACAGTCTACTGATGCACAGCTTGCCTTGCTGATACACACAGAGGCTTCCTACACTACTACTGAAACTCACTGCACAATAAAGAAAAGTGATAGTGTACAGTAAACACATGGAACCCGATACTCTAGAGAAGTTAATTACTCAAGAACCTGGGTACTCTAACTGATCCTGATCCCTGACTGCACCCATACTGGAAACTAACACTCACAACAAACACACTGACCACTCACAGATACAAGCACATCACTCACTGAAATCACCTGAAATACTGATACACAACACAGCACACAGATCCTATGCTACTACTGATACTCTAACACTCGAGTTTAGATACTGTGCTACTGACTCTAGAACCTGAAAACCCGACTGATACACGATACAATCACTGGGAAACTCTGATACCTATACTCAATTCACTGATACCAGTGTCCCCCAATTTGCTGATAAATAAACCCTAGCACATTGAACCCGACTCTGCACAGGTTCTCAGGTACTGCCTCAAGGACTAGATTATACAGTTCACTCCCTATGGCACATTCCCCTCTCCAAAACGACACAAACCTATATATATATATATATACATATATATATATATATATACATATATATATATATATATATCATGCATCAAAATATGCAATATTAGAATAGGTTAGATAGGTATACCCCTATGAAGCATTCCATCGAACACGTAAGGTGCTGAATTCGGATCCCACAATAAGAACTCATGAATACCCAAACTAAAACCCTAAAATCGAGATCAAATCTATATGTATGTGATGTAATCAGGTGTAAATACATATTCCCATAATTAGGGCTCACGAATTTGGGGAAAAACCATCATTGAAACACAAAACCCTAAAATCACCCATGACCCCATGGAAGAACCAAAAGAGCCATTCCTAATTCAAATGGTGGGCTCCTAATGGCCAACAACAATTAAAAAATAGAATTAAATGGGGTTTTAATTCGGATCCTTACCTATTGGGAGATGGTTTCCCAATGTAGCTCCTCTTTCTTCAAGCCTCCTTGGTCCAAGCTCCTAGATCTCTCTTGATGGAGAAGGAAGAGGGTTTCTAGGGCTATAATTTCCTGAAATTTGAGGAAGGGAATGGTTTTCTAAGTGGAGGCTAGGTTTAGGGTTTTTCTTCATGAATGAAGAAGCTTGAGGGAGGCTCCCTCATATTAAATAGGACTAGGGTTAGGGTTAGGGCTTCTAATGCCAAGTGTCTAAATTGCCCTTCATGATTTGTCATGAAAAACTTAAATTAATAAGGGGTTTAGTCATTCATTGAGGGTTTAACTAAAAACTAAATAATAATTAGGGTTTGGTCACAAAGGTTTAATCTAATGGGTTTTTAGGTCAAGCCTATTAACCCATGCATGAAAGAACACCCAATCATTTATTTAATAAACTTATCATACATTTTATTAACACAATAAATTAACATGGCAAATTATAATAATACCCTAATCTAGAAGTGTGGTAGTGACAAGTCTACCCTCCAAAAAAAAATTCGTCCTCGAAATTGAATTAAAATAGAATAAGACAAAATCAGGCAAGGAATTATACCTCAAGTCTCGAAGAGATACGGGTATTGCTCGCGCATTTCGTCCTCTTTCTCCCAGGTCAACTCGCCTAGAGAGTGATGTCTCCATGGAACACGAACCAAAGGAATAGTCTGGTTCCGCAATACCTTCTCTCTGCGATCCAAGATCTCTACGGGCTGCTCAGGGTAGCTGAGAGTCGGACCAACCTTGATCTTCGAGTTATCTAGTACGTGACTAGGATCTTCCATATACTATCTCAGCTGTGACACGTGGAACACGTCATGCACTCCCTCTAGTGCATGTGGCAAGTCTAGTCTATACGCCACTAAACCGACCCTCGCAAGGATACCGAAAGGTCCGATGTAGCGTGGACTAAGCTTCCCGCCTCCACCAAAATGAATCGTGCCCCGTGTCAGAGAAATCCGTAGGAACACTAGATCGCCAACCTAGAACAAAACAGTCTCAATACATAGTCTAAAATAAAATAATCACAAGCCAAAAAACAACAACCTATACCTGAAACTCAAGGGGTCTACGGTGGCTGTCGGCCCAATGTCGCTGTCTGTCTTGCGCCACTCGCAGTCTGTCTCTGATGAGTTTCACTTTTTTTGCTGCATCTACGACCATTTCTGGTCCTAACAAGGCTCTCTCTTCGACGTCATCCCAAGATAACGGTGTACGACACCTCCGTCCATATAGAGCCTCGAATGACGATATCTCAATGCTGGCCTGGTAGCTGTTATTGTAAGCAAACTCTACCAGGTGTAGATGATCCTCCCAAGAACCTCCGAGATCTAGAACGCAAGTGCGTAGCATATCCTCGAGAGTCTGAATAGTCCTTTTAGACTGCCCGTCTGTCTGGGGGTGGTATGCGGTACTGAACTTGAGCTGAGTGCCCAAGCTAGCCTGCAGACTCCTCCAGAAGTGGGAAGTAAAATGACTATCCCAATTTGAGACGATGCTTATAGGAACCCTATGCAATCTGATAATCTGACGTACGTATATCTCTGCTAGCCTCTCCGTCGATGTGCCCACTTTGAAGGGTAAAAAGTGGGCTGATTTGGTCGACCAATCCACGATGACCCAAATTACGTCCTTCCCTCCTGGAGAACACGGAAGCCCTGAAACGAAATCCATAGTCACGTGCTCCCACTTTCACTCTGGGATAGGTAAAGGTTGAAGCAGTCCACCTGGTCTCTGCCGATCCGCCTTTACCTGCTGGCACACTAGACACCGGGATACGAAGCGTGCTACCTCGCACTTCATACCATACCACCATACGTGCTCTCTCAAGTCTCGATACATCTTGTTGGCACTGGGATGCATCGAGTACTGAGAGTGGTGTGCCTCCTGCAAAACCTCTTCGCGCAGCTCCCCGCTCAGCACACACATCCTCGTGCCGTGCCGTAAAGACCCATCATCCGCAATAGTAAAGTCGTCTGACAATCCCGTCCGAACCTATGCCCTGATACTCCTTAGAGCCTCATCATCATATTGCGTAGCTCTGATTCTGTCCATCAGCTTGGACTGTATCTGTAATCCCCACATCTGAATCCCGATACCGGGAACTAGCACCTCAATTCCCAAGCTTTCCAGATCAGCCAACAAATATTTATCTGTCGTCAAGTACATAGCCATCGGATACCTGCTCAAGGCATCGGCGACTACGTTGGACTTTCCTGGGTCGTACTGTCGTAGAAGCATGAAATATGCTAGAGAATTGTTCGCATATTTTACAGTCAAAACCCCAGCATACATGAAGTCCTTCCCTGCGTAAAACATAGCTTCAAGGTTGTTTGGCATAAAATAGGGCTTCAGAGCTGTCCGCATAAAACAAAGCTTCAAGGTTGTTTGGCGTAAAATAGGGCTTCAGAGCTGTCTGCGTAAAACAGAACTTTAAGGTTGTTTGGCGTAAAATAGGGCTTCAGAGCTGTCTGCGTAAAACAGAGCTTCAAGGTTGTTTGGCATAAAATAGGGCTTCAGAGCTGTCTACGTAAAACAGAACTTCGAGGTTGTTTGGCGTAAAATAAGGCTTCAGAGCTATCCGCGTAAAGCAGAGCTTCAAGGATGTTCTACGTAAAAGGTTGCTATACCTTCATGCGTAAAGTTTAAAATACGTTATTTTTAATGCAGCGTAAAGTTGTACGAGGAACTCTTCGTATTCCTCGGATGAATTTGTCAGTCAAATCAGTGAACTTGACATTTGACAAAAGTACTGCACGATGATAGAGAGAACGACTATGATGATAATTTTGCACAGAGACCCAGGTTGTCATTTTGGGACATATTTTTTATACAAGTCATTTTTACGCATTCAAAGGAAGAAAAATGGAGTCTTCTGAATATGTTGCCTATTCTACATTGACAGAAATAAGTTTTTATGCTCAAGACAAGACCAAATCAGATGCCACGTCAAAAGCTATTTCTTATACAGAGCTCGAGGCATATCTCTGTATTTAATACACGAGATTTTGTTCTATATTTTTTTAAAATTTATCATGACTAGGAAAGCTAAGATTGTGACTAATACGCTCATATTACCATCCTTGCATTTTACGCCAACCAGGCTATTTTCAACTATAGGAGTACGCTGTATGCTATCTCCTCAAAATATGCCAACTCGGCTATATTTGCAAAGGTACGTTGATAAGGCTACTTAGCCCAGAATACGCTCAAGACCTCAGTCGTGAAAGATAATTGGCTATTTTATGCTGGTTATCTATTATTCATGAATCATCAAGTTTTACGCAGGGGCAGTTACCTACATGGTTTGCATGCTATGATCTTCGAGAAGGAGTTATACGCGTTACCGTATAAAGGGATACGTGTCATATGTAGCGCCCCGTTCTCCCGGTGTGGAGAGCGCGGCTAAGAAATATAAGACGGTATCGTTCGATCGGGATAGATTGAATTAAGAACTCGTCCTCGTTATGGATTTGTTTCTTCGGAATCGATTCCCATATTCAGTGGACTGCGCCCCAAGGATCGGCTTAGCGGCAGAGTCAGGAGGGACCTCTCCGCTGCTATCTTTTATTGTCTCGGTTTTCGATGTCGCTTGTTGCTTTCGTGCTTTGAGTTGGTTTTGGGATTTGCTTATTTTCTTTGAACGGTTTTGATGGTTTTTATTATTTTCGTTCATTGACTTGCACTTCTATTCCGAGATTGGAAAGAGAGGAATGAAGTATTAATCGAGCTGTTCGTGTGCAGGTGAACGAGCAGTAGGCGGCTTGCGAGCGGAGTCGTGAAGCGCCTCTTTCCTTCTTCTTTCCAAAAATCTAAGTGAGTGGCTACCAACCCGATTAGCTAGCCTTGCTTCCAAGCTTCACTCCTTCACCCCGATCAAACGATACCAAGTAATAATAAAAGAAACCAAGATAAAAGAGAATAGACTGGGTTCATTATGCTTGTCAATAAACTTGTGAACGGTTATATCTTTGCATGCTTGTTCGTTTGTAATGTTCATCAAATGCATAGATACAAGTTTAAACGTATATCCTGATGCATGAATATAACGTAGTTGCAATGTAAACGAATCATGCAATGTTGCTTATCTTGTTCACGTGCCTCAACTGCATCAACGTTAACGTGCCACGAACGATTGATCACGGACAACTTGTGCACAAGGTAACGGGTTCCGCGGACGGTCGCTGGGGCACTGGCACCGATCCGGTCCGGGCGGAACTTCACGATAGTCTCACGTGCGAACGGAATGGCGTGCAGCGCCTCACGTGCTTCGTTGCACACCATCTTTGTTCAAAGACTAAACGGTCCATTATGGCTCCTAGCCAGTGATCCCAACGTGTATATTTAAACCTGTTGTATACTAACTTGTGTCTTCGTGGCAGGGAAGGCATGGTAAGTATTGTGCAGGAAATTCAGACGGTCAGGTAAAATCCACCTAACGGTGGCACGTTCATTTCAGTAAATTCTATATGCTGCTTACTTGTAAATGAACTAAGGCAAGATAAAAACCCACAAAAATATGCATGCTTCACTAAACAACGTGTTGATTGGTATAGTTCAGCTAGCTTGCCTTCACCAGCATATTTTGATATGCTGACCCTCGTTGAAACAGGTTCTCCGCACCAAGGCGAACCGAGCGAGGAGCCGAAGTCGTCTTCCCGATCCAGTCCAGCTATAGCGCATCTTCACCGCGCCTCGAAGCCTTTTGAAGCCAGAAGCTGCAACTCTTCATACACAAATGCAGCTCCGTGGCAAAGCGATCCTCCAGCCTGGAGGTCTTTATCATTTTGAGTTTATAAAGGGATGTAATGTACAGGACTGCTATCTCATTTTGAGTCAACTCTTTTGTAAGCCGTTCGGCATATTAGCTGACTCGTTCAGGAGTTTGTAATAGATGTTCATTATCAATAAAGAGAACTTTTCTATGTTTCAAATCTGTGTTTCAATTTATCTGCGTACTCTGAATATGTGCTTGCTATGCAAATCATTAAAGCCTTGTGCGGGCGCAACTCCAGGCCCGCACGGCGGTCACGATTCGGGGGATGCCTCAAGTAATTCTATGAAATTGGGTCGTGACATAGTGGTATCAGAGCACAGATTCAAAGTTTCTTAGACTTCGTGCTGGAAAAGTTCCTTTAACGATCAAATTTTTGTGCGAACTCTTGAACTCGCTAGGCCAAAATGAGATACGTTCATGCAATAAGTCCATAATACATTATGATCCTAATGTAATTTACCTTCTTTTGAAGGAATGGATCCAGCGCAATCTGCAGCGCAACCACCGAACGAAACACAAGAAAGCAGTTCGGGTAATTCGGGAAGCTCTCGGAGCCAGCGAGGCATATCTCAAGTCGACCCGCTTGAACGGGTAATACAAATGTTGGAATCGCAACGACAACGAGATGATGCTCGCCAAGCCAAGATCGAGAGTAATCTAGAGACCCGATTCTCAGTCCAACAAAAGCAGGTGGATGCCCTGCAACAGATTGTTCAGACTTTGGCTGCCAACCATTCCGCCGCAACAGCAACGACTCCGGTGGAACAGCCCGTGCTTGAAGTAGAGACGCCACAAATTCCAAGGCCGAGGGACGTGACTGCCTTCAACTTGGGACTCTTCAAGAAAGTCTGCAATACCCCATTCAACGGGACTGAGGACCCAGTGGTAGCTCTAGATTGGCTAGCCGAGCTCGAAGATCACTTCACTCTGCTAGAGGTCCCCGAAGATAAGCGCGTCGCCTGCACGCAACTACAGCTCTGCCTCAACGCACACGATTGGTGGGACGTGCATCGACGATCTCTCCAATTTGATCACGGAGATGAGGCGATCTCGTGGATGACCTTTCGTGCCGCGTTAGAAGAGGAGTTTATACCCCCTCCAGTGCAACGTCAAATGGAGAATGATTTCGTGCAACTGAGGCAGGGCAGTTTGACTGTGAAGCAGTACTCCGCCGAATTCAACCGACTCTCCAAATTCGCTAGGGCCTATTTACCTGATGCAGCGAGTCGAGCCAGAAGGTTTGAAGGTGGACTACGCCCTGCCATCCATTTGCACGTGGTCAATAATCAGTACGGGACAATGCGTGAAGTCATGAATCATGCCCTATCCCTCGAACCGCAGTATCCTCACGTTTCCACCGGCACTGTGCATACCTACAATCACAAACGCTAATGCAACGATAGAGGGAACACCGCTGCAAAACGCCCTAACCACGGCGGTTCACAAAAAGAAAATCGGAGGCAAATTTGTTATTTCTGTAACAAGCCGGGTCATACGGCCGATAAGTGTCGTCGCAAGCTAGGGTCTTGCCTCCGTTGTGGTGACCCAAACCATCGGGTAGATATTTGCCCCCTCCCGGATCGCTGTACCCCTGCTCCCTAACGGTAGGCCCTGTTCTTAAGTTTCGGGACGAAACTTCCAATTGGTTGGGTAGGATGTAGCGCCCCGTTCTTCCGGTGTGGAGAGCGCGGCTAAGAAATACAAGACGGTATCGTTCGATCGGGATAGATTGAATTAAGAACTCGTCCTCGTTATGGATTTGTTTCTTCGGAATCGATTCCCATATTCAGTGGACTGCGCCCTAAGGATCGGCTTAGCGGCAGAGTCAGGAGGGACCTCTCCGCTGCTATCTTTTATTGCCTCGGTTTTCGATGTCGCTTGTTGCTTTCGTGCTTTGAGTTGGTTTTGGGATTTGCTTGTTTTCTTTGAACGGTTTCGATGGTTTTCATTGTTTTCGTTCATTGACTTGCACTTCTATTCCGAGATTGGAAAGAGAGGAATGAAGTATTAATCGAGCTGTTCGTGTGCAGGTGAACGAGCAGTAGGCGGCTTGCGAGCGGAGTCGTGAAGCGCCTCTTTCCTTCTTCTTTCCAAAAATCTAAGTGAGTGGCTACCAACCCGATTAGCTAGCCTTGCTTCCAAGCTTCACTCCTTCACCCCGATCAAACGATACCAAGTAATAATAAAAGAAACCAAGATAAAAGAGAATAGACTGGGTTCATTATGCTTGTCAATAAACTTGTGAACGGTTATATCTTTGCATGCTTGTTCGTTTGTAATGTTCATCAAATGCATAGATACAAGTTTAAACGTATATCCTGATGCATGAATATAACGTAGTTGCAATATAAACGAATCATGCAATGTTGCTTATCTTGTTCACGTGCCTCAACTGCATCAACGTTAACGTGCCACGAACGATTGATCACGGACAACTTGTGCACAAGGTAACGGGTTCCGCGGACGGTCGCTGGGGCACTGGCACCGATCCGGTCCGGGCGGAACTTCACGATAGTCTCACGTGCGAACGGGATGGCGTGCAGTACCTCACGTGCTTCGTTGCACACCATCTTTGTTCAAAGACTAAACGGTCCATTATGGCTCCTAGCCAGTGATCCCAACGTGTATATTTAAACCTGTTGCATACTAACTTGTGTCTTCGTGGCAGGGAAGGCATGGTAAGTATTGTGCAGGAAATTCAGACGGTCAGGTAAAATCTACCTAACGGTGGCACGTTCATTTCAGTAAATTATATATGCTGCTTACTTGTAAATGAACTAAGGCAAGATAGAAACCCACAAAAATATGCATGCTTCACTAAACAACGTATTGATTGGTATAGTTCGGCTAGCTCGCCTTCACCAGCATGTTTCGATATGCTGACCCTCGTTGAAACAGGTTCTCCGCACCAAGGCGAACCGAGCGAGGAGCCGAAGTCGTCTTCCCGATCAAGTCCAGCTGTTAGCGCATCTTCACCGCGCCTCGAAGCCTTTTGAAGCCAGAAGCTGCAACTCTTCATACACAAATGCAGCTCCATGGCAAAGCGATCCTCCAGCCTGGAGGTCTTTATTATTTTGAGTTTATAAAGGGATGTAATGTACAGGACTGCTATCTCATTTTGAGTCAACTCTTTTGTAAGCCGTTCGGCATATTAGCTGACTCGTTCAGGAGTTTGTAATAGATGTTCATTATCAATAAAGAGAACTTTTCTATGTTTCAAATCTGTGTTTCAATTTATCTGCGTACTCTGAATATGTGCTTGCTATGCAAATTATTAAAGCCTTGTGCGGGCGCAACTCCAGGCCCGTACGGCGGTCACGATTCGAAGGACGCCTCAAGTGATTCTACGGAATTGGGTCGTGACATAGTGGTATCAGAGCACAGATTCAAAGTTCCTTAGACTTCGTGCTGGAAAAGTTCCTTTAACGATCAAATTCCTGTGCGAACTCTTGAACTCGCTAGGCCAAAATGAGATACGTTCATGCAATAAGTCCATAATATATTATGATCCTAATATAATTTACCTTCTTTTGAAGGAATGGATCCAGCACAATCTGCAGCGCAACCACCGAACGAAACACAAGAAAGCAGTTCGGGGACTTCGGGAAGCTCTCGGAGCCAGCGAGGCATATCTCAAGTCGACCCGCTTGAACGGGTAATACAAATGTTGGAATCGCAACGACAACGAGATGATGCTCGCCAAGCCAAGCTCGGGAGTAATCTAGAGACCCGATTCTCAGTCCAACAAAAGCAGGTGGATGCCCTGCAACAGATTGTTCAGACTTTGGCTGCCAACCATTCCGCCGCAACAGCAACGACTCCGGTGGAACAGCCCATGCTTGAAGTAGAGACGCCGCAAATTCCAAGGCCGAGGGACGTGACTGCCTTCAACTTGGGACTCTTCAAGAAAGTCTGCAATACCCCATTCAACTGGACTGAGGACCCAGTGGTAGCTCTAGATTGGCTAGCCGAGCTCGAAGATCACTTCACTCTGCTAGAGGTCCCCGAAGATAAGCGCGTCGCCTGCGCGCAACTACAGCTCCGCCTCAACGCACACGATTGGTGGGACGTGCATCGACGATCTCTCTAATTTGATCACGGAGATGAGGCGATCTCGTGGACGACCTTTCGTGCCGCGTTCGAAGAGGAGTTTATACCCCCTCAAGTGCAACGTCAAATGGAGAATGATTTCGTGCAACTGAGGCAGGGCAGTTTGACTGTGAAGCAGTACTCTGCCGAATTCAACCGACTCTCCAAATTCACTAGGGCCTATTTACCTGATGCAGCGAGTCGAGCCAGAAGGTTTGAAGGTGGACTACGCCCTGCCATCCATTCGCACGTGGTCAATAATCAGTACGGGACAATGTGTGAAGTCATAAATTATGCCCTATCCCTCGAACCGCAGTATCCTCACGTTTCCACCGGCGCTGTGCATACCTACAATCACAAACGCCAAGGCAACGATAGAGGGAACACCGCTGCAAAGTGCCCTAACCACGGCGGTTCACAAAAAGAAAATCGGAGGCAAATTTGTTATTTCTGTAACAAGCCGGGTCATACGGTCGATAAGTGCCGTCGCAAGCTAGGGTCTTGCCTCCGTTGTGGTGACCCAAACCATCGGGTAGATATTTGCCCCCTCCCAGATCGTCGTACCCCTGCTCCCTAACGGTAGGCCCTGTTCTTAAGTTTCGGGACGAAACTTCCAATTGGTTGGGTAGGATGTAGCGCCCCGTTCTCCCGGTGTGGAGAGCGCGGCTAAGAAATACAAGACGGTATCGTTCGATCGGGATAGATTGAATTAAGAACTCGTCCTCGTTATGGATTTGTTTCTTCGGAATCGATTCCCATATTCAGTGGACTGCGCCCCAAGGATCGGCTTAGCGGCAGAGTCAGGAGGGACCTCTCCGCTGCTATTTTTTATTGCCTCGATTTTCGATGTCGCTTGTTGCTTTCGTGCTTTGAGTTGGTTTTGGGATTTGCTTGTTTTCTTTGAACGGTTTCGATGGTTTTCATTGTTTTCGTTCATTGACTTGCACTTCTATTTCGAGATTGGAAAGAGAGGAATGAAGTATTAATCGAGCTGTTCGTGTGCAGGTGAACGAGCAGTAGGCGGCTTGCGAGCGGAGTCGTGAAGTGCCTCTTTCCTTCTTCTTTCCAAAAATCTAAGTGAGTGGCTACCAACCCGATTAGCTAGCCTTGCTTCCAAGCTTCACTCCTTCACCCCGATCAAACGATACCAAGTAATAATAAAAGAAACCAAGATAAAAGAGAATAGACTGGGTTCATTATGCTTGTCAATAAACTTGTGAACGGTTATATCTTTGCATACTTGTTCGTTTGTAATGTTCATCAAATGCATAGATACAAGTTTAAACGTATATCCTGATGCATGAATATAACGTAGTTGCAATGTAAACGAATCATGCAATGTTGCTTATCTTGTTCACGTGCCTCAACTGCATCAACGTTAACGTGCCACGAACGATTGATCACGGACAACTTGTGCACAAGGTAACGGGTTCCGCGGACGGTCGCTGGGGCACTGGCACCGATCCGGTTCGGGCGAAACTTCACGATAGTCTCACGTGCGAATGGGATGGCGTGCAGTGCCTCACGTGCTTCGTTGCACACCATCTTTGTTCAAAGACTAAACGGTCCATTATGGCTCCTAGCCAGTGATCCCAACGTATATATTTAAACCTGTTGCATACTAACTTGTGTCTTCGTGGCAGGGAAGGCATGGTAAGTATTGTGCAAGAAATTCAGACGGTCAGGTAAAATCCACCTAACGGTGGCACGTTCATTTCATTAAATTCTATATGCTGCTTACTTGTAAATGAACTAAGGCAAGATAGAAACCCACAAAAATATGCATGCTTCACTAAACAACGTGTTGATTGGTATAGTTCAGCTAGCTCACCTTCACCAGCATGTTTCGATATGCTGACCCTCGTTGAAACAGGTTCTCCGCACCAAGGCGAACCGAGCGAGGAGCCGAAGTCGTCTTTCCGATCCAGTCCAGCTGTTAGCGCATCTTCACCGCGCCTCGAAGCCTTTTGAAGCCAGAAGCTGCAACTCTTCATACACAAATGCAGCTTCGTGGCAAAGCGATCCTCCAGCCTGGAGGTCTTTATCATTTTGAGTTTATAAAGGGATGTAATGTACAGGACTGCTATCTCATTTTGAGTCAACTCTTTTGTAAGCCGTTCGGCATATTAGCTGACTCGTTCAAGAGTTTATAATAGATGTTCATTATCAATAAAGAGAACTTTCTATGTTTCAAATCTGTGTTTCAATTTATCTGCGTACTCTGAATATGTGCTTGCTATGCAAATCATTAAAGCCTTGTGCGGGCGCAACTCCAGGCCCGCACGGCGGTCACGATTCGGGGGACGCCTCAAGTGATTCTACAGAATTGGGTCGTGACATCATACGCAGATTCAAAAGATTATTTGAATGTGGGTAGCAGTTGTCATAACCGTAGCATAAATGAGGCAATCTTCTTCACAGTTTGGCCTTTTACGCTAATAAGATAGTTATTTGGCTTTTATGCCAACCAGGCAGTTACTTAATTGATCTTTATAAATAGAGACCTCTGGTCATAGGAGAAAAAAGGGTGGAAAAGGACAAGGAAAGAGGAGAGGAAATTGGTTTTGGCTGACAACTTTGGCAACAAGAATTCAATCCTGCTTGCAACTTTCTTTTGGCCGGCTTTTGCCTTCAGTTCAGAGAAAGTTTGAAGCTTCTTCTATGGCACTTCTTCATCATCGTGTAGTCCAAGGAACAAAGTGATCGACTGCATATCAGACTTCCATAGCAATACTTTTCCAGAATTATTTTATTATACTTAATATCCTCGTATATGATTAATTGTACTTTTCTCTTTTCTCGTTTGTAAGCAAAAGTTTTGTATAAATATTTGTTTATCCAAACAAAATGATGACTCTGCTGGGGACGACTTTATCCTCTGACGAGAAAGTAATTGCTCAACACGATAATGTATCCATCGGATCGACGAAGAAGACTTTGGTCGTCCAGTTCGACCAATCTGCCTATGAAGACATGCTTTATGCAGGGGGTAGTTCTCATTCTTCCTCTGTCCATAACAACAGGAAGCTGTGTAAAGTGTGGATGCCTAAGACGTCCTCTACCCTTCCTGTAAGTTCTCATTCACTAATCAACAAAGTTGTGACAACACAGCCAACATGCTCTGTGCGTAAAATTTTGTCTCTCGTTTGTGACATGGTAGGCAAAACTTCTGGCAATGCCTCAGTGCCAATCCAGAAGTCTCAAACACGCCCTGCGCGTAAACCTTCGTCTCCCGTCTGTGACGTGGTAGACAAAACTTCTGGCAATGCCTCAATGCTAATCCAGAAGTCTCAAACACGCCCAGCGCATAAACCTTCATCTCACGTCTGTGACGTGGTAGACAAAACTTCTGGCAAGGCCTCAGTGCCAATCCGAAAATTTTAAACATGCCCTGCGCGTAAAATTACATCTTTCGTCTATGATGAGGCAGATGTACCCTTTGATAACATCAAAGGAAAATAAGTGATGAATCCTTCAACCTCTAAGCTTTTACGCCCACAAGAGAAGAAAGTTCCCACTTTATAGATTACGCGTGACGCTGAAAGCCGTTTGAGGATTTTCCCTGTTTTACGCGAACCTATGCAAAAATCTAAATTATGCCAAGATAGGTATGTCCACGTAAAGAAGACTTATTTTAAGGGAAGATACACTACTCAGACAGATGATGGATTATATGCTACTCATATGGGTGGACTGTTGTATTCCTATGGCAGAGAAAGGGTTATGGTTCCTAACCTACACATTCCTACTGATGTAAAATGGCAGAATAAGCCTTCTTCTTATTCTTCTGGTAATCTCCCTGATTTACGTGATTTCTTGGTCCAGAAATGCAAAGACAGGAGATCTCCTAATATGTCTTATCACACCCCTAGAGAACATTATTGTAATAGTCATAAGGTTGCAATTAACTGTTGTTGTTCTAAAGCAAAACGGTCAGTGTTCGACCGATTGAACTATTCTTTGTCATTACAGGAAGAAGAACCAATATTTGCTTCAGTAAATATGGCTTCGTATATTCCTAGAGGAAGGTCGAGTTCAAGACGTCATCCCTCCAGAACTCCAAACCAAAGGAGATTTGACAGACTCATCGAGATTTTTGAAGAAGGTATTTTTCGAAACACTCGCTCGAGGTCACGACAATCAGCTTCATAATCTTCAGATTCCGATACTAGGAGTTGCCAGTTTTTTGAACCAGATGCTGAAAGTATAGATTCAATCTCTACAGAGATCTATACTAATCCCTCAGTGGCATCTAGAGAAATAGGAGTTTATGCTGTTGGAGATGAACATGAAGAAGCTTCCCCATCAGGAAGTACTGAACTACGCATCACTGCATTGGAAACATCACTTAAAGAAATACATACCATGATGGAGAGTATGCACCAAATAATGGTGACTCAACATACAACTGCAATAGCTCAAACACTTGTTCCTCCGACTCAACTATGTGTGGGGGTAGACATATCACCAGCCAATGCAAGCCAAGAGCCTGTTCAAAATCAAGAATCATCTGCTCCTCAATCTCTTAACCCGGAGAATATATTTTCTTCTGTTAGAGTTACAATACATCCAACCTCTTACCTTTCTGCTGTCCCTCTCCCATCTGAAGATCCAATACAAGCAGTTCGGGAATTGAAAGCCCAATTTGATGCTTTAAAACATAAAGATTAGCTCAAGAAGTTAGGAATTAACCAGCCATATCCAGCTGTCTGGGATGAGATCCCTTTCCAACCAAAATATAAACCACAGGCTATGGTTTTGTTTGAGGGAAAGACGTCGCCAAGCCAGTATATGAACTACTTCAGCATGATAACGGTATTGTTGCAAGAAAATGATGCCCTTCTCACTCGAGTGTTTAAAGGCTGCCTGTCTGGAGTAGCTTACCAATGGTATCGTAGTCTATCTGACAACTGCATTACTTCTTTTGAAGATTTCAAAACTCTATTCTTCGCTCGATTCTACGAGGGAGGAATGTACATGTCTATGTCATCACTCATTGAAGTAAACCAGAAAGAAAAAGAAAACGTTCGTATTTTTATTGAACGCTTTCGTCCGGCTACTTTAAAGATCTTCTGGAGTTCCAGATTCAGCCTTGGTGGACATTTACAGAAAGAACATACTCCCATTGATCTCAGTATTCACGGGACCATATCAGTTCCATGATTGGCCCTCATTTATCATATCGGCAGTATCCGCTGAAGATAATAGTCGGAAGGCTCGTGACAACGGAATCATGATCTCTACCTCTGATAACAGGAAGCTTTCATCCTCCAATAATGACAATACTCGTAGTTCAAAAGGAAAGGAAGCCCTGACAATCAATACATCCAGATAAAATACTCTGGTAACTATGCAGACGAATTCTGGAGCCTTCAACAAACGGGTAAAACAGAGAATGTTCCAAGTGGGTGACCCCGTCTTAACAATAAGAAGACCGATGGTTATGAGTCACAAGACGGCCTATAAATTCTAACCTATACGGGAGGGCCCGTTCATTGTGTAAACCGTATTTTACAACGACGTATACCGGCTAGTGAAACCCAACGGCGACTTGCTCAGGATGCCTATCAACGACAAGTTCCTGAAAAAGTAATACATCTAAACTAGACTTGTACTCCCCTCATCCCCAATGGGACAATCTAGACGTACATCTCTATACTCTGGGGTCTTCATCCCCAACAAGTGCCTATGCGCAATATTTTCCCATGCGCTACAAATTCTTGTAAAAGCCATCATCTATATCCAGGAGTCCTGGATATGCAACGGATGATGGATCCCCAAAGTCTCCCCAGCGGAGCATTCCTCAGGTCCACTCGCACATTGCCGCAGTGACCACTCAAAAAAACAAATCTCGTTAGACGTTAGCCATGTACCTATTACCTCTGAGCTGTCGTCCCACCAATTTCTCTAGCGGAGCAATCCTTAGGTCTATCTTCATGTTCGGATAGACCATACTCAACAAATCACTCCTCAGTAAAAAAAAAATTTGGACATTGGTTCACGTCCATATTACCTCTGAACTGCTGTCCTAACATTTTTTCCTGACCGAGTTTGCCAAGTCCATATTACCTCTGAGCAAACCTTTCAATTTTTGGCTATCGATCATCACGTTCATATTACCTCTGATATCGGTTGTTATTCCCACTTATCACCCGTACTAACCAAGGTACACTAGCGGTGTTAAGTCCACAAAAACAGTCATGCCTTTTGGATTGAAGAATGCCGAGGCCACATATCAACGAGCTATGAGTAACATATTCCATAAGCATTTATGCAAAATGGTGGAATGTTACGTAGATGATATTGCTGTCAAGGATAATCACATTCAAGAATTGAAGATAATATTTGATTTGATGCGCCAATTTCAACTCAAAATAAACCCTACAAAGTCCTTTCTTGGTGTATCCAGTGGCAAATTTTTGGGATTTGTTATTACTGCTAAAGGCATTCAAGTTGATCCTGATAAAGTAAAAGCTATCCTAGAAATACGACCTCCCCGTAATCTCAGAGAACTTAGGGGATTTCAGGGTCGTTTAGCTTATATCAGGAGATTCATATCCAATCTCTCAGTAAGATGTCAACTTTTTTCTCGTCTAATGAAGAAAGGTGTGTCATTTGTATGGGACGAAGCCTGTCAACAAGCGTTTAATAACATCAAACGCTATCTTACTAATCCTCCAATTCTGGTGCCTCCTGTCATAGGAAGACCATTTTTGTTGTATGTTCGAGCAATGGATTATTCTTTAGGGGCTCTTCTCGCACATAAGAACAAAGAGGGTCATGAACAGGCTATTTACTATCTAAACAGGATGATGGTCGGAGCAAAACACAGGAATAACCCAGTAGAAAAAGAATGCTTGGCCCTAATGTTTGCCATTCAGAAGACGCGACATTACGTGACATGCCAAACTATTCATATCATATCCAGAATCAACCCACTTCGGGTATTGATGAATAAGCCAAGAATTCTTAATTCTCGACTCACAACTTGGGCAATGCTATTGACACCGTATGATATGGTGTACGTCTCTCAGAAATCCGTGAAAGGTCAAGCCTTGGCTGATTTCTTCGCTGCCCATCCAATTCCAGAAACCTCCAAATTATATGATGACATTCTCGACAAAGTTGCAGAATGTAATTTGGTAATGGAAGGTGATACATGGTAGCTATTCTTTGATGGTGCTTCCAGAACTGGTCCCAAGGGAAACGTGGTTTCAGGGGTAGGGATTGTTCTGGTGACTCCTGATAAACTCGTCATTTATCGAGCATATTCTCTTAGTGAACCATGCTCTAATAATATGGCAGAGTATAATGCTCTATTAATTGGGCTTCAAGTTGCTAAAGAATTGGATATTGAATATTTGGAAGCTTTTGGTGATTCTTAGTTGATCGTCAATCAGGTCAGAGGAATATATGAAGTCCGCAATCCAGATCTCATTCCTTATCACCGAACAACAATCGAGATAGCAATGTCTTTTAAAGGATTCTTCTTAGAACATGTTCCTCGATCTCAAAATTTGGAAGTCGATGCTCTGGCCAGTCTAGCTGCAGATCTAGCTATTCCTGTAAGAAGGCAGAATTCGGTAATCCTTCTTAACAGAGATTAGTTTTGTGTGAAAAATAATTTTCACATAGAATGCAGCTATGTTATAAACATGGTTCCTCCTAAGAGAGATTGGAGAAGTCCCTTTATAGACTTCGTGTCATATGGAATCTTACCAGAGGATCCTAAAGAAGCAGCATCTATCAAAAGATGATCGTTACGTTTCTATTATGATGCTTCTTCACAAAGTTTGTATCGTCGAACATATGATGGACTATTGTTACGATGTCTTTCTGGTGATGATGCAAGGCGGGTTATCCGAGAAGCTCATGATGGAGTATGTGGAGCACATTAACCCGATCCTAAGTTACAGGATCGTATCAGGAGGATAGGCTACTACTGGCCTACTATGATCGCAGATGCCGTAGAATATGCAAAAAAATGCAAAGCCTGTCAGGTTCATGCAGATTTCATACATCAACCTTCTAAATATTTATATCCTACTATTTCATCATGGCCCTTTGAAGCATGGGGTATGGATATCATTGGTCCTATTCATCCTTCATCTTCTAGAGGACATCTTATATTAGCTATCACTGATTATTTCTCTAAATGGGCGGAGGCAATTCCTCTTGCTGAGGTAAAGACAGTCAATGTGATCAGCTTTATCATGCATTATGTAATTTATCGCTTTGGAATACCTCGAAGGATAATTCATGACAATGGGCCTCAATTCATCAGTCAAGCGTTTTACCGATTTTGCGATAATAATCAGATACAAAATGTGGTCTCAACGGCATATAATCCTGCTGCCAATGGTTTGGCAGAAGCCTTCAATAAAACCATTATCAAACACTTGAAGAAATTTGTCTCTTCGAACAAAAAAGATTAGAACGAGAAATTAGGGGAATGTCTGTGGGCATACCGCACAACGGTACGAATACCAACGGGTTGTACTCCATTTTTATTAGTTTACGGGTGTGAAGCAGTTCTCCCTATTGAAATTCAAATTTTATCACTCAGAATAGCAGTAGCTAATGAGCTGACTAAGGAAAATAAGGATCGTTTAAGACTTCAAGAGCTAAAAGGGTTAGACGAAAAATGCCTTCAAGCTCAATAGCGCATTGAGTTCTGCCAAGCACGCATCTCCAGAGCTTTTAATCAAAAAGTGAAAGAAAGAGTGTTCAAAGTTGGTGAGCTAGTTTTACCTGTGAAGAGGCCAATGATCATTACACATAAAAGTAAGGGAAAATTCTAGCCCAAATGGGAGGGCCCTTATGTGATTGAAACAACATTTTCAAATGGCGCTTACAGATTAGCCAAGCCTAATAGAGATTTGATAATGGCTCCTATCAATGGCAAATTCCTGAAGAAGTATTATGCTTGATCTCCCTTGCTTAATGGAGCGTGATGAAGATTTTATTCTGATGATAATATTCTATCATGTTCATATTACCTCTGAATAGATATATTTAACTAATTTGAAACTTCAAAACCTATCATGTACAAATTACCTCTGATAGTGTTTTGTATACAAATTTAGTTGGATCATATTCTATCATGTTCATATTACCTCTGAATAGATATATTCAGTAAAACTAGTTATCGAAAGTATATCATGTTTATATTACCTCTAATATCACTTTCATCTTAGCCTATCATGTATATTCTAAATATAAGTAATGGGTCCACAGAGTCAGAAAATGCTCTTTTATTTTAAGAATCAGTATTTTTTTGATTCCATATTGTTTACAAATATTGCAAGGGCCTAAAATATGCAAATATCAGCGTTTGCAAACAGACGACGAGTATTCAGTAACTTCTCTTCTTCTTCTTCTTCTTCTTCTTCTTCTTCTTCTTCTTCTTTTTCTTCTTCTTCAGTCGAGAGGACTTCATCAGACGAAGGGCCAAAGAGTTCCTAAAAATGTCTGTCTTCATTGGAGATGACTTTTCTTCCTTGGCTATTGGTAGTTCATTCGAAGTTTGGCCAGGATATTTTACATCTAGTTCAGGGATGGCCTGTTCGGCGGATATTTCTTGCCCTGTCTCGAGAATATTTCGAGAAGCCATTTTTGAAAATGATGTTCTGAATAGATGTTCTTCGTATTTATAAAGGAGAAATGACGGTTCAGAATTCTATGTGACTCCTCGTCAAAACAGCATGACTAAATAGTTTTTACGCATCTTCCTTTATGCGTAAAAGTTGGAACGTGACTGGATGCATATTTATCACAGTCTGCGTAAAAAGTACTCAAGCGTGTTATAGCTGCGTATTACCAGAATTTCTCACAGCAATATAGCGAATCAATAGTGCGTAAAAGAAGACAAGTTTATTAATCATGATTACATATGATGAAAATCCATTTTTTTACAAAGGATTTTTTATTAATATTCAAGATCATGATTACATATGACGGAAATCTATTACGCTAGGTTCTCGTCTGATGGAGATCTTTATTTTTTCTTCTACAGCACTTCTTCAGCTCTTATATGCCGGGTGCCAAGAAAATGATCAATGGAGGGAGGATACAAAATTGGGCATGTATAAATTATTCAAGTCCACCCTCTATACGTCATCGGTGGCCATGCTTAGAATTGTGATTGGGATTCAGACCCAACACAATACTGGAAGACACGGCCGAGCTGCAACCCAGGATCCAGCTTTTTAATAGGGGAAAATACAGCTAGCAAGCTGTGTGGTCTAATGCGGCCCTTCCTCTCTCTTTGACGAATTGCCATATAAAATTGCTGATTACCTCGAGTAAAGAAAGCTATGATATCCCTCCATGGTCCATCATTGCAAAGAATATTTGCTCGAAGATATCTTTTTTTATGGCTCTTTACATGCTGGAAGAGCATAATCTTCTTCTTTCTCAGTTCAACCCAATGAATCTCAGCAGTCATCTTTGTGGTGAAGGAAGTATGGAAAATCAAGTTCATTTGCTTGCCCTTATATAGGCAGAAGAGAACATACAAATTCCAACGACTTCTTAAATATAGCCAAAAAAAATTAGCCTTGAAGAACGAGTCAAATTTGACCATTTCATGCTTTATTCAAAGTATTCCAAATTACGAGGAATTTGGAAACTTTGAAGGGGGTCTTGTAGAAGCATGAATATGCTGGAGAATTGTCCGCGTATTTTACAGTCAAAACCCCAGCATACATGAAGTCCTTCCCTACGTAAAATAGAGCTTCAAGGTTGTTTGGCATAAAATAGGACTTCAGAGCTGTCCACGTAAAATAAAGCTTCAAGGTTGTTTGGCGTAAAATAGGGCTTCAGAGCTATCTGCGTAAAATAGAACTTCAATGTTGTTTGGCGTAAAATAGGACTTCAGAGATGTCTGCGTAAAACAGAGCTTCAAAGTAATTTGGCATAAAATAGGGCTTCAGAGCTGTCTGCGTAAAACAGAACTTCGAGGTTGTTTGGCACAAAATAAGGCTTCAGAGATGTCCGCGTAAAGCAGAGCTTCAAGGCTGTTCTGCGTAAAAGATTGCTATACCTTCCTGCATAAATTTTAAAATATGTTATTTTTAATGCAGTGTAAAGTTGTACGAGAAACTCTTCGTATTCCTCGGATGAATTTGTCAGTCAAATCAGTGAACCTGATATTTGACAAAAGTACTGCACGATGATCGAGAGAATGGCTGTGATGATGATTTTGCACAGAGACCCAAGTTATCATTTTGTGACATATTTTTGATACAAAATGTTTTTACGCATTCAAAGGAAGAAAAATGGAGTTTTCTGAATATGCTGCCTATTCTACATTGACAGAAATGAGTTTTTACGCTCAAGACAAGGCAAAATCAGACGCCACGTCAAAAGCTGTTTCTTGTACAGAGCTCGAGGCATATCTCTGCATTTTATGCATGAGATTGAGGCATATCTCTGTATTTAATGCACGAGATTTTGTTCTATATTTTTTTAAAATTTGTCATGACTAGGAAAGCTAAGACTGTGACTAATACGCTCATATCACCATCCTTGCATTTTACGCCAACCAGGCTATTTTCAACTATAGTAGTACGTCGTATGTTATCTCCTCGAAATATGCCAACTCGGCTATATTTGCAATGGTACGTTGATAAGGCTACTTAGCCCAGAATACGCTCAAGACCTCAGTCGTGAAAGATATTTGGCTATTTTATGCTGGTTATCTATTATTCATGAATCATCAAGTTTTACGCAGGGGCAGTTACCTACATGGCTTGCATGCCATGATCTTCGAGAAGCAGTTATACGCATTACCGTATAAAGGGATACGTGTCATACGCAGATTCAGAAGATTATTTGAACGTGGGTAGCAATTGTCCTAACCGCAACGTAAAGGAGGCAATCTTCTTCACAGTTTGGCCTTTTACGCCAACAAGACAGTTATTTGGCTTTTATGCCAACCAGGCAGTTACTTGATTGATCTCTATAAATAGAGACCTCTGGTCATAGGGGAAAAAGGGTGGAAAAGGATAAGAAAAGAGGAGAGGAAATTGGTTTTGGCTGACAACTTTGGCAACAAGAATTCAATCCTGCTTGCAACTTTCTTTTGGCCGACTTTTGCCTTCAGTTCAGAGAAAGTTTGAAGCTTCTTCTACTGCACTTCTTCATCATCGTGTTGTCCAAGGAACAAAGTGATCGACTGCAGATCAGACTTCCATAGCAATACTTCCCCAGAATTATTTTATTGTACTTAATATCCTCGTATAAGGTTAATTGTACTTTTCTCTTTTCTCGTTTGTAAGCAAAAGTTTCGTATAAATATTTGTTTATCCAAACAACTATAATAAGATATCAAAGTCCTTCATCAACTCCAACCACCTCCTCTACCTCATGTTCAACTCCTTCTGTGTGAACACGTACTTCAAGCTCTTGTGGTCTGTGAAGATCTCCACATGCTCTCCGTAGAGGTAATGTTTCCACAGTTTTAGAGCGAAGATAACCGCTGCCAACTCCAAATTCTGGGTGGGGTAGTTCTTTTCATGAGGGCATAATTGCCTGGAAGCATAGGCAATTACCTTCCCGTGCTGCTGAAAAACGCAACCCAAACCCTTCCCTGAAGCATCACTGTAGATAGTGAATCCACCTGTCCCCGATGGCAACGTTAAAACTGGAGCTGTCGTCAGTCTCTTCTTCAGCTCATCAAATGCAGCCTGGCAATCCTCCGTCCAGACAAAATCTACATCTTTCCTGGTTAGCCTAGTCATTGGCGCTGTAATCCTGGAGAAGTCTTGTACAAACCTCATGTAGTATCCTGCTAGCCCGAGAAAACTCTTAATCTCAGCTACCGAACTGGGGGTAGCCTACGACTCCACTGCCTCGATCTTCTTTGGGTTAACTGAGATTCTGTCACCCATCACCACATGCCCAAGAAATTCAACCTTGTCAAGGAAGAATTTGCACTTTGAAAGTTTCCCGTACAGCTCCTCCTTCCTGAGAGTCTCTAAGACCATCCTCATGTGCTCTTCGTGCTCCTCTGGGGTCTTCGAATACACAAGAATATCATCGATGAACACTACCATGAACTTGTCAAGGTACTGGTGGAACACCTTGTTCATCAAGTTCATGAATACTGCCGGTGCATTGGTTAAACCAAATGGCATTACCATGAACTCAAACTGGCCATATCTGGTCCGAGAGGCTATCTTTGGCGTGTCTTCTCTCTTCACTTTCACCTGGTGATAGCCTGACCTCAAGTCTATCTTTGAAAACACCTCCGCCCCGCTCAACTGATCAAAAAGATCATCTATCCTCGGCAGCGGGTATTTATTCTTGATAGTGAGGTTGTTTAGAGCACTATAATCGATACACATGCGCACCGTGTCGTCCTTCTTCGGTACGAACAATACCAGAGCTCCCCATGGTGATGAACTGGATTTGATGAAGCCTTTGTCCTGCAGCTCCTCAACTTGCTTCTTCAGTTCTGCCAGCTCGTTGTTGTTGACTCTATAGACATGTTATAAAATGGGCTCCGCTCCTGGTACCAAATCTATAGAGAATTCAACATCTCTGTCTGGCGGCAAGCCTGGCAACTCCTCTGGAAATACATCCAGGAACTCCGCTATCAGAGGATGTGGCAACTCCTCTCCTTCCATCCTGGCTCCGCAAAATGTGCTTCTGCTCTGCTTCGCTGCTCCTCTGGCGACCTCGAACTCCGGCTCTCCTAGTGGTCGAAATATTACTCTGCCTCCATGACAATCTATAGTAGCATGATGACTACTCAACCAGTCCATTCCGAGTATAATATCGTATCCTAGAAGTGGCATAACGAGTAAGCGCACGCTCAACTCTCGGCCTCCTAATGATACTTTCCGGTCCTTGCAATAATCGCGGACTAGGATAATACCTCCGCTAGTTGTGATCTTGCAAGTCCTATCCAATGGTTCCACCTCTAAATGATGCTTAAGAGCATAAGATACAGACACGAAACTATGGGAAGCACCAGAGACGAATATTGTAAATGCTGGAATACAATCGAGAAGAACTGAACCTGTAATTACATCTCCTGCTAGCTCGGCCTCCTCGACTGTCATGGCGTATGCTCTCCCCTGGGGTGCACCTCTCTGCTGCTGGTGCTGAGCAAACCTCTGCTGCTGCGGTGGAAGTGGAGGTCCCCTCTGCTGGCCTCCTGGTACGGTAGGTACCCTGGCTGGTCCTCTCTGAGCGGCTGTTCCACCTTGACCTGGACGAGTCTGAATAGAAGGGCAATCCCTCAGCTGATGTGCTGACGATCCATAGGACAAGCATGTATCCAACCTCTTCCTGCAGATCTTTCTAGTGTGTCATACCTTCCCGCAGTACGCACACTGGATAGCGGGATGAGTCTGTCTCTGCTGCTGCTGCTGGGCATGTCCTCGGGCTGGTGTCTGGTGCTGCTGATGCTGCTGCTGGTATGGCCTCTGTTGCTGCTGGAAGTATGGAAGCTTGCCCGGTCCCGCACCACTGTTTGCTCCTCCTGAAGTGTCGTATCCTCTCTTGGGCCCGAGGTCTAAGTCATCCTCAGCTATCTGGGCATCCATTAAAATGCCCTCGAAGGTAGTAGTACAACATCCCGATTTGCGAGACTTGATCTCCCTTGTCAGCCCTTTTCTGAACTTCCGGGCCCTGTCTCCTGGATCTTGAATCATCGATGGCGCAAAATAACTCAGGCGGCAAAACTCCGTGGCGTACTCATCAACTGACATGTTCTCTTAGACCAAGTCATGGAACTGACTCTCCAAGGCTCCCAGGAAAACATCAGGAAAGAACTTCTCCTTGAAGAGCTCCTTGAGGCCTCCCAAGTAAGTCCCCCAACAACGAGTCTCGGCTCAGTGCGAAATTACGTCAGCGCGATGTCAAACATCTAGCTGCCGGCGGCCTCGATCTGAAGAACCTCCGGAAGCTCCACCAAGCGCAAGTTTCTCTCTTTGTCCTCTAGCCAATCGTCGGCGTAGAGTATCCCCTCAATACCCTTAAACTCACGAGGCATCATCCTCTTGAAGTCCACGATAGTGCCCGGCCTCAGGTGGTGCTGGCCATGATGTTGCTGCTGCTGCTGCACAACTCTCTCCACAGCCTAGAGAGCCACCTGATGAGCATTCTCCATGCTCACCCTCATCAGCTCGGTCTGGGCCTAGTGTGCCTCTGCCTGCATCCTCTGAGCCTCCGCTGATGTCCTCTGGGCATCAACCATGCCCTGGATCAGCGCGAACATCTGTGCCCTATCAACGGGCACACCTCCGGGAAACAGAGTCGGTGGTGGTGGAAAAGGTTCCATCACAGCTGTGGCAACCCTCTGAACAGGTGGGGGAGGAGGACCCCCGAAAAGTGCAGATACTCCCAAATGCACAGGAGATGTAGGAGGTACTGCGGATGTCTGTCCAACAGGTCGAGAAGTGGTAGACCTCTCTGAAGCTGCTGCTACCAGTCTCAAGGACCTGGTCTTCGGCGGCATCCTGAAGATAGATTGAAAAGAATCAATTAAGGCGATAGACACGATATCATCAAGGAAGGACAGTAAAATTATAAGGGAAGTAATCATTCAAAATAACATTATAAGGATCATAAATTTTCTAATTGTGATTGAGCATATTCTCGACCTAAATCATATTTCCTAAAGCAGGCTCATAGCAATACTCTAAGCGAGCGCCACTACGATATCGCTCTAAATGCGAATCTAGACCTGCATGGTCCACCACTAAAAATGTGTCACGACCCGCACCCAGAATTCGGGCATGAGCTGTGGGTATGTCCAGCCTACGCCGCAGCATCGACGGTAGAATGCTGTCTAGGTCTCAAGACTATCAAACATAACTCAACTTGTCAATGATCTCAACTCCATAGGGAGGACAATGATAAACATTGAATCAACAATTTATAATATACTCAATCACAAGACTATTGGAAAGTAAATGGCACGACGAGATATAAGGATAAAGAGTACTGACATAAGTCAAGCACAAAATATAAATACATCACAAGTCTAGAATCTAGATGTCCACCAAAAGTCTCAACAAAATATACAACCCATGTCTCAGTTCTAGAACAATGATACATAGATAAGACAGTCTAAATGCCTGTAGGTGGTATCTCCTCTAAGATGGGAAACTTCTCTAGAATTTCTGGTACAAAATCTCCCTCTGCTCCCGGGCCATAGTGGGTAGGACAGAAGTCCTCCAAGTCCTCTGAAAAATATTATCCAGTCATGATTGGAGCGAAGCACAAACACTAAACATCAATTTTATTTATGTTGACAAAACTATAAAACAGTGTAAGAAAATACAAGATGAAAGAAATACTGGAAATATGGAATACTAGATTATACAGTTCACTCCCCATGGCACATTCCCTTCTCCAAAACGACACAAACCTATATATATATATATATATCATGCATCAAAATATGCAATATTAGAATAGGTTAGATAGGTATACCCCTATGAAGCATTCCATCGAACACGTAAGGTGCTGAATTCGGATCCCACAATAAGAACTCATGAATACCCAAACCAAAACCCTAAAATCGAGATCAAGTCTATATATATGTGATGTAATCAGGTGTAAATATATATCCCCATAATTAGGGCTCACGAATTTGGGGAAAAACCATCATTGAAACACAAAACCCTAAAATCACCCATGACCCCATGGAAGAACCAAAAGAGCCATTCCTAATTCAAATGGTGGGCTCCTAATGGCCAACAATAATTAAAAAACAGAATTAAATGGGGTTTTAATTCGGATCCTCACCTATTGGGAGATGGTTTCCTAATGTAGCTCCTCTTTCTTCAAGCCTCCTTGGTCCAAGCTCCTAGATCTCTCTTGATGGAGAAGGAAGAGGGTTTCTAGGGCTATAATTTCCTAAAATTTGAGGAAGGGAATGGTTTTCTAAGTGGAGGATAGGTTTAGGTTTTTTTTTCATGAATGAAGAAGCTTGAGGGAGGCTCCCTCACATTAAATAGGACTAGGGTTAGGGTTAGGGCTTCTAATGCCAAGTGTCTAAATTACCCTTCATGATTTGTCATGAAGAACTTAAATTAATAAGGGGTTTAGTCATTCATTGAGGGTTTAACTAAAAACTAAATAATAATTAGGGTTTGGTCACAAGGGTTTAATCTAATGGATTTTTAGGTCAAGCCCATTAACCCATGCATGAAAGAACACCCAACAATTTATTTAATAAACTTATCATACATTTTATTAACACAATAAATTAACATGGCAAATTACAATAATGCCCTAATCTAGAAGTGTGGTAGTGACAGAGTGTGACCAAATCTATCACACTTGTACCCCTTAGTAGGCTCTTCAATAGAACGTGGTAAATCTTTAACCTCTTCCCAAATCATGTCTCCCGGCCACCTTGGAGGTAGAATTGTCTTCTCCATAACACCGGCATGAAAAGCATTCCTTTCCTCCGGAACGGATGATCCGACGAAAAAAATTGTCAATGACAATCGAAGATGCACGATTTTCCTTCGTATTTTAAGTGGAAAGCCTTAGTGCGGTCCATGCAATATTGACATAAGAGACGACCATGAGTGCTCCATCCAGATAATATGCTATAAGCCAGAAAGTTATTGATGGTCCATATAAGTGCTGCCCACATCAGAAAATTCTGCTTTTTGGAAATATCGTAGGTGTTGGCACCTACTTCCCACAACTGATTAAACTCATCTATCAATGGCTGCAAGTACAAATTAATGTTACTTTTCGAATTGTTCGAACCCGAGATAATAAAGGTTAAGAGCATATAAGAAGTGTTCATGCACATCCAAGGCGGTAGGTTGTACGGAGTAACGATTATAGGCTAACATGAATACTAGGAGCTCGAAAGTCTGAATGGGGTAAAACCGTCGGAGGAGAGCCCCAATCTTACATTACGCGAATCCGAAGCAAAATCGGGATACTCTCGATTGAAGTGCTTCCATGATTCTCCATCGGATGGGTGATCCAATACTCCTTCAATCTGTTCTCGCTTGTGCCAACTCATATTTTGGCAGTCTCCTTCACCATAAACAACCTCTGCAATCGGGGTATCAAAGGCAAGTAGTGCATCGAATCGGTCGACTTTCTTGCACCAGCAGGCCTTCCTGTACAAGTTTTCTTGTAGCGATCAGCACCACAAAATCTGCACACATCTTCAACCTTGTTGTCTTTGTAGTACAACATGCACCCGTTGTGACATACATCAATTTTTTTGTATCCCATCCAGAGCGATCTCACCATTCTCTTATACTAGTAGAAGTCTATAGGAAACTTAGCACCCGCCTACATGATCTCTATAATCAACTCTATCAGTCGGTTGTAGCATTCTTGCGACATATTAAAATTGGGCTTGATGCTCAACGGTCTTGTAACCACCTCCAACGGTGAATGATCCTCACAACCAGGATATAATGGAGTCCTTGCATTCTCCAGTAACTCTATTAACTTTATAGAATCGACATTCAGTGCTTCCTCAGCTACATCATGATTGTCCGGATCAAAACTAGGCCCCGCGGAGTCGAAAACCATGTTTACCCACCCATCGTCGTAATTAGCGTGGTCATGGACATCCATATATGGATCCATATAAGGCTTCGACTCTGATGATAATGGCACAAGTTCTCCGTGTGAGGTCCACTGATAGTAATTTGGCGTAAGATTCCTCGAGTACAAATGATATGTCATATCCACTTCTGGATGATATTTCATGTTGTGAAATCTCACACACGGACACTTAATTTTGGTGTCCTTCATGTACTGAGGGAACGGCTGTACACCCTCTATGAATTCATCCCGCACACCGCACATGTCATCAGAATGACGGTTGTATATCCATGAACGATGCCATAAGTAGTAATTTATATCTATTTTTAGATACTTCTGTAAGATAGATACACATTGTTCAAGTATATATTATTTAAATGGATGCAAAGATGGATATACATGCATGTTCATCAAAGATGGACATAAATAAAGAAGAATATGGGTGTCATTACGTGTCTCTTGTAGGTAGTAATGCTTTCTAACACCAACCACTATTCATGTTAGGGTTAAAAATTGATGCCATCATGACTAATTAGATTCTACTAATGTTAGGGTTAAAAATTTTATTAGAGGGTGGAATGACAATTTCACCAATCACCCCACTATATATATCCTACTCTTTCTCTCTCCTCTCATTTATTTGATTAGAGAATGGAATTATGTGTTATTGAGTATGGGTATTGATGTGGTTGTTTGGTTAGTATTGTGTGTGTTGGTGTTCTTGCCAAGAGTGGAGTTGTGAGGAGTGTTCAGTATATTACACTGAACTTAAGTATCTGTGCACAACAGTTGATGTGGGGGTTCTGTCCAGGTAGTATTGCATTAGGGAAATTGGTGTGCTACAGTGGGGTGTCCAACCTTGTGTGGGGTCTGATGGCAGTTGGTGTGCAGGTGGGGATTGGTTTGGGTAAGTGTTGCAGACTTGGGGCTTTAGGTGCAGGTGGTACGGGAAGCATTCAGTCCATGTTCATAAGGGGTTTGAACTTAGAGGGAAAGTATCAGGTGTTAACAGAAGAGAGGGGGAAGCAATGCAGGTGATGAGTTTTGCTAGGTGATATTAATACGAGTGTAGGTTGTTATATATTATATAAGGGTTATGGGTATTAGTAAGGGAGTATGTGTCGGGTATCAGGTTTTAGGGTGTCTAGTTTAGAGTACATGTGAGTGAGTGGTAAGGGATAGAAAATATGTTTGGTACCAGTGAATATCAGTAAAGTATGGTATATTAGCTTGTGATAGTTTATTAATAAAAAATATTGGTTAGATAGTTGAGTGTCAGTTGGTATAGATTTCTATATCAGTGTTGGGTATATTGAGTGATATAGATGCATGCCAAATTAGGTTGAGGTGTCTAAAGTGTTGTGGTATTATAAGTGTAGTATATTAATTTAGTGTCTCTAAGTATATCCCTTGAGTATCAACCCTTATGTGATACTCTAGGGTATCATAGAGAACATACTTGGTATCCTAGTTAATGTCTAGTGTATATGAGTATATGAGATATTTTGACACTACGTACATGATGTATATATAACTATATTATTGATATAAGTTATAATTGAGATAACTATATAGGTATAAGTATTAAGATAACGAGTTAAATATCTTAGTGAGGTATTGGATAATTAGGTTAAGGTATTTTATGTAGGGTATATATGATACCTAGTATATAATATTACCTAGAAGGCTCTAAAGAGGCCGATCGCGTCTGGCGCACTGTGGACCGTGTATGGCCTGGCCCACCGTCGGCCGGACCCGAGCACCCCTTCCCAAGCCTAGACCAGTTCATCAAGTTTGACGTCCTGGACTGCGAGTCCATGGCCCGGGACACCCTATACATGTGTGTGTCATGTTTGTGTCAGTATCGTATAAGTGTGTGTTGTGTCGTATCCGTGTCTATAAGTGAGTGTGTGTGTGTGTGTATGTGTGTGTATGAGAGAGAGAGAGAGAGAGAGAGATAGGATTAGTGTTTACCTAGAGGTGTCTGGAGCTGTGGAGAGGAGGAGAAGCTCGAGTTCATCGTGTGTCATGTCTGTGTCTGTGTCTGTATCGTGTAAGTGTGTGTGTTATGTTATGTCCGTGTCTGTGAGTGAGAGAGAGAGAGAGAGAGAGAGAGATAGGGTTAGGGTTTACCTAGAGGTGTCCGGAGCTGTGGAGAGGAGAAGGAGAAGCCCGAGGTCGTTGAAGGGAAGGAGCCACCTAAGGGGAACAACCGCACGAGGGGAGGAGCCATGCCGGAGGGGAGTGCCGGGGGGTGGCTCCGGGGGCGCTCGGGGGGGGGGAGCCAGTAGTGGGGGGAGCCGGTGAGGAGGGTTTGAAAATTTGGGTGAGAATGGGGAGAATCGATCGAACCAGACAACCATATATTAAAATAAAATTAGCGACGTATGAAACAAACGTCGCTAAACGCACAGATAAATAAAAACTTAGCGACGAAGTAAATATCGCTAAACGTCACATATAAATAAAAATATAGCGACAAATAAAATATCGTAAAATATCGCTCTAAATTAAAATTAGCGACGTTCAACGACCTTTGCCGACGTATATTTTTTACAATAGGAATGTCGTCGCTGCATGTTGCAAAAACGTTGCTATTTATTGAATATTTAGCGACGTTAAGCAACTTGTTCTGTCGTATATTTTTAATTATCGTTGAACGTCGCTAAACTAGCGACGTTTAGCGTCACTTTTTATTGGAGTCGCTAATATTACAAAAATTAGCGACTTTAAAACTTACGTCGCTAATAGCGCAAATTTTGGTAGTGACGTCTCAACCGCATGCTCCTCTTGGCCGCATACACACTAGACCGTATAAAATCTTTTAAACTTAGAGAACTTTCATTCGTTCAAGTTTTATGTATTTGGCCAAGGGGCGCATGTGCAAATTCAGTCATGCGTCCAACAATATGGCCGCATGCTGACTTAGAGCGAGAATTTCAGGCCGCCTGCCAAACGGGCCGCATGGAACTCCTTCG
Organism: Iris macrosiphon; assembly: GCA_036927795.1. Lineage (NCBI taxonomy): Eukaryota > Viridiplantae > Streptophyta > Magnoliopsida > Asparagales > Iridaceae > Iris > Iris macrosiphon. Next base: position 116,896,488 of record JAYESA010000008.1, on the reverse strand, counting down.
CCCCAGAACAACAAGTTTCAGCCATGGAAAAACTCCAAATCTAAAAACTTTTTTTCTCCACAAAATCCTCATTTCAAGTCCGAATCCAGCAAGGTAAAGTTTAAATTCGCATTAAATCAAGTGCTCATCAACATGGAACTACTAATTTTAAAAAATATCAACTTTTAAGAGATCAAAACCAAGTAAACTCATAGAAGCTACAAACTTAAAACTTAGATCTACTCCAACCAAGGCATCAAAACCGATAATAGCAAGAAGAAGTAAACATGAAGAGCATTTCATAAAGCACAATATAGACTAATAAAATATAATATTGGCTAAAAAAAGTGCACGTTCTTCCTCATTGGCAAGATGTACTTGCCTAAACCCACTACTAAGCTACTATTACTACTACTACCACCACCACCACCACTACTAAAGGGAATAGGGAGGCCAGCCTCAGGCTGCTCTCGGCTAAGGAAATAAGAGGGATGAGGAAGAAGAAAATGAAGAAAGAGAAGAAAAGGAAGAAGAATTAGGAGGAGAGAGAAAATAAAGGCTATATATAGTAAGGGACAGTTACCAAGCACAAATCTAGAAATTACATAAAAGCAACTAGAAAAATCCATAAATTATACGGGAAGCAATTATACAGCTATAACACACACACACACACACACACACACACACACACACACACACGTATACCAGATAAAATATAATAATACTAAATAGTGAGACGGGTCTCACAACTCTCACCTCCTTTAAAAAATTATGTCCTCGGAATTTTAACAAGGCACTGGGCCTATCAAGGTATCTCTAGAGATCAGGCAGGTAATAAAATAAGCAAGACCATACGAATATCAATCACATATTACGAGCTACCTAGAACAAGACAAGCATGCACAAGATAAAATTAGGGTTCGCGATATACAAACATATATATCACATGACTCAAACAATTATGGGTATTTAGTTATGATATCATCATCGCACTCCCATGTCGACTCGCCCGATGAGTGATGCCCCCAAGCAACTCGGAATAAGCAAATGGCCCGGTTCTTGAGAATTTTCTCTCTCCAGTCCAAAATGGATACATATCTTTTCTCATATGAAAGGTTGGTACCAACAACCAATTTTAAATGATCCAGGATATGACTCGTATCTGGTATATACCGTCATAACTTGAATACATGGAAAATATTATGTATCTCACTAAGCGACGACGGAAGAGCAAGATGATAGGAAACATCTCCTACTCGCTCGAGAATATTGAACAAACCTATGTACCGTGGACTAAGCTTTCCTTGTACACTAAATATGATGACTCCTCGGGTAGGCAAAATTCGAAAGAATACATGGTCGTCGACAAAAAACTTAAGAGGTCTCCGATGCGAATCGGCCCAATAACGTTGATGATCTTGGGCTACCTTGATATGCTTCCGGACTTGCTTGACGACTTCAACTGTCTGAGCTATCATTTTGGGACCAGGCAATTGTGTCTGGCCAATATTATCCCAAGCTACAGGGGATCTGCATCTCCGGCCATATAGTGCCTCGAACGGTGCCTTTTGGATACTTGCTAGGATACTATTATTATAGGAGAATTCGATCAAGTGTAAATAATACTCCTACGAACCACCAAAGACAAGGGTACATGAATGAAGCATATCTTCTAGATTCTAGATGGTACGCTCTGACTGACCATCTGTTTGTGGGTGGTAGGCTGTATTGAACTTTAGACGGGTACCTCAACACTCCTGAAGAATTTGCAAAAATGAGAAGTAAACCTGGAATCTCTATCTGAGACTATGCTAACTGGCATACCATGTAGTCTAATAATATGTCTTATATACATCTCAGCTAACTATTCTATGGACTAGCCAATTCTAAAAGGAAGAAAGTGTACAACTTTCGTGAGATGATCCACTATTATCCAAATAGCATCTCTGCCGACTGGGGTTCTGGAATGTCCTAATACGAAATTTATGGTGATATGCTCCTATTTTTACTCTAGAATTGATAAAGGTTGAAGAAGTCCTGCTGGTCTCTGATGCTCAGCTTTAACTTGTTGACCGACCAAACATCGAGAGACAAACCGAACTATTTTTCTCTTCATTCCGTTCCACCAGAAATGCTGACGAATGTCTCTGTACATTTTTGTTCCTCTGGGATGCACTGAATACTGTGAACTATGAGCTTTTGTCATAATCTCACGACGAAGGTCTCCACTTGGTATACAAAGTCGATTCCCAAAAAAAAGAGTTCCGTCACTGTGAATGCTTAAGTCTGGTCTATGTCCTACCTCACACTCTGCTCTGAGATACTGAAGCTTGGCATATGTTGGTTGTGTTACCTTGATTATTTCTACTATACTGGACTGAACTTGCAGACCAGCCATCAATGTTGTGTTGCCAAGCAATACTACTTCTATGCCCATCTCCTGAAGATCTTCTAAAATTTCTCGCTGTGCCGTAAGAAAATAAGCTCATATTCTCCGTCTTAAAGCATCCACTACGATATTAGCTTTCCCAGGGTGGTACTGAAGGTCAAGGTTATAGTTTATTATCAATTATAGCCATCTTCTCTACCTCATATTAAGATCCTTCTGAGTAGACATACTTCAAATTCTTGTAATCAATATAAATCTCTACTCGATCTCCATAGAGGTATTGTCTCCAAAGTTTGGGTGCAAAGATAACTGCTGCTAACTCTAAGTCATGTGTCAGATAATTCTTCTCATGGTCTCGAAACTGCAGAGATGCATAAGCTATAACCTTGGCATACTGCATAAGAATATATCACAATCCTTTGCTTGATGCATCACAATATACAGTGAAACCCCCAGTTATATTTGGAGGAGTCAAAATAGGTGCCGTGATCAAATTTTGCTTGAGCTTCTCGAAAGTGGTTTGTCATTCATCTGTCCAATCAAATCACACATCTTTTTGTGTTAGCTACGTCAAGGATGCAAAAATTGTCACTACCACATTTTCTAGGAAAGAGTATTTTAGTCATTTCATAATTAATTAAATATTGTGCATGATAAATAATTATTTATTATATTATTTAATTATTATTAGATGTTAAATCATTATTTTGGACTTATGTTAGTAGACCTAACTAGTTTAGATTAGATCCATGGACCAATTTTTATGATTAGTTAGAATTGAGCCCATTTAGAAGCCCATTGATTAGGAGGATGATTAGTTTAATTAAAACCATTAGACTAGAACCTTCTCTCCTTAATTATTTCTTCATGAGAGGCCCCAAGGAGTATAATGGACATTATATAGTAGCTTGAGGAAGAGGCAAGGGGGCCGACCTATTAAAAGAGGGAGAAAAAGTTTTTCTCTCCTTTTTTTATTTCAAATCTAGATCTAGAATTTTCCTCAACCAAATTCATTCATTCCTACATCAATTTTCTACCAAATTTTATCCTAATTCCTTCCCAAATCACCATTGGAGGCTAGTAGAGCAAGGATCTAGAAGGATAAAGCAAAGATCTACAAAGAGGAGCAATGATCTATAAGTTGGAGGCCATTTCATCAAATTTGGAGGTTGTATTGGAAATTCATCTTCCAATAGGTATAATTCAGTTTTTCCCCTTAAATTAGGTTCTATGTAAAACCCCTAATTCTGAAAACCATATTTTTATTATTTATTATTATTTATGATAATCTAAATAGAGAAATAGATTTTATTTTGAGGTATTGAGCATTTAGAGGATTTATAGAGCCATTATAAATTTTTCCTAATTTCTTCCATGTAGGAGATCCGTTGGACAGTTGCTACCTTATCCGTATACCCCAATACATTTTCCAGAATTCCTATGTATAAATATATATATATATATATATATATATATATATATATATATATATATATATATATATATATATATATATATATATTATTAATAAGAAAAAAGAAAAGAAAAAAAAATAGAATTTCCTATTGATTCAAACCCGCAACCCGTTAAACCACACTTCCGCGCGTAAAATAAGGAAATAGCAACAGCAGCCACCCCGCGTAAACAGACCACAGCAACCGCTCATTACTGCGTATATTTCACTGTGCGTAAACCACAGCAGCAGCAGTATCAAACCACCGCTTATTTTAACCCGCGTAAACTTTTTCTTTCTCTACGCATAAAACCAACCCCTGCGTAACTTCTTTTCACCGCGCGTAAAACCCAAACCATAACCATTAGGAGAAGAAAATATCAGCAACAGAAGCAAAACTCAACTTTGCTTTGCTTTGCTTTGCTTTCCTATACGTGTAAGCTTCTCATTCCACCGCTCTTTAACACTATTATTACTAAATATCCCAACCGCACCCCTAAACCAATAAAAGGAAAATAGTAGTGGCAACAGTTTCTTATCCATTAAGTAAATTCCACCGTCTCCTTATTCCTATATATATCACAACTCTCCTAAAAATCTAATTCCACTTCTTACATCAAAGTTTAAAACTACTGTGAATAATTACACTATACAGAACTTGCTCGACAAGTATACCTTGCCACTGTAAATTATTTACATTCCAGTTGATACATGCATGTTTAATTCTGCCTATATAAATATTTATTTTGTAGATTCTGGACCTATTTATTAGACCACCCAGTTTTAGGAAGCATCAATAGGTTCATGGACCGTGACACAGTTGCTACACGATTTGTGAGTCTCATATAGACCTCGGACTACGTATCGGGTTGGCTTCCTGTACGTAAGTATCGTGCGTTAGGGGTAACTGCTGATAGAAACTTTGTATGCTAGTAGACCTGGCAGTTATTTAGAGGATTTATCATGTCATGGATATGGCCTGCTTAGAGCATGGGGTGGGGAGAACAATAAGTAAAACATTGGGCTCCTTTGCACTTTTTCCTGTACGTCCGGATTCTCCACCGGAGAAACGGGTGATGATGACCACTATATATTATTGGCGGTCTTTGCCGTTCAAAAGACGACATGCTTTGAGGCTTCTGATTCTCCGAAAAGGTCACGCCAATCCCATATTTTTAGCCAGATAGCCCACTTGGTGGAAAGTTGTTCTCAAATTGCATTCACTTAAAAGGTTAGGAGGCCCATTCGATGTTTATATTTCAATACTTATTGCCATATTTTTATGTATCTTGTTACATCCCTCTGAGGACCTGGTTCCTTTCCAGATATGGACGAGCAGGAGTACCCACAAGAGTACGGGCCTGGACCTGACTCTACGTACCTGACTGAGAAGATCTTACCCTCAGAGTATCTGTGATTATTAACGTTGTTTAGAGATATTTTGCTACATCAGGATAGTCGTTTTGTAGTGGATTTGTTTCCACCCGACTATCAGACTTGATACTCATTTTGGATATCCAGTTGTTATTAAGCTTTTATTCCTACTGACTATTTGTGCTGTGGATGGGATATAAATTCTGTGAGACTTGTTGTGACAGTATATTACCACTGTTGGATTGCATATTCATATACAGCATACGTGTGTGTATGATTTCCATATATTGGGGTTCATATACATACGGCTGGACGTGTTACGTATTTCTAGTCCTACGTATTTTGGGACTGGGGCGTGACATTCTAAATCTAAGAATTAATCATGAAAATCAACCCATATGCATAGGCTACCCATAGGAATTGGAATTGGGTTCATATGAGGCATATTGAGAAAGTTATGGTACTTTTTGTGTCAATTTTGGAAGAATTTCGAGATTGACACTTATTGTATTTGTTAATTGGTCCTATAGATCAACTTGACATGTGTTTGTATGTTTATGGCTAGTGTCATATCCACAATTGGGTACGTGTAGGTCGTATCCTAACAAATTAGTGATACGTATTGATTTGGGGATTTCTCCTCCAATACGGGACTTTGTGCATGTAATATTTTGACGCAGACACGTAGATATGTGGTTGACTCTTCATATTATTCATAAATAGTATATTAGACTTGCTCGTGTCCTTCGAGGTACTTTGGTTGTGTGGTGGACACATGTCACAAGCATATCATAGATCTAGTGTGATACGGGTGCAATGCACTCCACGTGTTTGTTGTATTTCAATTGTAGTCCAATTTCCATTGTTCTTAGCTAATGGTACTAGATGTATTCATATGCATATATATAGATATATTGTTATGTATATATATGTAGTTATATAGCTAATTGAATAGTATGATGTATGTATATATGTAAGTGGAATATATATGTATGGAATCTAGTAGTGTATATGTGTTATGTTCATATAAGTATATATGTAAATATGTATTTATATATATGTACTTATGTATATGTGTTTGTATATGTATACATTTATGTATAGTTGAGAGGGTTAATGTTTCCACTTATATGTATATATGTAAGATTGAACATATATATGTATGTGCATGATTATATATGTATTGTATATAATGTGAAAGTTTACTTGAATCTATAGATATATGTATATTAATAAATGTATAACTATATATGTCACGCCCCAATCTCCCGCAAGCTCGATAGTCCCCGCTGAACGTGAATCACCATGTTTACAGCTCTCCCGCAGGACAATCGTTCCCATCGGGACGTGATGCCGTACGAGCCTGGAGTTGCGTTCGTACAAGGCGATGTTGCCAAACACCAAATGTTATCATTGAAACAACCAAGTTACAGCGGAAGTCAAGTATTGTGTACCAAGCACACAATCAGAGTAATACGCAGCGAAGCTCATGATAGGGTCAAATGAAATGCCTCATCAAAGACAAGGCCACGAAGGCGATGAAATACTCTTGCTCTTTTCTCTAGCCCACAAAGGTACTTACAGTGCATACATCATGCCTTGTATATCCAAGCAGCGCCACTATGCCTGCGTACCTGAAATAATGCCCACAAACGTGGGTCAGTACACAACCGTACTGGTGAGCGGGGTAACCCACTCGCCTAAGCTGACACTAAGTAAAATAGTGAATGCAAACAGTTATATGGTGATCTTTCTAGTTGAATCCTAGATTCATTTCATGGCATAGGGATGACATGTTAAGGAAAGCTGTAAAGCAGTTAAGCATGCAAGCACTCAACTCAAACCAAACGACAAGCAAATATATAAGCAACTCGAGGGAAACTAGCATACAAACCGTCCTGCTCAAGTCCAAGCAACACGATAACATGTCGAACCATCAACCAAGCCTCAATATCCATCCTCAACCAACACTTACAATCCAATCCTAAAGTGCACACTCTTGCCGAGGCAAGGTGGCCGCGCCTACGCGAAAGCCAAACCAACAAAAGAAAAGCAAGCCAACACTATACTATATGAAGTCACTGGCTAAAAGCCATAAAGGATATTGATCGGACCAAGATCAATAGGGCAGTCCTACCCGATCCAGGGTTGGGCAGCTACTCCCGCCTGGTGGTATCGGACTACCAGCACTGCGCCCAATCGCGTGATGCCCATTATTTCCTCCATGGTAGAACGGTCCCGGTGCCTCATCCCGTTCCAGGAAACCAAACCCTGTGCCACACAGGTTGTCCGTGATAATGCAGACACAATAGGTATGATGAGAGGATCGAAATATTCTCGCCCCACCAAGCGATCCTAGACTCGTTCCATGAATTATCCAACCAAAACATCCATAACCATTCTTCCAACATATAGCCCAAGGCACCATTCACAAGTTATTTCCATAGGCACAATGCCTCTTCTCAACACAGTATTTCCAATGGTGCAACACCCATGCTCAAAGCAAACCCATGGCACAATGCCGTTTTAGTGGCATAATGCCCCATTCGTGGCACGATGCCCCATTAAGCGGCACAACACCCTCGCCGATGCGGTTATTCGGTATCGAACCACAACTGCTCGCTTTGCAAGACAAAGCGACCAAGTGATACTCGTGCACGGATGCACGCTCGCTCGCCCAAATTCCCGATATCCAACCGACTGCCTCAAATGTAATATTCCAACTCTAGCTCCAACTATCCAACGCACAAACCAAATCAATCCACAATCCTACCAAGCCAATGGCGTACACTCTATGCATGCCTCAGTGTAGTGATTTCCAATGTTTCAGCCCAAGTGTTCAAGCCTTTTATGTATTTTCCATATTATTAGGCATGAAGGAGTAGAGAAGAAGGGAAAGAGCCCACTCACAATGTTTGATCCCGTTAAGCATCCTGTCCTGCCGATACGGCCAATCCCTTGAACCTGTGGTCCGATGCAAGCGCGATCTACTCAAATGGTATGACCGTGCGAGCAGGCCGTGCTCTACAAATCATCTGATCGATCGGACTAAGGAAGATGGCATTATCATTCCAACTCGGCTATCTCAGTATTGCTCTGAACGAACACCTGATTTCCATCGAACCCGCTAGCCATCTGCACATGAAACAACTCAATCAATACTTCTTCCCAAAATCTAACAAATCAAATGGAACCAGCATTTATTTTATTCAATCCGACTCAGCGTAACGCACCGTGCGGTTGCGGAGCGTTACATAATATACCACTTAGAATCAGGTTCGTCCACGAACCGTGCTGGTACTCATTCCTATCACATACCGTTTGTCCAATTCCATGGATCTGCTCTATGCAACTCACATATTCACGATTCTAACTCAACATCTCGCACTGCTGAATGCTCGTACAAATTCTATATTCCCACATCCTCTTTGCAGCTCAATACGAATTCTTCGTATCGCTTAGTTTTGGATCGATACACATATTTAAGGCGTCCCTAAAATACATGCATTTCAGCCGAGCTTTGCAATAGTGAATTTGGACAAGTTACAAGGGTATCTTTATGTCCGAGGCATCCATTAGCTTCACTCCCAAATCGAACCAATCCTGATTTTCATTCCAACATGTTCGCTTGAGCACTATTCTCAATATAATAATTTTCTACCGACTCAATCAGTTCTTGTTCCAACTCAATCCATCCAACTATTTTTGAATCCGCACTAGCAACATCTCCAAATATATCTCATGCACCGAACGATCATCTCAACTGATACTACCCCAGCTAGGCGACTTACCCAAATATCAACTTTGCTTTCATCAGCTCAACCAAACACCTCTTTCTCAATCTCAATACCTCACTGGGTGAACATCTATATTGAGGTTCGTATGATCCACGAAGATCTCGCCGCCACGCCAAAGGGATAGTATCGCCACGATTTCAACGTGGACACACTCGCCACAATTCCTAGGTTGCGCATGGAATAGTTCTTCGCGCTGCTTCCACTGCCTCGAAGCATAGAATATCACCTTCGCCTTCCGAATGAGCACGCTTCCCAGACTAAGTTCCGATACATCTTGTAAATCTGAGGCAAATCTGTCCCTTCCAGTATTTGCAAAGATTTGATTTGAACGAGCCACTACAGTCGTCCATTTATATAAATGCTATTCCCTTCCAGAGCACGATGAGTCAGAGGCGATGCCATCTACAAAAATCTGTGACTCTGAATCTCATCAGTTGACTAAGCTACTTCCACCATCGCTTCGGTCTTCCAGCTGCATCTTCAGCTGAAGGCTATCCTATGTATCTCTTAAATCCAACTCTCAGTCAATAAGCCAAATCTCCAACAAATATCTGCCCCCGACGTATTCCCAAATACGCTGCCTCAAGGGTCTTTCTATGGGTCTACCATATTCATATCCGATTCAGCGGGCAAGTCGCTAGGGTCAGCTGTCCCGAAGCTACGCTCGATAATTATAATCATCACGATGGACAGTTACTATGAACCATGCTATATCTCATCTGCAAATCCGAATCAAAATCCAACCATTCCATCCGAGCGAACTTCCGAATCCGAGAACTCATGCACTACCTCTGCTGATCTGTCAACCAATGCTGCTTAACCGCCTAGAGTCTTGCTATCTATCTGAGCCACAGTTCGCGAACTGCGCTCGTTGAAACCGTCTTCCATTAATCCGTCGTTTCTGCCCTGAATCCATCAAATTTCCGAATTGCCATGTTCCACAATGCACGTCCAACTTACTCGAGCAGCACAGTGATTTGTTCCGACGTTGCTCCCACGTTTAGCTATCTTCAAAAGTCTGTCCGCCATAAATTTTTTTGCCTTCTGTTGTTGCCTCAATCCATCCACGTCTTCCGGAGGATCCGTCTACGCTTGTTGCACCATCTTGTCCAAAATTCTACTTCCGTTAAACCTGAGTCGACTTCTCGAGCAGCAATATCCAAAATCTTCCAAGTTTGTGTGAATCCATCGCATTGTCCCTCCAAACCAAAATCGTGTTTCATTGCTCAACCAACAGCTCAAATGTGTTGCCCAAAATAGTAGTTCGTGCTCGATATTATTCGATTCATCCATCGCTCATTCAAGCTTAATCCAGTTGTTTATTCCGATCTCATCCATCTCTTAAGCCTAACGATGCTTTCATTTGCACCAGTCCGTTCACGATATGCTCAACTCAAAATTCGCTTGCTCCATTTTTTATTTTTTCCAACTCAACCAACGTGCACCAACCAAATTATATTTCCAAATATCCAAGTCCATTCAGGCAATTCCCATTGATGTCCAACTTAAGTATTCTAATGCCTTGCTCACAATGTGGTATCCCATATACCACTCCGAATCAAGTCGCTACTCGCATTATGATTTCCTTGCATGGATCCAAGATCCGTTCAAACCATCCCTCATGCGTGATCCTGCCATTCTCAACTCAAGTCTGACACAAAAAAACTCAGGCAATGCTTGAATTATCCAAATATTTCCATCAATCTTATTATGCAACTCGTGCTATGTTCCATTCTCAATGCTTCCAGCTATCCTCATCGTCTGATACTTTCGCTACACGAGCAACCCGTGCAACGATCGTCTTCCAAGTAGTCCAACCCAATACCAAGTGGTTCCACACATTTGTTATACGAACAACTCGTGCCAACTATTCTGATATTCCCGAGCCAAACTCAAACATGCTCAACCGATGCGCCACAACCAAAATTCTAACTTATATCCAACACATTCGCTACACGAGCAACTCGTACAATAATCCATTCTCATCAAATGCTTCTACTCACAACATGTCGCATAACCAAATCTCGTATGCCAACCAACTGATCCACTGATGCAATCAGAAACTCCCGAACGACAAGCCAAGCCAACCCAACAAAAGCTCTCAACTTGTTGCACAAATGCAACAACGCCAACCAACTTGCTGCACGAATGCAACAACGCCTAACGAGGCTAAGCGATCTAACGAAAACCAACCAAGGCAACACAACCAAGAATAACATGCAGCCACAACCAACAATATATAGACTTATTGCATGAAACATCCAATGCGGCACCGAGTAGAGTCAAGAGCTAGACGACACGCGGAAGCTATTTAGAGTTTATGATGAAGCGAAGGACCAAGTCCGAGAAAATAAACCAGGTGCTCTGATACCAATTTGTCATGCCCCAATCTCCCGCAAGCTCGATAGTCCCCGCTGAACGTGAATCACCACGTTTACAGCTCTCCCGTAGGACAATCGTTCCCATCGGGACGTGATGCCGTACGAGCCTGGAGTTGCGTTCGTACAAGGCGATGTTGCCAAACACCAAATGTTATCATTGAAACAACCAAGTTACAGCGGAAGTCAAGTATTGTGTACCAAGCACACAATCAGAGTAATACGCAACGAAGCTCACGATAGGGTCAAATGAAATGCCTCATCGAAGACAAGGCCACGAAGGCGATGAAATACTCTTGCTCTTTTCTATAGCCCAAAAAGGTACTTACAGTTCATATATCATGCCTCGTATATCCAAGCAGCGCCACTACGCCTGCGTATCTAAAATAATGCCCACAAACGTGGGTCAGTACACAACCGTACTGGTGAGCGGGGTAACCCACTCGCCTAAGCCGACACTAAGTAAAATAGTGAATGCAAACAGTTATATGGTGATCTTTCTAGTTGAATCCTAGATTCATTTCATGGCATAGGGATGACATGTTAAGGAAAGCTGTAAAGCAGTTTAAGCATGCAAGCACTCAACTCAAACCAAACGATAAGCAAATATATAAGCAACTCGAGGGAAACTAGCATACAAACCGTCCTGCTTAAGTCCAAGCAACACGATAACATGTCGAACCATCAACTAAGCCTCAATATCCATCCTCAACCAACACTTACAATCCAATCCCAAAGTGCACACTCTTGCCGAGGCAAGGTGGTCGCGCCTACGCGAAAGCCAAACCAACAAAAGAAAAGCAAGCCAACACTATACTATATGAAGTCACTGGCTAAAAGCCATAAAGGACATTGATCGGACCAAGATCAATAGGGCAGTCCTACCCGATCCAGGGTTGGGCAGCTACTCCCGCCTGGTGGTATCGGACTACCAGCACTGCGCCCAATCGCGCGATGCCCATTGTTTCCTCCATGGTAGAACGGTCCCGGTGCCTCATCCCGTTCCAGGAAACCAAACCCTGTGCCACACAGGTTGTCCGTGACAATGCAGACACAGTAGGTATGACGAGAGGATCGAAACATTCTTGCCCCACCAAGCGATCCTAGACTCGTTTCATGAATTATCCAACCAAAACATCCATAACCATTCTTCCAACATATAGCCCAAGGCACCATTCACAAGTTATTTCCATAGGCACAATGCCTCTTCTCAACACAGTATTTCCAATGGTGCAACACCCATGCTCAAAGCAAACCCATGGCACAACGCCGTTTTAGTGGCACAATGTCCCATTCGTGGCACGATGCCCCATCAAGCGGCACAACACCCTCGCCGATGCAGTTGTTCGGTATCGAACCACAACTGCTCGCTTTGCAAGACAAAGCGACCAAGTGATACGCGTGTACGGATGCACGCTCGCTCGCCCAAATTTCCGATCGGACTAAGGAAGATGGCATTATCATTCCAACTCGGCTATCTCAGTACTGCTCTGAACGAACACCTGATTTCCATCGAACCCGCTAGCCATCTGCACATGAAACAACTCAATCAATACTTCTTTCCAAAATCTAACAAATCAAATGGAACCAGCATTTATTTCATTCAATCCGACTCAGCGTAACGCACCGTGCGGTTGCGGGGCGTTATATATATATATATATATATATATATATATATATATATATATATATATATATATATATATATATATATATATATATATATATATATATATATAGTCTTGTGTATGTATATATATATACGTATAAGGGGTATGTGTAAGAGGGAGGAAGACTCGAGAAGCAGCTTAGAGAAGCAGAAGCAGCCGCATCTTACAACAGCAGCAGCCGTAGCTTACCGAAGCAGCAACAGCTTACCGAAGCAGCAACAGCAGCAGCTTACAGCAACAACAACAGCAGCAGCTTACAGAAGCAGCAGCAGCAGCAGCAACAGAAGCTTACCGAAGCAGCAGCAGCACTTACAGAAGCAGCAGCAGCAACTTACTGAAGCAGCAACTTACTGAAGCAACAACAGCAGCTTACAGAAGCAGCAGCAGCATCAACTTATAGCAACAGCAGCAGCAGCTTGCAGAAGCAGCAGTAGCAGCATTAATTCGAAAAAGCAGCAACAGTAGGATGCATTGCACAACAGTAACAGTAATTTGCAAGTACTAGTTAGCTAGTTTATTAACTTGTTAGTTAACTAGTTAGTAGTATCTAGTTAGTTAGTATCTATTTAGTTATACCTATTATGGATATCTCTAAGTTATATATATATATATATATATATATATATATATATATATATATATATATATATATATATATATATATATATATATGTGTGTGTGTGTGTGTGTGTGTGTGTGTGTGTGTGTGTGTGTGTGTGTGTTTATGTATTAGTTGTATTGATAGTTAATATAGCATGGGAGTTAGTACTTAAATTCATATTGGTAAATACTAGTAGTTGATATTAGTGAATACTAGAAATTATATTGGGTTGATATATACATGTATTAGTATATATAGTAGTGGGGTAGTTAGATATATACTAGATATCACATTTACCTTGAGATACCAAGGTAAATGCCAAGGTATTGAGGATACTTAAGGTAATCGGTTTGGGTATCAAGATGGGGGTTTAGTAGTGCGAAACCGCATTGGTCCAAAACCAAGGTATCCATTTAGTAATTGTAATTAGGATTAGTATATTAATATTGTTTGGATATGCATATATGGTATTTTATATCTCTTGTATCATGAGATACGGTATCTTAATATCTTAGATTTAGCTTGTTTGGCCTAGTCCATAAGTGTATGAACCCAATATCATAGGGATAGACTCATAAAACCTAGAAATAGGTAGTTTGACCAAGTTTGACCAGTTTGACTTAGATTTAACCTAGTTTGACTGTTTTGTCTTAGAAATGGCTCTTTGACCTAGATGTTGACTAGTTTAACTTATTTTTATTCCAAAACCTTGTATTGATGTTATATTTCCTATCTAGGTCTTCGAGGCACACTGTGAGACTATTCACCGGACTTTAGGCGAGTACATTCTCTGATAGTTTTTTTTTTATGATCCTCTATGTTCATTATATCTAGTGTAGATATCCTTATTTTCTTGACATGATGGTTACACGGATTGGTATATCCGGATCTCATCAGAGATGTTATTCCTTGGTATATATGGTGTATCGTGTGCAAGTCTTGTTTCATTATTCTTCTTGTACATGTACATTCACTGATTCTTGGGAAGAGACGCTATCGTCTTAGAGAATCCCGTGCCATAGCGTGCCATGGTTGGATCCACCATACCAGTCGGGGTTGGGGAGTATATAGTGTAGATATGTGATCATACCCTCCTTGTATCAAGTCTTATTCATTGAATAGTGTTAATCATACACCGCGCGTATGATTAGCCAAGCAATATATCTTGTATCAAGATCCCAAGCCGATCACATGTTAAAGCTGGTACTCACTCACTTAGTCATTAGTATTCTTGTTCATTATCATATTATTCATTCTTGTATTTATTTCCAGTATTTTCTTATTGTATATCTCTTATATTTATTGTTACATCTTGTATATTTATATCTATTTACTGTTACATAGTTTATATCATTGATTAGAACTAATGTTAGAGTTGTACTCTGCTCCTTTTCTGACTGGATATATTTTTCCCAGATAACACTGAGGAGTGGTATCCTATACATTACGGGCCTTAGAATGTTGTGGGCTTAGAGTTAGAGACCCTGGCTCAGGAGGGACTCATCCCGACTGAGAAAGATGACCCGAGACTTGTCGCTTCTTAGTATTCTTTTGTACTATATTTGTATCCAGCTTATTGTTTAGTATTTCTTCAGACTCGTTGATGTTATTATTTTTGACTCATGGGTTGTATTGTGACTATTCTATTCTTTATCATATTCGTGCTATTCTCCATCTTAGATCTGTGATTAAGTATATTGATATTATTTGTGGCTTATTATATTGTTAGATAGATTACCCAAACATCGTTCTACCATCGATTCTGCGGCATAGGCTAGGCATTGTTCCCGACTTGTACCCTTACACCGGGTGTGGGTCGTGACAAAAATTCTAGCAAAGCCTGTCAATCTTCGATAATATCCAGCTAACCCCATGAAACTATAAACTTCTACAATGGTTCAGTGAAATGGCCACGTCTCAACGACTTCTATCTTCTGGGGATCCACTTCAACTCCTTTTTTAGCAATAATATGCCCTAAGTATGAAATACAATCAAGCTAGAACCCATACTTGCTGAACTTGGCATATAACTTATGTTCTCTGAGAGTTTAAAGAACTGTATAAAGATGCTGCTCGTGCTCTGCTTTACTTCGACTATACACCAAGATATCGTCAATGAACACTATCATGAACTTGTCCAAGTATGGCATGAAAATACGATTCAGGAGATCCATAAACACTGGTGGCACACTAGTTGCTCCAAAAGGCATTACTAGAAACTTTCAATGTCCATATCTCGATCTGAACGTCGTCTTGGGTATATCCTGCTTCCTGACACTGATCTGGTGATATCCCGACTGTAAAACAATTTTGAAAATATCGCTGCTCCACTAAGCTGATCGAACAAGTCTTCGATCCTTAGAAAGGGATACTTGTTCTTGATGGTTACCGTATTGAGGGTATGATAATCAACACATAATCGTAACGTTCTATCCTTCTTCCTTACAAGTAGCTTTGGGGCTCCCCAAGGCGATCCACTAGCACGAATGAATTCTTTGGCTCTCAATTCTTCTATCATCCGGTACAAGACTTCTAACTCTGAAGGTGCCATCCTGCAGACTCCCTCTGACACTGGTGCTATTCCTGAAAGTAGATCAATGGTAAATACGATCTCCCTTTCTGGTGGCATGCATGCTTGGAAGTTCTTCTGATAATACATATGGGAATTCATTAACAACTCTGGGAAATTGTACTTTCTCTATTACTTCTATTCTCATGATCGCTGATGAAGACTCCATCTTGCTTCTAGAAAATGAGAATTCCTTCTCACCAGGGATATGAAAGATAACCTTGCCATTATGGCAATCTATCATCGCGTATGGGGCACTCAACCAATCCATGCCTAAGACAATGTCATAATCCCCCATAGAAATTTCTATCAATCTAGCAGAAAACTCTCGCTCTCAATCTACAACTCGACACGAGACATAAACTCTATCGACTCCCACGATACCGTTACCAATAAGTATATTGAGTCTTACTAATAATGATTCGGGTTCTAATCCAACTCGTATCGCAAATCGTGCAGACATAAAATAATGTTATGCCCCAGAATCAAACAATACTGAAGTTGAATGACAGTTAACGAGAATGGTACCTGCTACCACTTCACCTAAATCTAACTGCTCTTACACAATGAGTGCCATCGCCTGACCTCATACTCTCGGTGCTTCTTCTATCTGCTGCGAACCTCCTTGCCTGGCCTGTACTTGAGCTTGGGTCGATGCATACTTTTATAGCCTCTTTGCTGGAATACTTGAGATTGGGTCGGCAATGGCCTCTGACCCTGGTGTTGCTGAATCGGTACTGGAGCCCTATACTGCAGTCCTGTCGAGGAAGATGATGATAAACTGGCTCTGTGTGGACAAGATTCCACTATGTGGCCTGGAGCTCCACAAGCTAAGCACAACCTTTGTGCTCTACGGCACTAAGAAACTACGTGCCCAGGCTTTCCATAATAAGAACACCCTGCTAAAAAAGATGTCATTTGCTATTGAGTTTGGGTTGGGACAGTTTGCTAAATTGAGGCTGTCGAAACTGGCCTCATCGGAGATTCGATGGTTAAAGCCCTAACTGTCGGGGCTGGTGCTGAAGACTGAGTGTAAGAACCTCTTGATATGTGGGTCCTCTTTCGTCCTCTAGTCCTATCCATGATTCGCTGGGAGGTATACTCATGCCTCCATGCTGCTCTTAACACAATATTAAAATTCTGGAACGCGTGCTGTTCTACTACCAATATGATCTCCAGGTGAAGTCCCTGATGGAACCTTCTTGGTCGATCTAATTCAACTGCCACCAAGGTGGGAGCAAACCGATTTGCAGAACTTTGTCGCATAGCCGTCGATAGTTCTGCCCATCTGCTT
The DNA here is from genome assembly GCA_036927795.1 of Iris macrosiphon. NCBI lineage: Eukaryota > Viridiplantae > Streptophyta > Magnoliopsida > Asparagales > Iridaceae > Iris > Iris macrosiphon. The sequence continues at coordinate 116,878,981 of JAYESA010000008.1, read as the reverse complement.
CAAGTTGTTAAACCTTTGTTGTAGATCATAACGCGATACTGCATTAAAATATCTGGTCTGAAATCTTTCACTGAAGATAGCCCAAGGGACAAGTACTATTAGTAAAATTATCTATGATGCCCACCAGTCCTGGGCCAAGTCTAGCAACAATAGTCGTATCACTGACACTTGCTCTTTACCCGGTACTCCAGCTGCCTCTAGGATAGCTTTTGTGTCCTGAAGTCACGCATCCGATGCAATTGAGTCCTCTGTGCCATAGAAATACGAGGGTTGGAGGCTCTTGAAGTTTCTTGCCGAGTTATTGTAACGATGTCTGCGTCTTTCCAAAGCCTCTTGTACTGACTGAGTGAGTATATCCTCTCGACGTCCTTGAGATACCAATAATTCTCGAATGATACCAATCAGTACACTGTTTCCCCCTTCCATCTCGAATATTAGTTTTACTGGAGGCACTGGCTAGATCTGATGTTCCTTATTTTGAGCTGTTCTGGACCTGGCCTCGGAATGCTGAGGCTGAACCTCAAGGGTTTACTGGACATCGGGATATTGTCATGCTACTGGAAGAACTCGGGTGAGATGATCAGAAGTACCAGGAATAATATCCCAAAAAGATAAATGATACAAGGATCATCAAAGGGACAGATATGATTGATCGAGGATCAAGGCAGATGTTGAATCAAGATTTCAAGGATATAAATTCGACACTGGAGGAGATCAAGAAGTAACATGATTGAGACATCTAAAATATCTGGTAAACCCTCCATACTTCTAAATTTGCAGACCTGCATGGGCCACCACTTAAACTATGTCATGCCTCGAAACCATAATACTGGAGAACGAAGACGGACAAAGCCAACTACGTATACCAGAGTACTCAATACTCTGAGATACGGTCATGGCTGTCTAGGTATGTGAGGGCTTACTCTACAATCCAACAGTCATTCCTGGGTCAAGAGTCCTAGGTATCTCAATCTCAAGCAAGCAACAAGTTACAAGATGTATGATCACCAAACATATAATAGTAAGGCATCCCAAACTATACATACACAGATGATCATGAAGCTAGTTACAAAAATAAAGAACTAGCAAGAGTACAATATTACATGCTCAGCTCTAGCTATAGTCTAGAATATGCTTTACATTTAGGCCCGCGGGCAGGATATCAAATTCCAAAACATGAGCTAAATACGTGCTCGTTGGCTAAATACCTCAAAAGTATAAGTACAAGATTAGGTGAATGATGGAGAAGAAATCCACTCATGGCCTCTAGTGCTCCTGATGTTTACCATCTTGAGGTAGGAAATAAGAAAGATCCTGCAGTCCTGCTCCAAAATTTGGCCATACAAAACTAGTGTGGTCAGACCCCAAAACAGCAAGTACCACAAGGAAGCCAACTTAGAAACTAAAACTAGCATATAGACAAATCAATAAGAAAATAGCACAAGAAAACTGTTAAATAAGTGCAGCAGGTAGAATAACAGTTAAGCAGTTCATGAGTATTAAACAAGGATATCTAAAATCAGTACTTAGGTTACAATTTTTGGATCAGTTATTAAAATAAATCAGGACTAGACTAGACTAAAAATTAAGCAATCACGACCAATCATGCCTTACGACTTTCTATCATTAGCTAACTAGGGTTATCACAGTCCTAGTTACTATCATATGCAGTTTAAGATTCTATACAGCCACATGCCCTGCAGACTATCCGGGTTATCCAGGAGTAAGGATACATAGAATAGATTATATCAGGTATAATAATTTATAGGTAAATATAACACTCGACGACATGCTGGAAGTGTGCCCCTCACGACGGAGAGCTTTGAATCCATCAGGTGTCGCTGGGATACCGAGATTGCATGTAGCCAGGAAATCTCTCTAGATGACTCTAATTTATTATTCTAGTTGTTATCTTGGGCAAGTTATTAAGAATTCCTGGCCGTGGTGCTCAGGAATTTCCTTTAGACATGATGTAGGACATGACATGATAGTATCTTGACAAGTACATTCAGGATAGGAGAAAGTAAATCAACCACGAAAATTTATCTTATCATTTCAAGCATTTCAGTTCACGAATTTCTAGCATGTCAAGAGTGCGCTTCGTCGAGCCACTTTCAGGAATATCAGTGCAGGTCGGGTGTTGAAAGTTCAAGATTAACAGTGTCAATACAATCCATGTTCAGAGAATTCGAGGTTCTGGCAGGTTGTCATAAATCGGGTTATAAGCAATTAGAGAAAGCTTGCATTCATAACAATTAAATAGAATAGGCTAAACAATGGATACATTTAAACCATAAGAGAATAAATCATAAGAAGTTAAGCTACTAAAAGTATCATAGGCATATGGGGTAATCTTGCCGCATGCAAGAGCTGGCTGCATGCAAGAGCTTGCCGCATGCAGCACACTAGCCTCATGGAAGAGCTGGCCGCATGTAACACACTGGCCACATGGAAGATGCAAAGTTTACTACTTGGGACAAGGTGAGTGACAGACAATAAATAAAAAGTCAGGAAATTGATTGATGTCACTGGACACGTAAGAGAAGTGACTGATGTGACTGGCCGTATCAGAAAAGTGACCGATATGACTGGCCGTGTCAAAGAAGTGACCCATATAAGTGGCCAAGAAAGGGAGTCAGAAGAAAAAGATAAAATCATGAAAAGTCATGAAAAGTCATGCCAAGGAGGTGCTGATTCATGCGTTTGAAAAAAAGGAATGCATAGCTCCGGGCCGCATGGACGACTCAGCCGCATGCTCCTCTTGGCTGCATACACACTAGGGCACATAGAATCTTTTAAACTTAGAGAAGTTTCATTTGTTCAAGTTTCATGCATTTGGCCAAGTGGCGCATGTGCAGATTCAATCATGCGTCCAACAAGATGGTCGCATACTAATTTGGAGCGATAAGTCTATGTCGTCTGCCAAGCGGGCCACATGGAACTCATTCGTTCAAGAACAACAAGTTTCATCCATAGAAAAGCTCAAAGTCTAAAATTTTATTTTCTCCATAAAATTCTTATTTCAAGTCCGAATCCAACAAGGTAAAGTTCAAAATCGCATGAAATCAAGTTCTCATCAACATGGAACTACTAGTTTTGGAAAACATCAAGTTTTAAGAGATCAAAACTAAGTAAACTCATAGAAGCTATAAATTTAAAACTTAGATCTACTCCAACCAAGGCATCAAAACCGATAATAACTAGAAGTAAACACGAAGAGTAGTTAATAAAGCACAATATAGACTAATAAAATGCAATAGTAGCTAAAAATGTACAAGTTCTTTCCCATTGGCAAGATGTACTTGCCAAAAGCCACTACTAAGCTACTACTACTATCACCAAAGGGAATGGGAAAGCCGGCCTCAGGCTGCTCTTGGCTAAGGAGAGGAGATGGAAGAGGAAGAAGAAAATGAAGAAATAGAAGAAAATGAAGAAGAATGAGGAGGAGAGAGAGAAAATGAAGGCTATATATAGTAAGGGAGAGTCACCATGTAAACCCCCTCACCAAAAATAGATATTTTGTATATATTTTATATTATTATATTTATTATAGATATTAAATTATTTTAGAGTATTCTCTTAGTTAATTAGAAAATGAATTTCTTAGTATATTTACTTATGTAAATATTTATTTAGAATCATTTTTAGGCTATTTTAGATTTTTGGAGATTTTTTTAGAATTTTTAGGTAATTAAAACATAGGAAACCTAAATTTTTAGGACTTTCATAATTTACTATGAGACCATACTTGCATATTATTCCTAAAAAATATTTATTTTAGGTTAAATTATTTAATTATATTTTTCTGTAATTTATTTAGAATTTTAAAAAATTTATTTAGATTTTTAAAATAATTTTAGATTTATTTGGATATATATAGTCTTAATATTAGATAGATAATAATTTAGTGTTAATAGATATTAATAAGATTATATATAAATTATTTAAATTATCCTTAATTTTATTTAAGATTATAAATTATTGAGATAAACTCAAACTATATTTTAAATTAATTCAAATCCTGAGCCTACTAGGAAAGAAACTTCATGCATATCCTATCATTATTTAAACTGATCTTAATCATATCCAAATTATCCAATCCTAGTTGTATTCAATTAAGTAGTGTCCACCATTATAAATACCCCATCTTTCATATTTTTCTTTCCCAAAATCCTCTCTTTTTCGTCCAAAAAGAGTCAAAATTCGTCATAAATTCAGCCTCATTTTTTAGTAGTTATGACGACTTAAAAAGACGATATCTCCTAGCTCCGGACTCCAAACGCGCTCCAGTTTTTTTTGTTAGAACTATATCAAGGTTAGTTTTCTGAATATATAAATTATTTTAATAATTTATGAATCTATTTTCCAGAAAATTCTAAAAGTGTCGTTGTCCGAAATTAGACGCATTTTAGTATTTTTGAGATTACGGGAGATCCCGAACTCGGAATTACGAACTGTTTGAAGTTTCAAAAAGTTGACATGATGAACGTACATAAAATTACTTTTATAAAATTTAATATTTAAGTTTAATCTACTATAAAATTTGTGCAACATAGAAGTAAATAGGAAACCACCGAAAACTTTTATCTGTGCGCCATTGTGGCCATAACTCTTTACCGACTTATGAATTTATGAAACTGTCGATTCCGATATTCATATAGCATTGAAATCTATAGGATTCTACACACAAATTTAGGATTTGAGTCGGTTGACTTTTTGGTCAACTGATTGCCTCGATTTGCGTGCCACGGATCACAAATCCGTAAAGTTGACTTTCTTTGGACCAAAATTAGGATTTAATAAAAAAAATTAAATTATAATAAGATTAAAATACTATTTTAGGTTATTTTATTCAGAATTAAAATAGATTAAAATGGAGAAACCTATTCACCCACTTTTGTAACCTAACTTGTTTAATTTATGTGACGGGTAGATCGGACGACGCCTTGAGTTGGGACTTCATTTTTTTTCAGACCAGGCAAGATACCTTACTAAATTATTTACAGTACTTTGCATGCTTATTATATTTTTATATATTCATTATATTTCTGTATATTCCTTGCATGTGTAGTTTCTTTCAGTCATCACTATATATTAGATATGTTGACACACACATGGCACTTAGTATTATGAGAGGACAATCAGTAGGTATATGGGCTTTAACCACTCTGGTGAACCATAGTAACTAGCACGCACTATGATAGTCGTGTCCGATGGTCGCTACCCCCGCGGTATGTCGATTGATGGAGTCACGAGGGTCGCTACCCCCGCGGTATGTCGGCTGATGATGTTCTAGACGTGTGTGTGAGTTGTGAGGCTTAGATCAAGTAGCATACCCTTGTCCATACGTCGAAAAGTTGTCCTCATTATGTATTTTATATAGATTGTCTTGTACATCGTACTTACATATTTTCTACCTATTATGCATGTTTACTGTATTCAAATTGGCATGCTTCTATGTATCTTGTTACGTCCCTCTAAGGACCTGGTCCCTTTCCAGGTGTAGATGTTCATGACTATTCACAGGAGCACGGATCAGGACTTACCACTTATCTCTTTCGAGGAGGTCTTACCTTCCGAGCATCATTGATTATCTCTAGTGATGTATCTTCTTAGCTGATACACTTCTATCATCATCTTAATTTATATTGGAGATTTACTCTTCTCTCTTATTTTAGTATTGATATAGTCATTGGTAGTGGATTTGTCTCCACCCGACTATTATTTTAGATTATTCAGACTTATTATTCTAGTTTAGTTATTTTATTTCTGTGACTTGTTCTGTGGATGAGATTAGTATATCTGTGACTTGTGACACTATATATACCACATGTGAGTTTATATTCATATTACAGCATACATATATATTATGGTATCCATATTGTAAGCCCCTGATTTTTCAAAAATATTAAAATTGGGATTTTTCACAATTTTCTGGAATTTTCTGGGAATTTTCTGTAATTAAAATCAGGGTTTTGAATTATTACCTAATTTTTAATTGATAATAAACAACATTAAAATATTATGAAAATAATATTTTTTGGTGTAAAATGGAAAACTGGACTTAGGGCAATTTTTCTGGAATTTATTGGACCTCGGACCTATTTTTAAATGCCTAAAAACTATTTATTATTTATTTACTAATTAATTAATTATTATTATTATTATTATTATTACTTTTTCTTTTATTATCAGCCCCGCCCGGCCCGTTATCCGGCCCGACCCAGCCCATTGGGCCGAGCCCAGCCCGCCTATGCTAGCGGGTCGGGTCGGATCCAACCGCCGCCCGACCCGACCCGAACCGCCTACCCTCACCCCCCCTGACCCAGTCGACGCCGCCGCTCCGCCCGGCCACGGCCCCGCCCAGCCCGCGCTCCTCGGCCACGTAGCCCCCGCCCCGCGCTGGCCGCCGCCTTGCTCGGCCTCCCAGACCTCCCCCCTTCCCTTTAAAAACCCGCCTCCGGCGCCCCCCGACTCCACCCTAGCCCCGCCGCTGCCGTCCCTCTCAGCGCCGGCCGCCTTGCCCTCTCTCCCCCGCCTCACCTCGACCCACGCCGGCAGCCCGCCTTGCCGTGCCCAGCCCCCTTTCTCTCCTTCTCCTTCTTCCCAGAGCTCCGCCCGCCTCCCAGAGCTCCGCCGCCGCCGGCCAACGCCTCCGCCCCGCCCCGGCGAACACCTCCCGACCGCCTCCGGGCAGCCAGCGCCGCCTCAGCCTCCGGCCGGCCCGCCGTAGATTCAAAACCCTAACCCTAATTCTGCTGTTTTGTGTCGACGTGTCGGACACGACACGGACACGGGATTCTTCGGGGTTTTCAACCCAGTTCAGGTGCGTGCAGTTTCTGACTCGTAGCTCGGTTTCCAATTCCGTAAATTGTGTTGTGAAGCCTGTATGACCCTCTCGGTGTCCGGACAAACTGTTCGGGACACCGCGTCCTGTGGTGATCGCACACCGCGATCCAAAAACAGGAAAAACCAGACCCTGTTTCACCCCCGGAACTGAGTACGCCCCGCCAAACGGGATGACTTGGTCGTGTGCGGTCTTCACAGATACGTGCGCACCGTCGATACGGACGTGTGAGATTTCGTGGAAGCTGATTCGGGTGTGCGTGCACACCGGAATCAACGCGTATCCGCGGACATCGCCCCGTATCCGCCTTTTCTGCAATTCACCCTAACTTCGTGCACACTTGTCAGATCGAGACGAAACTTACGCCATCGGACTCGTAGCGATACGCTGGTCCTGTGGGTCAAGTTTGGTTCGATTCTGAGAACGTTGACGAAATCGCGTGTCGTGGGCCCCACAGGCCCCGCTCGACGGGCGATTTTGTGTTCGGCTCATCGGAATCCAAATCTGGAAGTTCCGTTGGGTTCGTATCAGCGTTCCTGACCTGTTGACACTAAGTTTGGTGAATTTGGAGACCTTTGACCCGGACACGTTTTTCGGTGCAAAGCGGGCCCACCGGCGGACCCCGTTTTGACCCGAAACTGCCGTTTTTGCCCTTGTCTCCAAATTGGACCCAAGGACAGGCATTTTTAGCTATTTGACATCTTCTGAGCATGATGGTAATGTCTATTTCAGCTTTTGGACTCATCTCTGGAATTTTTTCTCGAGAACCATATTAATCAGATCCAAACAACAGGCAAGTACCTGCACTTCAAGTTAATCTTTATATATTGTGATAATTAATTCCCTGCTATACATGTACCCTTGATGTTTACACCTAGTGTTAGAAATGTTGAATTTCATGTCTTGAATATTGGTAGTTCCTATCTTGTTTTTCATGTCGGGTGGGAGAATACTAAGGAGGCATGTAGTTTACCCTTTTCCCCTGGATTGTCTAATAGCTGTTGGTACACGACTGTCCATCAGTCGGATCTCGATTGTATTGTCTAATAGCCGTTCATGACGGCCGGATTAGCCTTATAAACCCCTACATGCCAACTATGTATTCAAAAAAACAAACACAAGTTCACACAGATAGTTCTGGTCATGTTATATTTCTTGCTGGCTATTGTAGTTCATTTCCTGTTTCATTTATTTCTGTTTCTCATGTTCCTGTTTACAGCTAACTCTGAGATAATAATGTTCTGCTAATGCTGTTTCTCAACATGATATCCAATATTTAATTGTCATAAAATATTCAGTTTAATCTTGTTGTGCACTGTGTACTTTGCTCCTTTCCTGACTGGATCTGTTGTTTAGGCGATGATGAGAACCTTGCCCCCACCTATTATGGCCCCTATGAGCCAGCAGGTGATACAGTTGCAGAGCCGGTTCCCCCCCAGGAGACTACTCCTGCAGAGTAGTTAGCATTAGTTGTTTATTTCCTTTCATCTTAGTAATCGGGTTTGTCCCCGATATAATCTATGGTTCTGTAATAAACTCTGGATCTGATTATCATATTCTGGTTATAAAATCTTAGCATTCTTTTTCCTGCTATTTTTCCTTGCCTATTTAATTATTGTGAATGAGCTAGATTTATTACCTGTGATTATGCCCTAGACAGCGTACTACCGCCGACACTGCGGCGTAGGCTGGACGTACCCACGCACTCGTGCCCGAATTTCCGGGTGCGGGTCGTGACACGTTTTAGTGGTGGCCCATGCAGGTCCTATCCTAAAATAGGGTAATACCCTAGGACAGGGTATGGAAGAAGATTGAGGATTCTAGGAAAAGCTCATTCACAGTATAGCGTCCTTATTTCAATTCTTGGTATCATTGCTGCTCAATTTTCCTATCGCCTTTGATTTCCAAGTATTCTATTCTGATCTTCCTATCCCTTAAACTTTCAGAATGGTCCAGACAAGGAACACAGTAGGAGGCACATCAGAACCAGCTGAGCAGAATGTGTCCGAAACTCTTGCACTCCCGCCGCCTCCATCTGTTCCGGCAGTTACTCTGGATGGGGCACAGCTACTCGGAGTGTTCCAGGAACTAGTGGAATCCCAGAAAGAACAGACGGCACTTCTGCGGACCAGCCTCTTAGAAGCTATTAAGTCCCAGGAGTCGCCACTCAAGAGGCCAGGAAGTGCCAAGGACTTCAAGAATCTTAGACCCCTGGAATTCTACGGAACTGAGGGCATTCTCTATGCCGATGAGTGGATAGAGAATGTCGAGAGACTCCTGAAGACTGCTCGGGTTCCCGATGATCTCAAAGTGGAGTCCGCAAGCCTGCAACTGTTCGACATTGCTCGAACCTGGTTCAGAGACGAACCTCAACTATCTGCTCCTGACCTCACCTGGGAGGACTTCAAGAGACTGTTCAAGGAGAAATTCTACCCCGAAGTGGCTCGGGAAGCTCTCGAAAGCCAATTCGAGAGACTGGAACAAGGTAACCTATCTGTTGATGAGTACACTGCTGAATTTAGCAGGTTGAGCCATTTTGCAGAGTACATGGTTCGTACCCCGGAGGACAGAGCCCGTAGATTCAAGAAGGGGCTATCTCCGGATATTCGCCTTGCTGTCACCACCAGCCAAGCTCGCACCTACGAGGAAATCTTGAGCGTGGCACAAGGCGTTGAGAGAGACATGGGGCATAAGCTAAAGCGAGAAAGAGATACCAGAAATGCGGGACCCAACAAACGTCCTTTCCAACAACAACAGCAGAGGGCCCCGCAACAAGCTCAGCGTCCTCTCCCTCGAGCTCCAGCACCCCAACACCAGGCCCAGGGACAGAACCAACAAGCTGCTGCTTGTAACTATTGTCATAGACCAGGCCATACTTGACAAGTTTGCAGAAAGAGGCTAGGTGTTTGTCTACTTTGTGGCTCAGCAGCACATCAAGTGAGGGACTGTCCCGCTGCTCAAGGACGCGGACAGGCTTACGTGATGACCGTGGAGAACGCGCAAACTCTGGAAGCAGCTAATGGGCGTAAGTGATTCGTAGATATCTTTTCTAGTATTGTTTTCGTGCCTATTGGTTCGTGACCTCAGCCCCAACCTAGTAATTTTGAACTTGCTAAATAACCTAGTATGCTTTTAAAATTTGATAACTGTATAGATTCCTTAGGCTTTTGCTATTGTGCTTATTTTGTGTTATTCTGTAGACTTCAATAAATTTGTACCTCTTTTCATCATCATCTAGCGCACTTAATTTTGCTGAACTCGACTGATGCTGCTATTTTATAGCCTAGTTTTGCAAGCTTACTCTTTATCGGGCTTGTTCATGACACCTGTATTATTGAGGCCTGATCAACCCCACTAATACGAGTGTCTACTCAGAATCAGTGTACTACGATCTGATCAACCTTAGTGCATTTTGATTCGCACTTCGCATGACTACTTATGTGGATTGAGGTATAGTCGACTAGTCTACTTGCCCCTAAATACGTCCGAGCATATCGTTTCAGCCTTACCAGAATAAAACCTCGATCCTTAACCGCCTGACAATTCCCATTAGAATTCCTGAAAAACGCCTTGATCCCTATACCTCTGTTCTACCACCTCGTCCTTAAACTCTTTATTATTGATCCTCGTCTTTCCTTATTTCGGAAAGACAAAAACCTGTGGTTGGTATAAGTTGATTTGTAGTGCTAGACATACCCTCAGACCGGATGAATTGATGATAACCCTTTATGACCAAGGCAAGACCCTAGGTGCTGTGTTTGTGTTGCAGACTTGAAGATTCAATGCCATGATTTACTAAGTTTGGGACCTAGCCTTACTAGTTGTCCAGCCTTAGAGGATATGGGTAAAATTCTAAGTTGGGTAGCGACCGCAATGTTCACCTAAGAGAAACCCGTTATACTGTGACCAAGTGAGTTTGGACAGAGAGAACCCTGCCATAATTTAAATTTTGAGGACAAAATTTTATAAGTTGGGTAGATTGTAAGCCCCTGATTTTTCAAAAATATTAAAATTGGGATTTTTCACAATTTTCTGGAATTTTCTGGGAATTTTCTGTAATTAAAATCAGAGTTTTGAATTATTACCTAATTTTTAATTGATAATAAACAACATTAAAATATTATGAAAATAATATTTTTGGGTGTAAAATAGAAAACTGGACTTAGGGCAATTTTTCTGGAATTTATTGGACCTCGGACCTATTTTTAAATGCCTAAAAACTATTTATTATTTATTTACTAATTAATTAATTATTATTATTATTATTATTATTATTACTTTTTCTTTTATTATCAGCCCCGCCCGGCCCGTTATCCGGCCCGACCCAGCCCATTGGGCCGAGCCCAGCCCGCCTATGCTAGCGGGTCGGGTCGGATCCAACCGCCGCCCGACCCGACCCGAACCGCCTACCCTCACCCCCCCTGACCCAGTCGACCCCGCTCCGCGTCCGGCGCCGCCGCCCGCGGACGCCGCCGCTCCGCCCGGCCACGGCCCCGCCCAGCCCGCGCTCCTCGGCCACGTAGCCCCCGCCCCGCGCTGGCCGCCGCCTTGCTCGGCCTCCCAGACCTCCCCCCTTCCTTTTAAAAACCCGCCTCCGGCGCCCCCCGACTCCACCCTAGCCCCGCCGCCGCCGTCCCTCTCAGCGCCGGCCGCCTCGCCCTCTCTCCCCCGCCTCACCTCGACCCACGCCGGCAGCCCGCCTCGCCGTGCCCAGCCCCCTTTCTCTCCTCCTCCTTCTTCCCAGAGCTCCGCCCGCCTCTCAGAGCTCCGCCGCCGCCGGCCAACGCCTCCGCCCCGCCCCGGCGAACACCCCCCGACCGCCTCCGGCCAGCCAGCGCCGCCTCAGCCTTCGGCCGGCCCACCGTAGCTTCAAAACCCTAACCCTAATTCTGCTGTTTTGTGTCGACGTGTCGGACACGACACGGACACGGGATTCTTCGGGGTTTTCAACCCAGTTCAGGTGCGTGCAGTTTCTGACTCGTAGCTCGGTTTCCAATTCCGCAAATTGCGTTGTGAAGCCTGTATGACCCTCTCGGTGTCCGGACAAACTGTTCGGGACACCGCGTCCTGTGGTGATCGCACACCGCGATCCAAAAACAGAAAAAACCAGACCCTGTTTCACCCCCGGAACTGAGTACGCCCCGCCAAACGGGACGACTTGGTCGCGTACGGTCTTCACAGATACGTGCGCACCGTCGATACGGACGTGTGAGATTTCGTGGAAGCTGATTCGGGTGTGCGTGCACACCGGAATCAACGCGTATCCGCGGACATCGACCCGTATTCGCCTTTTCTGCAATTTACCCTAACTTCGTGCATACTCGTCAGATCGAGACGAAACTTGCGCCATCGGACTCGTAGCGATACGCTGGTCCTGTGGGTCAAGTTTGGTTCGATTCTGAGAACGTTGACGAAATCGCGTGTCGTGGGCCCCACAGGCCCCGCTCGACGGGCGATTTTGTGTTCGGCTCATCGGAATCCAAATCTGGAAGTTCTGTTGGATTCATATCAGCGTTCCTGACCTGTTGACACTAAGTTTGGTGAATTTGGAGACCTTTGACCCGGACACATTTTTCGGTACAAAGCGGGCCCACCGGCGGACCCCGTTTTGACCCGAAACTGCCGTTTTTGCCCTTGTCTCCAAATTGGACCCAAGGACAGGCGTTTCTAGCTATTTGACATCTTCTGAGCATGATGGTAATGTTTATTTTAGTTTTTGGACTCATCTCTGGAATTTTTCCCCGAGAACCATATTAATCAGATCCAAACAACAGGCAAGTACCTGCACTTCAAGTTAATCTTTATATATTGTGATAATTAATTTTCTGCTATACATGTACCCTTGATGTTTACACCTAGTGTTAGAAATGTTGAATTTCATGTCTTGAATATTGGTAGTTCCTGTCTTGTTTTTCATGTCGGGTGGAAGAATACTAAGGAGGCATGTAGTTTACCCTTTTCCCCTGGATTGTCTAATAGCTGTTGGTACACGACTGTCCATCAGCCGGATCTCGATTGTATTGTCTAATAGCCGTTCATGACGGCCGGATTAGCCTTATAAACCCCTACATGCCAACTATGTATTCAAAAAAATAAACACAAGTTCACACAGATAGTTCTGGTCATGTTATATTTCTTGCTGGCTATTGTAGTTCATTTCCTGTTTCATTTATTTCTGTTTCTCATGTTCCTGTTTACAGCTAACTCTGAGATAATAATATTCTGCTAATGCTGTTTCTCAACATGATATCCAATATTTAATTATCATAAAATATTCAGTTTAATCTTGTTGTGCACTGTGTACTTTGCTCCTTTCCTGACTGGATCTGTTGTTTAGGCGATGATGAGAACCTTGCCCCCACCTATTATGGCCCCTATGAGCCAGCAGGTGATACAGTTGCAGAGCCGGTTCCCCCCCAGGAGACTACTCCTGCAGAGTAGTTAGCATTAGTTGTTTATTTCCTTTCATCTTAGTAATCGGGTTTGTCCCCGATATAATCTATGGTTCTGTAATAAACTCTGGATCTGATTATCATATTCTGGTTATAAAATCTTAGCGTTCTTTTTCCTGCTATTTTTCCTTGCCTATTTAATTATTGTGAATGAGCTAGATTTATTACCTGTGATTATGCCCTAGACAGCGTACTACCGCCGACACTGCGGCGTAGGCTGGACGTACCCACGCACTCGTGCCCGAATTTCCGGGTGCGGGTCGTGACACATATATATTGGAGTTGCCATATACATACGGCTGGCATGCTTATGTGTTCCTAGTCCTACGTATTTTGGGACTGAGGCGTGACATATTTTTGTGGTGGCCCATACAGGTCGAGAGCATATTATCTCGGTTATATTACTGTACCGAGCAAGCCTATGTATAGGATTAGAATATAGGATCTCATCCACTTAATTATCACCTCCCTTGATTTCGTTCGCATTCTCATTTGATTGCTTGCATGCATCTTGCTTGATCCCTTCTCAACGTCAATCTTCTCTCGTGCTTGATAGGGGTTAGGAAGATGACTTGTACTAGGTATATACACTCTAGTATTCAATAACAGAGTCGGTGGTGGAGAAAGGTGCTCCGTAACAGCCGGGACAACCCTCGGAATAGGTGGGGGAGGAGGACCCCCGAAAACTGCTGAAACCTCCACATGAACAGGTGAAGTAGGAGGAACTACAGCTGTCTGGGTATCAGGTCGAGAGGTGGCAGACCTCTCTGAAGCTGTGGGTCCCAATCTCAGCGACCTAGTCTTCGGTGGCATCCTGAAGACAGACTGAAAAGAATCAATTAAGGCAACATATACGATATCATCAAAGAAGGACAGTAAAATTTAAAGAAAATAATTATTCAGAATAACATTATAAAATTAGAAATTTTCTAGTTGTGATTGAGCAAACTCTCTACCTAAATTCTATTTCCTAAAGCAGGCTCATAGCAATACTCTAAGTGAGCACTACTAAGACATCGCTCTAATTGCGAATCTAGACCTACATGGGCCACCACTAAAACGTGTTACGACCTGCACCCAAAATTTGGGCATGAGCCGTGAGTACGTCCAGCCTACGCCGCAACATCGACGGTAGAATGCTGTCTAGGTCTCAAGACTACTAAATATAACTCACAAATTACGTGTTAATGATCTCAACTCTATAAGGAGGACAATGATAATGCGTTTGATCATCAATTCATAAGATACTCAATCACAATAACTATAGGAAAGTAATTGGCACGATAAGATGTAAAAGATAAGAAAGTTCTGACATAAGTCTAGCACACAACCCAAATACAATAATAATCTAGAGTCTAGCTATCCCATCATAAATAGTCTCAACATAATATAATCCAAATCTCAAGTTGGAACAATTTAATACATAGATAATTAGACCAAGAAGCTGTCTAAATAACTGCGGGTGGTGTCTCCTCTAAGGAGAGTGACTCCTCTGGAATCTCCGGTATGTAGTCCCCCTCTACTCCTGGGCCATAGTAAGTAGAACAGAAATTCTCAATGTTCTCTGAAAAATATTATCCATTCAGGATTGGAGCGAAGCACAAATACTAAACAACAGTTTCAATTATATTGACAAAAACTATAAGACATTGTAAGGAAATATATGATGAAGAAATACTGAAAAAATAAGGAATACTGGAGAGACATGTAATCAGCAATAGTACTAACTAGCAATGAACAGATATATATGAATACTAGAAATGAGTGAACTAGAATAAAAAAATAGAAATTCTAGCTAAGTGTTGTGAAATACCAGTTTACTATGTGATCGGCTTGGGACTAGATCAGGCTTGTTATATATGATTGGCTATGGTATATGTGAGGTCAGGCTAACCATCTGGTTAGCTATGATGGGAGCAATAGTCAGGCTAATAATATATAACAGGCTATGAGGCATGTAAATGGTCAGCCTACACCTAACGTGATATGTGGGGTAAGCTATGATGCATGTAAAGTGGGATATGATCACATAATCTTGCTAATATTTCCCCGTTCCCAGCTAGCACGATGGATTCCAATCATGAATCCTCATGACAGGTATCTATGATACTAGCCCGTGTATCCACAGTGTCAGAATCAAGCACACACTACAACTAGAATCATAGTAATAATCAACATAATAAAAACTGTCAGAGAATGTACTCGCTTGAAGTCCTGAGCAAGGTGTGTCCCTCGATGCCCAAGCTGATGTCACACAGACCTATATATGGTATGTTGCATCAATACAAGGTTCTGGAATAAAAATAAGTTAAACTGATGCAATTCTAAGTCATAAAGCCATTTCTAAGTTAAATAGACTATTTCTAGGTCATATGAGTCCAACCCTAGGATACTAGGTCTACACACTATGAAACTAAGCTATACTAGCCCATCTAAGATACTATGAGACACACAAAAGGCCGTACCCTAAGATACGCAAGTTTTGAATATAAAAATAGTAATTTATATATATATACAAGTCAATATATATAGTATCTTAACTAATCAATAAAATTTGGATACCTTAGCCTTGCACCAATGCGTATCACACTACCACACACCAATCTCGATACTCAACCCAATACCTTGGTATCGACCCATTACCTAGATATTCCAAGGTAATTCAAAACCTCATTTATAGCTAGTATATAAATAACCCCATATACCATACTATATGCTAACATATACTAAGTACTATAATATATATCAATACAATACATAGATGCTAACTAAAATACAATACATACATAGTTACATATAGTTACTAAACTAACTATTTATCTAACTATCAATCATAACCTATATACTAGTTTACCTATTTAGCTAACTATCAACATAATCTAATATATATAACTAACTATCTATTTATACTAACTATTAAACTAACTATTACTAACTAGTATACTAAACTAACTTATACTCTTAACTATTCTAACTATATAATATACTAACCAACTAGACTAAACCAAATACCCAAACTCAATGCTAAACCCAAATACCTTGGTGAACCAATACCTCCCAAATAATGTACTGCTGATACCTGAACAGTGAGGGACTGATACTGCCTAGCTGAAACTGTGCACTGAGTGCACACTTGCTACTGCTCTTCCTCCTTTGTTGAAGCTACACGAGCACTACAACATGCTTGCAACTCCTTGCTGTAATTGCTACTGCACTGAGTGCTTTGATGCTGAACTGTGCAGTTGAATCCTCTCCTTGTTGTGCAGTGAGGACACTGCACATAGCTGATACTTCAGTTGATACCTCTCTGAAACTGTAATGTGCTGCTGTGCATCTCACTGCACAGTGATACTGTAGTGTAGATGTGCTCCCAGCAGAAACACTTGTGCCCAAGCTGGAAGGTTCCTACTGCAGGTACTACAGTGAACTGTGATATACACAATGCTGTGCACGAGCCTTGCTGTGCTCCAAGGTTGTTGAAACTGAGACTGCACATGTTGCACCTTGCCCTAGCTGCCTGATGCCCAGTGCAAGAAAACTACACTGCATCTTCCCTTCTAGTTGCCAATGTTGAACTGTTATGCTCCAGTAGTGCAACTGCTTCCTGCTCTTCCCCTTCTTGCTGACTGCTCCCTACTCTGCCCCTTCTTGCTGACTACTCACTGTGAGCTAAAACCTGATGTGCCTGACTGCACATTTCCTCACTGACACTCTCATAACACACAACACATAACACACTCACACACATACACACATATACATCTAGTTATATATATACTCTATAGATATCCTCTATATACAAATATCATATAAACATACTCATATATATATATATATATATATATATATATATATATATATATATATATATATATATATATATATATACACAAGCACACAAAGAAATAAGGACCAGAAACCAAACGCGTGGAGTGCACCGCACCCGTATTACACTTATTCTATAATACGCTTGCGATACGGCTCTACCACATAACTAAATACATCCCGAAGGACACGAGCAAGCCTAGAATACTAATTATGCATAATATGAACAATAATATAATTAACTATGTATCCGTGTCAAGATGTGACATGCACAAATCTTCGTGTCGAAGAAAAATCCCCAAAATCAACCTATATCGCCAAATTGACGTGATACGGCCTACACGTATCCAATTGTGGATACGACACTAGTCACAAACAATCATTCACATGTCATATTGATCTATTTGACCATTTGACAAACACTACATGTGCCAATTTCGGAATTCCCCCAAAATTGACACCAAAACACACATAACTTCCACCATAGGTCTCCAATGAACCTAAAACCAATTCATATGGGTAGCTTATGCATGTAGAGTGATTTCTCATAGTTAAATCTCATATTTAGAACCTACTACAAGAGAAAAAACTAAAATATACCTATTGGAAGATGGATACCCAATGAAAATTCCTAAATGTTGAATGTAGCCTCCTCCTTGTAGATCTTGGCCTCCTCCTTGTTGCTTCTTGCTTCCTTCTTGTAGATCCTTGTTGTAGTAGCCTCAATTGAATAATAGAGAAAGAATTTGTGAAGAAATTTGTGAGGGAATGGTGATGGAATGAAGAAATTGGAAAGAGGGAAAATCTAGATCTAATTGGAAATAAAAAATAAAAATAAAGAGACACTCTCTCTCCTCCTAATGTGGTCGGCCATATACCCCCTCCCTCAAGCAATATAAAATATCCTAAACCCCCTTGGGGCCTCTCATGAAGAAATTAATTAAGGAGGGAAGGTTCTAGTATAATGGTTTCACTAATTAATCCATCATCCTAACCATGGGCCTAATTATTGGGCTCAATCTAAACCAAAATAAATTGTTGGGCTCGTAAATCTAACTTAATTAGTTAGATCCACACACAAGTCCAAAAATATATACTACATCTAACAATCAATAATTAATACAATAAATAATTAATCGCATGCACAATATTTAAATACAATACTCCTAAAATTAAAATACCCATGTCAATTACCAAATTACCCTTGATTGAAAATGTGAGAGTGACAACATGGGTCATTGGTGACGAATTTACAGGCATGGAGAGGGAGCTATGTATACATATGTGGCAGGGAAACTATATATTGCATAGCTTTAAGATTAGGTTGGTTTTTAGGATAATGACAAATGAAGGATTTGCTTATTGTATAAAGGTTGATACAATTTATCGGTACCTCTATCCATCTATCTATCTATCTATCTATCTATCTATCTATCTATCTATATATATTATTACTACTAATACTACTACTACTAGTACTACTAGTACTACTACTACTACTACTACTACTTTAATATATAGCAACTATCTATATTTTATATACTTATGGTATAATTCTTTACTTTAAATTTATAATTTTAGAAATTTTAAAAATACAGGACGTGGGGCTTACAACATGCAAGATAACAGAGATTGAATATAACTTGACAACATATTCCGTTGTATAGTCTACTTGTCCCGAGCTATCACTTGTAAACCATACTATGAGTTGCACAATTAAAATTAAAAAGTTCTATCTACAACAGCAACATGATATAGATTTATGAGAAGCAAGCAACATTATGAGCATTCCATGTTCTATGCCATAAGCAACAAGTATTCAATACTATTCTCTTTTATTTGGGTTCTTTTACTAAGATATCATTGATTGAGAAATGCAACAAGAGTGTCATTTTGTTTAAGTGTGAAGACAAGGAGCGAATGGTCAAAGCCACTCATTGTTGAAGAATTGCTGAGAGAAAGATCTCCAACGATTTGCTCAAGTTTTACCTACGCGACGACCTGTACTTGCACCAATAGATGATCAATACCTTCTTTTCTCTTTCTTCCAGAATCCGATATGAATGTGCAAGTCGAAGAATGCAAGCAATGGAAACTATCAAAAATATTCACGAAAACACATTCTTAAAACCGACAGTGAAAACTTCAGTGAAAACGACAACAAAAATAAGCGGTAAAAAGGTCATAGTGAGTGACTCTTATATAGAGTTCTTCCTCGAGACACGATCCACTGAATATGAGATCAGATTTCGAATAGCCAATCTAAATAGAAAAAAATATTAATTCAATCTGTCCCGATAAAATAATATTGATAGGGTTTTAGATATAATGCCCCCGAATGAGAAGTGAGGCACTACAATTGGGGTCGTTATAATTAAGACTTGGTACTAAATATTACTTATATTATTCCTTTTATGTGTAGAATAATATTTCTTATTCAATAAATGAAGAGTAACAAAACAGTGGAGCCAAACTCGTTAGAGGTATTATTTTGATTTTGATTCTCTTCCCATGCGCCTAACATTTCATGGATACCTTCTTACATGCTTTCCTCTTTACCAATACATAGAAAAATAATTTAATACTTTCCTCATATTTGGAACCACACTAGTAGGGGTGACCATTCAGTTGATTCGATTTCAACCAAATCTAAATAGTCAAAATCGGATAAACCATAATTCTAAAAACCAAACTGAAATTAGCCATAACCGAAATTGAAACAGAACCGATAAATGATTATGTTTGTTCAGTTGGACTATTTTTTTATTCTTTAATGTACGTTAAATTATCAAAATTTGACTTTAAAAGACATACACAGAAATGCTATTTTTAAAATATATACATTTGTAATAATAAAATATACATAAAATTGAATAAGAAATATTATTATGCACATAAAAGGAATAAGAAGATAAAGGAAGGGGAGGGGGGGCACTATTGTGGGGGAGGGGACGGTGGCAAGGGGGGGGGGGGGGAGGGAGCGAGGTGCGGCGACGGCCTTCCCGCATGGGGAGGGTGGGGGGGGGGGGGGGAGGGGGGGGGGGGGAGAGGAAAGAGAAAGAAGATAAAGTTGGGATATTTTAGTCAAAAAATTTTGGTCAAATCAGTTGACCGTTAATTTCAGACGAATTCCGTCAAAGGTGGTAGAACATATACATTATAGAAAAACTGTAGGATGTATCCTTAATTATGGTAGGTGGGGGGGGGGCACTATTGTGGGGGAGGGGACGGTGGCGGGGGGGGGGGGGGAGGGGGGAGGGAGCGAGGTGCGGCGACGACCTTCCCGCATGGGGAGGGTGGAGGGGGGAGGTAAGGGGGGTGAGAGGAAAGAGAAAGAAGATAAAGTTGGGATATTTTTGTCAAAAAAATTTGGTCAAATCAGTTGACCGTTAATTTTAGACTAATTCCGTCAAAAGTGGTAGAACATATACATTATAGAAAAACTGTAGGATGTATCCTTAATTATGGTAAATAAAGTGGGTGGTAAGTCAAATTTTTTTTAAATTTTTTTTAGTATTTTTACAACATAAATTGAACTTAATTTTTTTTTCGAATCGAATCGAATCGAATCGAATCGAATCGAATCGAATCGAATCGGTCCAAAATTGAATAATGCTAACAACAAGGAGTTAAACATAAATTGAAACATCCCCAGGGACAAAACAGAAGAAAATGTATCTATAGATAAACGCACACCTGTAGTTGAAGGCTTTTGATAAGGGCACTGCACATATTACTTGGGGCTAGCCCAGGATTGGGGCTAGCCCAGGATTGAGCAAAGTTTACTCACACTAGCCCATTATTTTACTTGGGGCTAGCCCACTTTCCCAAACCCTTCTCCCAAACCCTCCCCACCCCACCGGAGCCCTCCCCCCTCCCGCCGGTGGAACTCTCCAACTCTCCGAGACTTCGTCCTCCTTGTCGATGGCTCCCAAAGTCGACAATGTTGAGAATCGAACACGATTTTAGGTCATAAAATGTCGAGAATCGTCGACAATGTCGAGCAGTATCGAGCGGGACTGTAGATTTTCCTACAGTCCTATATAGATTTAGGACTGTAGGAAAATCGACAGTCCTATGTATATTAAGGACTGTAGAATTTTCTACAGTCCTAAATTTATATAGGACTGTAGGCATTTCAACAGTCCAAAAAATTTAGGACTGTGGAAAATTCTGCAGTCTTGTATACTTATAGGACTGTAGACATTTATACAGTCATGAATGTTAAATTCTGCAGTGGGTAAAGTTTAGGACTGTCACTATTGTGACAGTCCTAGTAAATACTAGGACTGTCAAAATTGTGACAGTCCTAAACTTACATATAACTGTGCTTACAGACAGTGGATAAAGTTTAGGACTGTCACAATTTTGACAGTCCTACTTTATACTAGGACTGTCACAATTTTGACAGTCCTAAAAATATATGTCGAAATTTTTAGGACTGTCAAATTTTGACGGTCCTTCCAATCGAAATTTCAAAATTAACAAAAAATTAAAATAAATTAACTCAGTTGTCGATATATATCAAAATCCCAAATTTCTATCCTTAAAATTTATTAAAGTATTCTGTTATTTAAAATAGTAAATTTATTATTGGTACATTAAATATTTTGTAAAAAAAAAAAAAAAAATTACCAAAAGTAAGATTTGGAGGTCGAAATATCATTTTTTTGCGATTCTAAAATTTGGGAAGTCCGTCAAACGATGAAACGGTTTATCCCGAAGTACTTTTCCATACGGTCATTTTGGCTCAAACTGGAGCTTGTTTCGATCTCCCAGTCAAAAGTTATGATACTTTAAAGTTTTATATTTTATATTTTTGCCTGTAATATGTACGTCTTACTTCGGATGAAAATTCTCTCTACACGAATTGTGTTACTCTCGTCGAAAACATACAAATCGACCTATTGTGTGACGAAAAACGATTTGAAACAAATAGTTATGGCCGTTCGAAGTCTGATCGACGGCAGACGTAATATTCGTACGGTAGATATATATTTTATTTTTTTGGGTTCAATGATAACATATTTTATTTTGGATATTAAACTAAATAAAAAAAATCAAAATACAAAACTAACTAAATAGAAATAAACTAAAAAAAAATCCTGACAATTAAAATGAGGACTGTCAAAATTTTGACAGTCAAAATCCTGACAGTTCTAATTTTATATAAAATTTTCAGTGGGTTAAAATTAGGACTGTCAAAATTTTGACAGTCCACATAGCTTGTGGGACTGTCAAAATTATGACAGTCCTAACAATTTGTAGGACTGTCAAAATTTTGACAGTCCCACAAGCTATGTGGACTGTCAAAATTTTGACAGTCCTGATTATAACAATTTGGGCTAGCCCCAAATGAGGACTGTCAAAATTTTGACAGTCCTTCCAAGTGGAAGGACTGTCAAAATTTTAACAGTCCTGATTATAACAATTTGGGCTAGCCCCAAATGAGGACTGTCAAAATTTTGACAGTTCTCATTTCTTGTGGGACTGTCAATATCCTGACAGTCCTAGTTTTATATAAAATTTTCAGTGGGTTAAAATTAGGACTGTCAAAATTTCGACAGTCTATATAACTTGTGGGACTGTCAAAATTATGACAGTCCTAACAATTTGTAGGACTGTCAAAATTTTGACAGTCCTTCCAAGTGGTAGGACTGTCAAAATTTTGACAGTCCTGATTATAACAATTTGGGCTAGCCCCAAGTAACTTTGAAAAACTTGTAATTTTAAGAAATTGGACTGTCAAAAATTTTGACAGTCCTTCCAACTGGTAGGACTGTCAAAATTTTGACAGTCCTGAGTATTACAGTGGGCTAGCCCCGAATAACTTTCATGATGACAAACTTGTAATTTTTTCTAATTTTGAAATTGGCTAGCCCCGAGTAAAATGTGCAGTGCCCTTATAATTTGCCTAGTTGAAAAGAGCCGCACAATTGAAGGAGCGGAGGAGAAACAGAGTGGAGCAGAAGTACACACAGTGTCTCCTCTCTCCTCTCTAACAGAAATTTCTCTCTCCTTTCTATCTCTAAAAGAAATTTCTAGGGTGGGGTTTCTGCATGATCGGTCGTTAATGGCTAGCATGTTTCCCGGTCAAGTCAGCGCGGTTCAGGTGCTCGATCGGATCCGATGGGCAAAAATTCGATTTTTGTAGGGCTAGGGTTTCTAATTTGAGTGTTTTTTTTTGGTAAGGTGGGGAGCTACTTTGTGGGACAGTACTACCATGTCCTCCAGTCCCAGCCGGATCTGGCCTTCCAGTTCTACGGGAGCACGAGCACCGCGATGCGGATCGACGGTGAGAAGACCGACACCGCCGCCGGAACTTTGGTATATTTTTTTTCTTTTAAAATGTTTTTTGTGGTGTTTAGATTGTGATTCTTTCGTTTTGGCGAGTGCAAGTCCAAGAAATGCACTTCCCCGTGAGATTGTTTGGGAAGTGGAAAGCGGAGTACTTTTGTGTTTGGTTCAAAATTAGACAATCTGGACACGAGACACTGACACGGCACCAATTTTGGAGTGTCGTAGACTACTACTATTGTATTTTTGCTGCGTGAATTCGTGTCCAACATTTTGAAATGCCTTTGCTTCCTAGATAACAATAAAAAGGTTCTATCTTTATGGTTATTATATTATTTTGTTGTTAAAAGTGACAACTTTATCGGAATAGGAAGTCGAGGGGAAAGAAGAAATACAAAGTTGGAGTGGGGAGCGGGTTACTGTAGTTTAAATTGTCATGGGAAGAAGAGATTAATAACTTTGCACTAATTCTAATACGAATGCTACAAAGGTTGTCTTTTTATCACTACAAGAGCGACTTCCCAGGAAATAAAATTGCAAATCTGCTCGAGAAACTTTTGGTGCAATTTTGTTGTATTTGCTTTGTGCTTAGTTTTTAATAGTACGTAACAGATTGTTAGGCTGATCGGTATTAGTTGTCTTTTAGCCAAGGTTCAAAGTATCGGCTCGGCCGTATCGGATCGGATTTCAGCACTGCCTATCCGATACTCAAGAAAATTATCGGTATCGGCCGATATTGGTAGAAAATATTTCGTATCAGTCTGTATCGGTCCGATACGAGCTGATACGAACCGATACGGTCGAATATTATGTTTTAGCTGACCAACAACAAAAGCAAAAGCAACGACCAAAAACAAAAAAATAAAACAAATATTGCTTTGCAGAGACGTCGAATCCAATAATCGAAATTTGTAACAGTTCAATGAAAACTTGTATAAATAATTCAAAGTTTGTCTACAATGTACAAACAACAACCACAACAAAGAAATAGATTAGAAGAAGTCCAAAATTTTTTACCTTTTTTAGAAGGTAACCGAATCCTCCTTCGCAAACGCCGCTGTGGAGATCACCCTCTCGACCACGTTCTTGGCCGCCTCCACCGCCTCCACCGCGGGCCTCTCGACCACGTTCTCCGCAGCCTCCACCGTCATCTGTGGTCGACAGAGTCTGTCGGAAGGGCAGAAGGTAATGAAATCGAAGAGGAGAGAGAGAGAGAAGTAAATGAGAGACACTCTCTCCTCTCCGATCCCGCAAACTCCGGCGCGACGCGATGGAGGCGAAGAGGTGCGGTGGAGGCGGAGAGAAAATGTTTCTCTCTCCTCTGTGTATTCTGTATACATATGGAAAAAAAAACCGCCACATCAGCAACCTAAAAACACAACTTACCTAAACTAATCCCTACCGTCCAATCTAGGCCACGTCACCGATCCATACATGAGATCCAACGGTTGTGGCCCTTTGAAAAAAAAAAATTTCACTGAGATTCGAACCCGTGACCCTTTGAAATAGCAAATACAACAACTATCCCGCTAACCAGAAAGCCAATGAAGCTTGGGTGACTAAGTTGGCATGTATATAATATTTATGGAGCTAACTTATATATATATATTCTGACTCTTTTTTTATTTATAAAACTAATATATATATATATATATATATATATATATATATATATATATATATTAGTTTTATAAATATCTATAACTATATATATACATATATTGTATCTAATACTATTGTATCTAACAATATATATATATATATATATATATATATATATATATATATATATATATATTGTATCTAAATATATTATTGTATTTAATTATATTGTACATATATATACCTATACATTAACTTATATACATATACACTAACTTATATACTATTGTATCTAACAAATTTTTTCATTGTACATATATGCATATATACATATACTATATCTAACTATTTATTATTCTATATATACTATGTATTATTGTTATCTATTTAACTTTTTATTATTGCAATATTTTTTGTTGTATATATATATACTATCTATCAATATTTATTATTGTAAAATATGTAACGTTTTTTATTATTGCAACTAACAATTTTTTGTGCGTTTTTTATTACTGCATGTAACGTTTTTTATTATTGTATGTAATGTTATATCATTTTCAGGATTATTTATTGGCACCAAAAAGTCGTACGCCGGAGGAAATTGATGCTGGTTGGAAACATGGCAAATGTGTCAATCCTAATAATAAGAGGGTGGTGGAATGCAATTATTGCAGCAAAATAATGGACGATGGGGTTACTCGGCTGAAACAACACTTAGCGGGTATTATAGGAAACGTAGCATCGTGTCCTGATCATAGTTTGAAGTATCGGCCGATACCGATCCGATACGGCCGATACCGATACTGTTTGGCATGTCCCGATCCGATACCGACCGATACCCGATACTAACTGGTACGGACATTAGAGGTCTCTTTTTCGGTCAATTTGGCAAAGAAAATTGAATTAAAAAGACCAATTAGCAAGGGTGTAAAAGCATAGTAAGATTGTAAAAGCATATAAAAGAGGAAAACTTATCTATCGCATATAAATTAATCGACAATGGTGACTACTATTTCATTCAAAATCAAAAAAACTAAGAAACAACACTGTAATTACTTTAAATTATGCATAAATGTATAAAATATATTTTCTAAAATGTTAATAATTTACTAATAGTTGTTTGCTTTCTGATACCAAAAAATCCGATACTCCGATCCGAAACCGTCGATACTACCGATACCGCCGATCCCGATACTCATAGGAATGGACCGATACCGATTCCGATACCGATACTTTAAACCTTGGTCCTGATGTAGCACCTGCTGTAAAAAAGAAATATTGTTGCTTGATGAGGGTAAAAAAAAGGATAAAATAATAGCGGATCAAAGAAAATAACGGGTAGAGGAGGAGTTGACAAGGATAGCTGGTCGAGTAGATTCCTCCTTAGAAGAAGATATTGATGACTTCACGGAACTTAGAAGGGAAGGGGCATGAGAGGAAGTAGGAGAGAACATGCAGCCGAGGAATGAGGTAGACGTCGGAGTGTAGGGGACAGAGAAACATGGTCAAGCATTTGTCCGACGTTAGGTGGCCGATCAAAGTCGGTCGCATATCGTGGGGAGGAGGTGAAAAATATTCCACAGGTAGGAGTAAGGGGTATGAACCCTTATGTCCTAAGAAAACAAGGGGCAATGCAACCCAAAATAAAGGGTACAATTAAGGGGATAAAGAATGCGAAAAATTATATAGGAAGATTTATATCAAAATTCTTTATATACAATAATATATCGTTCAATGCTGCTAAAAGTCTATACTACCAACCAATGATAGATGCAATAGCAGCTTCCTGGAGTGGAGTAAAAGGTCCAACTCCTTATGAGATTTCAAATAATTATTTAGATATAGAAATAAGTGACATGGAGAAGTACCTAAAATCTTATTATATGTATTGGGATGAGTATGGATGTACTTTTATGTGCGATGGATGGAGTACACAGAACAGAAAATACATTATTAACTTTCTTGTGTATTTTCCACAAGGAACGGTATTCCTTAAATCTGTATATGACTCTGACAAATACAAAGATAGTAAATACATATTTGGACTGATGAATGAAGTTGTGGAACAAATTGGAGAAAATATGGTTATCCAAATAATTACTGACAATGGCTCCAACTACAAGAAGGCGAAAATGAGGTTAATGGAGGTGAGAATGCACTTATACTGAATTTTTATTATTATAAATATGTTTGTATATATGTTATTTATTTTTGTAAATATAGCTTCATTCTAAATATATATGTATGTTTGTATGCAGGTGAGAAAAAACTTATACTGGACTCCATGTGCAGCACATTGCATAGATCTCATGTTGAAGGATATAGCAAATGATCCACATATTAAGCCACTAATATGGACAATACTATTGAATATTCTGAAGAGTGACCAAGTGATTATCAACCTAGAGAGCACCGCATGGATGATGCATACGCTGGAGGATCTAGCCATCATGATGTACCTACTCCTTCAGACAATTACAACAATACATGTGATAGTTCATCCACAAGTTATTATCCATACAACACTTCAGAGGCGAAACAACATTCAACATTTGATGGCCTCATGACAAGTTTTTTTCATAATACAAATATCAGTCTCTACTACCCTCATAACCAAGAACCATATCGGGACGATTATGATAATTATGAACCATTTTAATGATATATTTGTATTTGTTTGTATTTGTATTCATTTTCGTATTTGTAATTTTGTATGTTTTATGTAGTTCGTACCTATTGTAAAAATATTATTATTCATGAAATTTAAATGAAGGGATAGGCCAGAGTCCTAATAAAATTTTCTGGCCAAGTAATTTTTTGTCGTACTTTTAAATTTAAACATGTAAATCTTGTAGCTAATTTTATTTCGGTATATTATGAAACAAAATAATTGGTGTCATGGATCACATTGTAACAATTTATAATTATGCATAAAACTAAATTTCTGAATATAATTAAATCTTTATTTTTGTATAGAAATTTGAAAAAATATCTCGAGTCCTCGATAAATATAATTATGGATCTTGTGACTTTTGTCTCATGATCTCATCCTGCCATTTGCATTGCTTCTAATCTCTTGTGCCTCCCTCTATGCGCCTTAATTCGTCAAAATTGAAACCTATAGAACAATACAAGATTCAATTAGTACGAATATAATGACATAGTAAGATTGTAACTAAAAACATGTAAAGGAAGAAAACTTATATATCGCAGGAAACCATTCAACAAGGATGACTATTGTTTTGTTCAATTATAATAAAAAAACATAAAAAACACTTAAATAATACATAAATATGTAAATTATATATATATATTTTTTACTAATTTATTAATAATTATTTAAATATTGTCGATACAGCCGATACCAAAAAATTCGCTACTCCGATCCGATACCGTCGATACTGCCGATACGGATACTCATACGAACTGTCCGATACTGATACCGAGTTTTTGAACCTTGCTTTTAGCAGATAGGAGTGAAAATGACAATGAATCATATCCAGACTACTGTAGAAGTTCATTTAGTTAGTCATATATATAGTTACTTTTTGGACACATCTAATGAGTGATATAGATATACAACCCTCAACTCTCAGTACAGCTCTAGAGTTTTTGTGTAATGGTAGGGACTTCAACATGGTATCAAAACAACCCAAGTTCATTCTTTATGTCACACATTTTAAGAGCACTTTTTTTTTATAAATATACCGCAATGTGAACCCCGCTTTCACCAAAATGGGCCTTCAACCTATTGGGGCATGCTTGGGTATAGATGTATAACCCTCGATCCCCACTACAACTTTAGAGTTTTGGTGTAGGTTTAGAGAGTTTAACATGTGTTTTTTTTTATGTTTAACTACTTGTATAATTTACTTCGATGCGGTTGAATTTTGGAGTTGCAATTCGTTGGAGTTTTTGCATAGCAACCTTAGAAAGATAGTTCCACATTAGAAAGAAACTCCATGTGGGTATCTCAATATAGAACTATGCTTTGTATTGAGGTATGCATATGGAGTGTGGTGGCCCATGTGGTTGCCGTATGAGTGATTTCCTAGAGAGATTAAGTTTAAATTTCTCAAAGTAACATTTATGTTTTGTCACTCTCTTTGGGTAAGCCCCGAAGAGACTTAGGGTCCGTTTAGATAGGCTTTCTGAAATTTTGTTCTGAAAACAGTTTTACGAAAGTAAGTTATAAAGTTGTTTTCTGAGTATAGAGTTTCTGAGTTTGTGTTTGGTTACTTTCATCTGAAAAATAGTTTTCTGAAAATTCTTTTTAAGATTCGGTTTGGTAAATTATTTTCAGAAATTAATTTTTAGGCTGTCCGTTCTGTGTCCCCAACAAATGTCCCGGTGTCCCAAAAATATGGGTTGTCGGCGTGTCCTTGAGTTCGTGTCGATCTGGCCGTCGTGTCCTTATGTTCCTTGTCTGTCGTGTCGAGGTCGAGTCCCTCCGGCCATTTGGATAGGTCGTTGTCATGTCGAGTTCGTCGTCGTCGTGTCGTTCGTGTCCACCGTCGTTGTCGTGTCCAAGTGCCTTCAAAGAAGGGGAGGTGACTGCCGTGTCCCCGGGTCTCACATGTCATGTCCTCCACACCCTCTCCGCCGCCCGCGTCCCCTCGGTCCCGACACCGACTCCTCCCCCACCACCGCCAAGAAGGCTACGAAGCCGGCAAAGATGAGATGAGGCCCGCGGGGTCAGTGGTTCACTCGGACACAAAGATCAACTCACCGCGGCTCCACCTCGAGGTCGTTGTCATCAAGGTCGTCCTGGACTCCAGGAAGTCGTGACGAGGCATCGGCGGGGAGGGCAGAAGGCGGTGGAGTGTGGAGGAGGGCGGCAGACGGTGTAGGGAGGGGGGCGCGTTCTTGTTCCTAATCGATCCTCCCGCCGTTGGATATCAGATCGGGACCCCTCTGCTGGTGACGAGTAGGCGACTGCGAGACCCCTCCGCCGGTGACGAGAGGAGGTCGTGAGAGAGACAGAGAGAAAGTAGTGAGAGAGGTGAGAGAATGGAGAGAGAGGTTTGTTGGGGGTGTTGGGGGTGGGACCCTTGTCACGTGGAGTCACTGGAGTGTGGGAGAGAGTGAGATTTTTTTCATGAGAGAACACTCATAAAGCTACTTCAACTTACTTTCAAAACCTCCGTTTAAACATTACTTTTCCCAAAATAATTTTTGAAAGCATTTTCGGAAAGTGGACAACCAAACACATATTTTGTCTGACATGATGTTTAAAAGCAAAAATCAGCTTTATAAAATCTAATCAAACACTACCTTAGCGACTCGGACTCGGACTCGGATTCGGATTCGGACTCAGACTCAGGCTCGAACGAATGGAGCAAAGTAGCGTTGTGATGGCGCACTTTACACTTCGCATGTACGCATAGGACGCGAGATGGCGCTTTAGCGCTTGGTTTCTGCAGCGTAGTTTTCTGCGCGCAATTTCTGCAGAGTAGTTTTCTGCACGCAATTTCTTTGCAGTTTCTGCGCATGTTTCTGTGCAGTTTCATCACAGTATCTGCACGGTTTCAACCAAGGTTCAAAGTATCGGAATCGGTATCGGACCATTCCTATGAGTATCGGGATCGGCGGTATCGGTAGTATCGGCGGTTTCGGATCGGAGTATCGGATTTTTTGGTATCGGAAAGCAAACAACTATTAGTAAATTATTAACATTTAGAGAATATATTTTATACAATTATGCATAATTTAAAGTATTTTCAGTATTGTTTCTTAGTATTTTTGATATTGAATGAAATAGTAGTCATTCTTGTCGATTGATTTATATGCGATAGATAAGTTTTCCTCTTTTATATGTTTTTACAACCTTATTATGCTTTTACATCCTTTCTGATTGGTCTTTTTAATTCAAATTTTTTTGCCGAATTGACTGGAAAAGAGACCTCTAATGTCGGTATCGGTCAGTATTGGGTATCGGTCGGTATCGGATCGGGACATGCCAAACTGTATCGGTATCGGCCGTATCGGATCGGTATCGGCCGATACTTTAAACTATGGTTTCAACTCTCAATTTGTGTTTGCACAGCTTCATCGTGCGTTTTCTGCACGGATGGCTGCTCAGTTGCTCCACGTTTGTAACCACCCATTTAGTGGGGAGTTACTCCTGTAACCGTCCACTAAATGAGTACTTAACTCTGTAATAACTACACATGATGGGATAATGGCTGCCAAGAGCTCTCTCTTTATCTTTATAAGGGTGATGTTCTTCATTTGGAAGAAGTGTGAAGAAAAATACAAGTGCAAGAGAGAGAGAGAGAGCTGCTGGAGCAGAAGTTGGAGCAACGAGGCACTGTTCGTATAAGGAGTCCATACACTGTCTGAAGAGTTTGTGCTACAGTGACAGATGAGCGTTCCAGTAGTTCGTGATTTTGAACTTGCTGTTCCTGAGAGCAGATCGACGGAAATGTCGAATCTTCCCTTGAGAAACATAATTTTAATCACCCCAGCGAGTGTATTGCTCAAGTTTTTTATTATGTCTCTATATTATAGCAACTTTGTGTCAGTTTGTAATTTAGTATGTCTTCCAAGTGTCGTCGTAAAAGTTGTATTTTTTTTGGGTTTTTGCGTACTTTGTATGTATATTGTAATCCGGGACTAACAATCTCACAACAAGATCCTAGCAACGGTCTAGCGAATGATGGAAAATCGGACCTCTCCTCGATACAAGTTTCAACAAACTTGACAAGTTTGATGGAGAAATTTACAACATCTGGAAGAGAGATCAGTCTCAATCTTCTACTTGTCAACGTTGAATATGTGTTGACTGATCCGGAGCCAACCATTCTAGAAACTGGAGATGTACTTGCGATTGCTAATGCGATTGACAAGTAATATAAATGGAAGAAAGACAACAACCTTTGTAAGTTGTTGATTCTCAACGTTATGGATGATTCTATGGCTGAATCATACAGCAAGAAAGTTAAAGCAAGAGATGTTTGTGAATCTCTTGAGAAGCACTACAAGACGGACAGGCGGATCTCTAAGATTCAATTTTTTTGGCAAATTCTTCAAATTTTAATTTGAAAATGAGAAGATTATGTTGCCGCAAGTGAAGGA
Source organism: Iris macrosiphon (assembly GCA_036927795.1). Classification (NCBI taxonomy): domain Eukaryota; kingdom Viridiplantae; phylum Streptophyta; class Magnoliopsida; order Asparagales; family Iridaceae; genus Iris; species Iris macrosiphon. Next base: position 116,846,881 of record JAYESA010000008.1, on the reverse strand, counting down.
ATTTCTCAAATTACAGAAAAAGCTTGAGGAGGAAAGCATGAAATTGGATGACAAGTTCATGGTGGGAGCTATTATCTCCAAACTTTCTTCCGGGTGAAACAAATTGTCTACGAACATGTATCGTAAGAAGATGGAGATCGAGCTAGAAGATCTCCTGTACTGGATTCATGTTGAAGATGAAGTCTGAAGTCAAATCAAGATGGACATTGTCTAAACAGTTTACTAAGGCAAACATGCTGCATACTAGAGACTCCATGGGGAAGCAGAAGGCTTTCCACAACAACAACAAAGAGGACGTTCACCATCTGAAGGTGAAGTCGGCTTCTTTCAAGCCTAAGTCTGATGTGACTTGCTACAACTGTGCAAGAAGAGCCATTACAATAATGACTGCAGGTCCAAGCTAAAGCAGAAACAGAAAGACACAAAGCAAGGTGAGCTCAACTTTGTTGCAATGATTGCAGGTTGAGTCATCTGGCATAGACACAGACTGGTGGATGAACACATGTGCATCTTGTCACGTGTGTTCAAAGAAGGGATTGTTCACCACTTACGAAAAAACATCTGAGAAGGCTTCAATGGCGAACAAGTCCCAGACTGAAGTTAGAGGGATCGAAACTGTGGTGTTGAAACTGACTTCAGGAAAGACTTACTCTGAAGGACGTGAAGCATGTTCCTGTAATTGCCAAGAATATGATCTCTGGTAGTCTGTTATGTAACACAGGCTTGAGGATGGACATCAGTGCAGGCCAAATGATGATGTCTTACAAGGGAGCATACTTCGGGAAGGCTTTTTGTACCAAAGGCATGTTCAAACTCCAAGTTGTAACTTTAGCTGAATGTATCAGCGAAGTGTCAGTTTCTGGTTACTCTCTTGAGTTATGGCACCATAGACTATGACATGTACATTGTAAAATGATTAATAAGATGACTAGTCTAGGCCTTATCTCCAAATGTGGTGGTAAGGAGGTACATAAATGTGAAGTCTATGTTCGGACTAAAATTATGAGGAAGTTGTTCATACTGATGAATTGAAGTACAGATCTTCTGGAGTTAGTGCACTCAGATATCTGTGACTTCAAATACTTCTCCATAAAGGACGTGATGAAGTATTTTATTACTTTCAACAACGATTTCTCGAAGTACGTGTTTATCTATCTTCTAAGATCGAAGGATGAAGCATTCGAGAAGTTCAAAGACTTCAAGGCTGAAGCTGAACGTCAAACAGGATAACAACCTAAGAGACTTAGAAGTGCTCGTTGCGAAGAGCATCATTCCATTGAATTCATATCTTTCTGTAGAGAACATGGAATTGTCAATGAAATAACTGTTCCATATTCTTCTCGGTCAAATAGAGTTGCAGAAAGGAAGAATCGGACGTTGACAGAGATGATGAATTCAATATTGTTGACTGTTGGACTTCCAAATTGTTTTTGGGGAGAAGCTGCCCTGACGACTATGTTCATTCTTAACAGAGTATCGTTTGCCAAATCAGACGTTACTCCTCATGAACTCTGGTTCAAAGTCAAATCAAACTTGAATGTTATTCGAGTGTGGGGGTGTATGACCTATGTAAAGCTTCCTGACATCAAGATTCAGAAGTTGGAAACTACGAAGACAATATTCCTGGGTTATGCAGAGAAGAGTAACGCTCGTAGATTTCTTGATCTTGAATAAAATTAAATCATTGAATCTCGCGATGCTAAATTCTTCGAAGATAAGTTCGCTAGACATAAGAACATCGTTCTAGCAAATCTTTCGGAGAATGTTGTGAACACAGAGGAATCTAGCACTTCTAAAGAAGCTGTAGTCCAAGAAGATGTTGCAATTGAAGATGCCATAAATGAACCAGAACTCGAAAAGTCATCATTAAATGAATCTGGAGGCCCAAGGATTTCGGTGAAGATTTCGTCACATATCATGTGGAAGCAGATCCGCTTACCTATGATGAGGCGATGAAGACCACAGATATTGCGTTCTGGAAAGAGACGATCAGTGACGAGATTGACTTCATAACATCCAATAACACTTGGTTGTTGGTAGATCTGCCTGAAGGAGCAAAACCTATCAGATGCAAATGAATCTTTAAGAAGAAGATGAAAGCAGATGAAATTGTTGATAAGTTCAAGGCTAGGCTAGTAGCCAAGGGGTTTTCTCGGAAGCAGGAGTTTGTTTACTTTGATACTTATGTTACAATTGCACATATGACAACTTTCAGGATGCTTATTGCTCTGGGAACAATCCACAAGCTAATGATTCATCAGATGGATGTCAAGACAACATTCCTGAATAGAGATTTGTCCGAAGAGATTTACATGCAGCAGCCGGATGGTTTTGTCATCAAGGGTCTTAAAGACAAAGTGTGTAAGCTGGTGAAATCTCTGTATGATCTAAAGTAAGCTGACAAGATGTGGCATAAGAAGTTTGATAAGGTCATTAGATCAAACAGCTATAGGGTCAGCAAGACAGACACGTGTGTTTACACAAAGTTTGCTACGTGTGTTTACACAGTTTGCTGATGGCAGAGGGGTGATCGTTTGTCTTTATGTGGACGATATGCTAATCCTGGGTATGGATTTAGAAAGTATTACAGAGACAAAGAAGTTTCTTTTGTCAAAATTCAATACGAAGGACATGAGAGGGTTGATGTTATCCTCGGGATAAAAATCATTCGGACAGAAGCTTGGCTTGCTATGTCACAAGCTCACTACATAGAGAAGATGTTCGCATGGTATGGATATCAAGATCTTCCAGGGATCGATATTACGTACATATGTGGCAAGAAGCTGAAGCCAAATGCAGGAGAAGCGTCAGACAGTTGGAATACTCTAGTGTCATTGGAAGCTTGATGTATGCTACGGGTGCAACTAGTCTTGATATTGCTTTTGTCGTAGGGATGCTAAGTCGGTTCATGAGCAATCAAGATGTTGAGCACTGAAAAGCTGTAAAGTGGGCCATGAGATATGTCAAGAGGACTCAGAAGTTTGCATTGCACTACAACAATTATCCGAAAGTAGTGGAAGGCTTCAGTAATACAAGTTGGTGCTCAGAAGAAGAGAGCAAAAGGTCTACAGGAGGATACGTCTTTTTCATAGGTGGGGCTGCTATAACGTGAAAGTCGAAGAAGCAGATTTTGCTCTCACTCATATATGGAGTTTGAGTTATATACATTGCCAGCTGCAGCAGATGAAACAGAATGACTTCGGGAGCTTATGTATGATTTTCTACTGGTTGGTGCGTACATTTCGGGAATATCGATATATTGCGATAACCAGATAGGGGCAGCAGTAGCGAACAATGATCTCTTCAAGGAAATAAGAGGTGTGCGACTTTGTCACAAAGCACTGAATGAGCTCATCAAGGGTGGTGTTATTCAGTGGTTGATCGGAGCCAGAAAAATCTGACGGATCCGTTCACCAAAGACCTCAAGCGCCATCTAGTCGAGGACACAACAAAGAAAATGGGATTGAAGAAATTATAATATTAAGTCATTGTAATTCTACCATAAAGTATCATGCTATTAGTTCAAAGAGAAATCTACTATGCACCTTACTTTTGGTTTAAAGATGGACCTTTGACCTGAAAAATATCAGGTACAGTGGATAGTCCTTAGGGATTATGGAAATATTATTCCGGAACCATTGTGGTCTACTATTTGTTTTTGGTATAGAGCAAGCCCAGTGAGAGGTTGGCATTAAATCTTAATGAGTTCTTGGACATTTGGAATGTCCGACGTGCTTTGTAGAAAAGCTCAGCACTACAAATGGGCTAGTACCCCATGCTACAGTGGCGTGACACCACATGAGGTGGATCATCGGCTTTGGGCCATGTCATGGCGGTGTAGCATCGCATATAGGCAGGTTGCCTAATGCTGAAAAGTGAAGAGTGGTAGTACAACACTACAAAGAGGTGGGACCTCATGCTACATTGGTATGACACCACCAAGAGGTTGTGGACCTCGGCTTCGGGTTGTCATAGCGGCGTAGCACTACAAAGAAGCGCAAAGCTTCATGCTGGGTATTGTTAAATTCACTGAAAAGAACTCACCTAAGTGTATGAAGAGAGATGTAGGCCGTCTCTTGAGGTAACTTATATACACCCAAGATACATACATCGATACCACGTCAGCACAGGGTCTTTATTGTGCGACCAGAGGCACAAGTGATGTCATTGTGTGATATGAATAATGGCAGCTATGGTACGGAATTTAACTGCAGGAACACTCGTCCCATATATTGAGATATGTGGAGAATTGTTGGAGTTTTTGCATAACAACCTTAGATAGCCCTACATTGGAAAAAAAAATAAAGCTCTATGTAAGTATCTCAATATATAGCTATGCTTTGTATTGAGCATAGTTTAAAGTATCGGCCGATACCGATACGATACGGCCGATACCGATACAGTTTGGCATGTCCCGATCCGATACCGACCGATATCCGATACTGACCGATACCGACATTAGAGGTCTCTTTTCCGGTCAATTCGGCAAAAAATATTGAATTAAAAAACCAATTAGCAAGGGTGTAAAAGCATAGTAAGGTTGTAAAAACATATAAAAGAGAAAAATTTATCTATCGCATATAAATCAATCGACAATGATGACTACTATTTCATTCAATATCAAAAATACTAAGAAACAATACTGGAAATACTTTAAATTATGCATAAATGTATAAAATATATTCTCGAAAATGTTAATAATTTACTAATAGTTGTTTGCTTTCCGATACCAAAAAATCCGATACTCCGATCCGAAATTGCCGATACTACCGATACCGCCGATCCCGATACTCATAGGAATGGCCCGATACCGATTCCGATACCGATACTTTGAACCTTGGTATTGAGGTATGCACATGGGGTATGGTGGCCTTTGTGGTTGCCATGTGGGGGTGTTTTTCTAGAGAGGCTAAGTTTAAATTCCTCAAAGAAACGTTTATGTTTTGTCACTCTCTTTGGGATTTTTCTTAGCAGTTATAAACCCCGAAGGGGTTTAACGACTCAAGCTCGGTGTCGGACTCAGGCGAATGGCGCAAAGTGGTGCTTTGATTGCACACTTTGAGTTTCTGCGTGCAGTTTCTGCTGCGTTTCTATGCATTTTTCTGCATACGTTTTTGTGCAGTTTCAACACAGTTTCTGCATGATTTTTACGCGCTTTCAACTCGTGATTTATGCGCACGCCTTCAGCCCGCTTTTTCTGTGCGGATGGCTACTCAGTTGCTCCACGTTCATAACCCCCTATTTAGTAGGGAGTTGGAGTTACTACTGTAACCTCCCACTAAATGAGCAGTTAACTTCGTAATAACTACTCATTATAGGGTAGTGTTGGGTAGTGGCTGCCAAGATCTCTCTCTCATCTATATAAGGGTGATGTTCTTCATTTGGAAGAAGTGTGGAAAAATTTACAAAAGAGAGAGAGAGAGAGAGCTACTGGAGCAAAAGTTGGAGCAACGAAGCGTTGTTCGTGCAAGGAGTCCATACATTGTCTGAAGAGTTCGTGCTACAATGATAGAGCGTTCCAGAAGTTTGTGATTTTGAACTTGCTGGTTCCTAGGAGCAGATCGATAGAATTATGTCGAATCTTGCTTTGATCAATGTTGATTTTAGTTACTCCAGCGAGTGTATTGCTCAACTTTTCTATTTTGTCTTTCTCTATTATAGCAACTTTGTGTCAGTTGTAATTTCAGTTTCTGTCTTCCAAGTGTCGTTGTAAAAGTTGTTTTTTTTTCGGTTTTCACGTACTTTGTACGTATATTGTAATCCGGGACTAACACAATTTTCAGTTTGATTGGTCCAATGATTATGGACTTTTTCATTGGTTTTTATATCCCTTGCCTTTTTGTTTCCACTCATGTTCACCTTTCTTGTTCGAAAATTTCTCATATTTGCTTCTAAAAGAAACCTAATATTTCTTTTGATTACTTGAATCTTTAGGTAGTACTGTTTGGTATTACGAAATATTCTTGAGCTACTGTTCAAGTTAAAATTCAATTTGCTATTTCATCGTCATATCCAAGGATTTGTTTCTATCACAATTATCAGTTTCACGTGTAGGCCGCCAAGGCCCGCCCAGAATTCTGCTGGAAATCAGACGTAGGCGGACAATTTGCAACTTTTTTTCTTTAGATTTATGATTTTATTTCTACATTTTTTTTGGGTGTTGGGGTTTTTTTTTTTTTTTTTTTTTTTTGGGGGGGGAGGCACCGCCTAGTGCTAGGCGGCTGGTGCCAGTCCGACTAGCTCCTAGCGTTTTTTCACAACCTTGGAACTGATGTTTGACTAAAATCAGACCCTAATGTTGGTAACTTAGTATCATTGGACTTGGTGCAACAATCTAGCTGTAGCTTACGGCAGATGAGCCCCAAAAACTGTTGAGATATTGCATTGTTGCCCTTGTCAACCTTCCACAGATAATCAAACCATGATCCCTATAGGCATTAACTCGACTTACCAGTTACCACAACTGCACCTTAAGCCTGAAGGCCCTGAACTAGGACATCAACTTTGAGAAACAACCTAAACATTTGTACCCCACATAAAAGTTTAAATCCAAACCAGGGTAAGAGTCCACAATACTATTATCCACCTTGAAGTAACTTCACCCTAGACAAACTAATATACCTGGCTTCATATCAAGATTTTATGCCTGACCCCTTTAATATGCTGTGTGTGATGATTTGGCATACCATGATCTACTGGTAGCTGTGTGCGATCAAGAAACCAAACTTCAAAGGCTAAGAAAGAAAGAAATTTTGATATAGGTGATACCATAACTTCACCTACACAACCACCAGGTAGTTTAGGGATCCTTCTTTTAGTGTGTGCCACATTCTTTCTTGACTATGAGCTGTTGGAACAATGATGATGGAGTGTGGGGTGATCGAGTTTCCGTAGTTATTTTCAATTACGTAGCAAGAACTTAGTCAAGTTTAGATTCAGTGCATAGTTTTCCTTTTTATGGGGATGCACAAAACCTTACGCAACTTACGTGATTAATGAAGACGCAACTTACGTGATTAATGAAGATGTTTGGCAAACAATTTGTGGAGGATATGATAGTTGGCTTTTAGTTGAGGTCTCACCTAAAAGAGTACCAAAATTGAATAAGCTTCTTCGATTTCTATTGGGATTTGTTTTATGATCCTTTGGAGTCCTCTTGCATCCCTGTTCAATGCAAGAATTTTTGGAAGTTTGAGGTTTTTGATGGCAGATCTTTAAGAGGTAAGGGTCTTTAGGATTTGTAACTTTTTTTGTTTTTATTACTTATTATGAACTATTAATTTCACATATTGGAAGTCCAAACTTGAAGTACAATTGTATAGTGTATTAAATAGTTTTTAGGTACTTATATTAGAAAAAAACAGTTGTCTTCCCCACCTTTGAGATGAAATATAGTGTCTAAGTGAAGTTTCTCCAAATAATTTCTTCTGTATTCTTTACCATATACCAATGTTCTCCCTGTACTCTCTTCTATTCATGTTGCTTTTTCCTGTTTAAGCATATGAAAAGTCGTTTTGTCAGATTTGTGAATCAACTTGAGTGGGAACAAGTTGATTCATTGTATAAATCTATAGAAACTTCCTGTATTATGTCTCCAAATTATAAACTCTAATCCTTTATGTTCAAACTTTTTCCCTCTCATTGTTTTCTATTTAAATGATTAAGTTACCTGCAAAAATCTGTAATCACAGTTGGCTTTTATTCTCCAGAATTTGTGCATTTGATGGGCTGTAAGTTCTAGCCCCCTAGTTGACTGGGAAGTCCAATTAAAATTGGCTTATCCTTTATTAATATATTTTTGAGCTCCACCAAATTTGTGGTTTGTTCCGGTTTGAACCAAAGACCTCCTAGCTAACCCTCACTAATCCCCGCCGGCTGGACCATCATCTGGTGGCTTATCCTTCACTCAATTGCTTGATTATGCCGGGTTGTTTTCCTTTTAGTTAATTATTTTTAGATAATATTAATTGGAGAGAATGAGGTAGAGTTCCTTCAGTGCAATTCTTGCAAGTGGTAGCAAAGTGAAGTAATTTATATTGTATATTGTGTCTTCTCGTCCAAATCTAAGAAATCTGGGTAAAGTTTTAGACCCATGTGCATACAGTATAGACATTTAGTTGTATGAGTCTACTAAGGGAATTTAGAGCTGAAATGCTTCCTTCTTTAGCTGTTTTGAGTCCTACTAAGGGCACTTAGATATGAAATGCTACCTTTTTCTTTGCTCAAGTACTCTATTCTTTGAACAATTTCAACAAATTTTGTTACAATTTATAGTTCACATCTCCCTTGTTTATGCACATTCTTCCTTTATAGGCTTTTATGCTTTCTAGGCCAAACCTGTTATCTATTATGGACTTTTACTGCCATTAGCAACAATTTAAGCAATGATGTACCGTATGTTTTAAATATTATCTAAAACAAGCATCTCCTGTATGCCAAGTTTGGTTTCTCACTTGTTCTATTTTGAAACAATCATAAATGCATTTTACCTCTATGGAAATGTATCATGTTATGCTATTTGTTGATTTCACGTTCATCTATTTCCCATCTAATATTATGTCATTTCCATGCTAATGACATTTTGTTATAAAATTGCAGCAAATCCATTCTCTTATTACGATTCTGAATTTTACTGGGATAGAGATTAAGACGGCACATTCTCTAGATTCTTGGAGTGGAGGTGTTTTGGTGATGGTCTCTGGTTTTGTCCAAATGAAGGATTACAATGGCAGAAGAAAATTCGTGCAAACCTTTTTCCTTGCTCCACAGGAAAAAGGATATTTTATTCTAAATGACATCTTTCATTTCCATGAGGAAGAATCGATTCCCGAGCCACCAACCACCATTTTACCCTATGACAATTATGGAAGCAGTTTAAATATGTCAACTCACATACAAGAGCCAGGTATGAAAACTATAACTGAGTAAATGGCACTGTTATCACTTTTTAGAATAATCCTATTTCTTTATTTTTTAGTGCTATTGTTTATTGAATTAAGTATTTGTGTGCAATATTTGTTTGTTTTCCTTGGTCTTTTCACCTTTACATATTTGGTTAATTGGTTGCTAGAGTACTAGTTAGTAAGTAGTAATTTGTTCTTGCAATTCTCATTTACATGATATTCATTTATTGTTCTCTCAATCACTTTCCCTTCATCTATCATAACCCTATTTGTCTAACTGAGCCCAATTCATTGTATGTGAACATTCAATGTCCTCAAGCTCCATCTTCAATTTAAAATGGCTTTAGGACTTGGGAGGGTCTTTTTGATGAAAATATTTGTGTTTGACATCATCAACCTTGTGTACATGCTTTTCGTGTAAACAATGGCATAAAGCTTATGAATCAAGATGAAGAGGACCATGGGTGAAAATGAACCAATGTTATAAAGTTATTTTACTTGACAATCAATTTTGACTTTCATCAGTAGTTGAGGGTAACCTCAAGGGGATCTAGTTCTATGCTGCTGACTTCTTCTATGGGCACAAATGAATTAGTGCCAACAAAAACCTCTAATTGTTAGCTGTCTGCTTTTGGTGATTTCAACATCACAATGGCATACAGTTTATGAATAAAGATGAGGAGGGGATCGAGTTTTGTGCTGCTGACTTCTATGGGCACAAATGAATTAGTGCCAATGAAAACATCTTTTCTGATTGTTAGTCGTCTGTGTTGTGGTGGCCAAGTTTGTTATGTTTCACTGATAAGTATTTGGTTAATGGATCTCTCCAGAAACCAATTTTGGTCTGAACAGCAGTACACTTAAAGACATAGGATCACACAAGACCTTGGCTCTAATGTTACTAGTTTGATTTGTTGTCTATCTTCTTTATGGAAAGGGGTTGTTTAGTAAATAGTGCTACACTAACCAGATTGACTAGCTGTGGATGGTTCAAGTAACGAGACCTCAAGATTTGTTCTCAAATAAAAATATGTGAATTTGGGCACTTTTGATAAGGGTTTTACCTCTCCAAGGAGAGGCTAAGCAAGGGAGATTGTTTCATGTCTATGTGACACGTGATTGAATCTGAAGTTGGTGCTAACAGATTTCAAGCTAGACGGATTGCTGTCAAAAGAATTTAACATGCCATAGAGTCAATCACAATTCATATATCATGTAAAATCTTGATGACATCACCATTCTGACTGTTAGGGGTTCTGTTTCGTACTATCGTGGGTGTTAAATTCTATATAGAATCTAAGATCTGATAGGAATTTATGTAGCCGATTTACTGAACATACACTTTCATATTTGCATGACCATTTGAACAATATACGCATGCATTCATGTAAAGCATTTCCACGTTTCTTGAGCATGACACTTGATGTCCTTGTTTTATCCAATTGACAGCTTGGCATGAGAGGGATCTTTCTTGTCAAAATAACACCGCCTTTCGAAGCCCACTAGTTGCTCTTGAGAGGTAGCTGCCATGTTAGAAATCACTTGTATAAACTCAGTTTCCGTGAACCAATTTGAATTTTGGAACCAGAGATCTTTGGTATTTTATCAGTTGTTTTAAAACGTAAGTTTTCTTTGGAAATGTATCTTTGGCTACCCTATTTCAACTCTCATTTAAGTTCCTTGGAATTGGGGGAGTTCCTTGATAGAAGAAAGAGGTATGTGATATTAATTTGGGAGCCTTGTTATTAAAAGTGCGCATAAGCGTGCGTTTTGGTGCAAGGTTGCACCTCTCTTCATCTGAACCACATCTAGTAATACGAAGCACCACCTAGAGTGCGGCGACGAGGCACCTAGGTGATTAATTTGAACAGAACCTAGTCATACGAAGTGCCGCCTATAGTGAGGTGACGAGGCATCTAGGTCTAATGTGTTGATTCTGAGTTTTTTTAATAAAAAAGAAGCCCAAAGGTTCCAAGGCCAAAACCTGCCAAGCTAGCTTAAATGTTATACTTCCCTATGTTACCAGGACTCTCCACTTTAAGGAGAAGTACCCATGTCGACCCGATAGAACATAGGTATGGATATGAAATCCGTATCAGATCCTCCATGGTAACAATCAGGAGACTAATAGTGAAGTAGATAATTTATTTTAATGTGATAGTGAAATATATAGTTTATTTTAATATTGTAGACCGGTAATAAAATAGTAGGGGAGCTGAAGGGACGGTCATTTTATGAAATTTTGCAGATTTAATTGCATGATGTGTCTTTCAGCGCCTAACACTAGGCGAGGCGCTATTAAGTGCCGCCTTAGCGCGCCTAAGCGACAATCGTTTTTCTGGGACGAGATTTTCCTAAGCGAGGCACCCAACTTCTAGTATTCGCTTAAGCGGCGCTTAAGCGCGCTTTTCACAACATAGCTCGTTGCCAACCTCCTTCCGTCCCCACCAACCTCACCGTAACTCTATCACCACATTTGACATCTCCTCGAATCGTCGACGTGTCCTCGACGACAAATCCTTACTCCTTAGATGCAGTAACACTTTCAAAGTCTCCTTGAGCACATCACTTCAACTACACCCTTCACAACATTTGACATCTCCTTGTTGTCGCAGAAACATGAAGGAATACGAGAAAATCAACTAATATGAGATAATTATGTTCTTTTATGAATGTAATTTTTTTTACTCAGGTGTTTGCCTTGCTTTTGCCTTTTGTGCTTAGGCTTCCGAGGACCTTTGTGTCTAGGAAGGCCTTTTCACCTCGGACAACTATGTTAATCGTAATTGAGTTTTTATCCAATTGATGATTTGAAAATCAAGTTGACTCCATGGATATTATACCGAGTGGGGTATTAATTAAATTATTGCATGCCAGAACCAAGGTTCACAATATAGGAATCTGTATCAGACCCTTCCTATGAGTATCGGGATCGGCGGTTTTGGACCGGAGTATCGAATTTTTTGTATCGAAAATTTTAGAAAACAATATTTTATATATTTAGGCATAATTTTAAGTATTTTTTGTGTTATTTTTTAGTAACTTTGGAATTAATTGGAATAGTACTCATCCTTGCCGATTGGTTTACGTGCGATAGATAAGTTTTCGTTTTTTAGATGCTTTTACAATGTTACTATGTCTTTACGCCCTTGTTGTTTGGTTTTTTCTATACAATTTTTTTTGCCGAATTGACTGAAGAAAAGACCCGTGATGTCACTATCGGATCGGGGCATGCCAAACCGTATTGGATCGGTATCGGGCGACACTATAAACTATGATTTTGACTAGTAGTTTTAGAATGAGGTGCTGCCTGTTCTTAGCTATAAGATCCCACCCTACTGTGTCTTGGGCTTAGTGTGAAATTTGGTAGATTGGCAGAATTTTTAAGTCTAGGCTCTTGGAACTTAGCTGTGTTATGGGTAACTGAATTGAGGGATTACGTCCACTTTGTGCAGTTTTCAGTTCCGCGAGCTACACGCAACTGATGTCAATAATATAAATTATTAGATTACATTGATTTGTTCTGTTCTTGTTGATATTTTGAATAGGTTGAGCAACACTTCTCTGTCATTTTGATTTTGTTTTGAATCAAAAGATACCTTTTTGGTATATCTTGCAATGGGGAGGCACTTTGTGACTTTATAAATACTAGTAAATTCACGTGCGTTGCACGTAAATTTTTTTTTCCTTATGATATTAATATAAATTTATTTAAATATTTAATTTAAAATTTATTATAGATTTTTATATTTTAATTAGAGTTTGTTATATATTTGATTATAATTAGTTATGAATATATTTCTACTTTTCATAAAGAGTCTTGAAAACGGTTAGCTACGTAATATTATCTAATTATAAACAAAAGGCACTTGTAACTCATGTGGTTAAGGTGGGAGATATTCTCCCTGGTTGGCTGAGTTCGAATCCTTGCAGTGTTACTTATAACATATATTTTTTTTTCAATAATTTTTGTATGTAATATTAATTTTTTTAAATAATAAATTGATGATATATATACATACGGCTTAGACGGCTCATTTTGAGCCGTTTTGAAGACTCATTATATTATGGAAGATGTTAAGCAACACTTCCCTGTCACATTTGGATTCTTTTTGAATCAGAAGTTAATTTAGTTTATAAACCCTAATTCTACCAAAAGACCAACAGTCAAGATGACATGGATTACCAATTCTGTTGCGCTCTTGCCTCTTTTAATATATTATATATGCAATAGTATTTTCTTTTTTGGTGGCTTGGTATATTGTATAGAGAAGTGTTTTGCATCATTTATCAATTTGAACTGTATTTAGTTGACTTTAAGAGATGTATTGTCTCGTACAGTTCCTGGATACATGCTTGAGGAAGAAATTCAACCTGAGGAGTATGTGGCCCCTGCTCATGTGCTTGCAGGAGAAATTCAGGCTAGCAGTTATGAAGATCCTGTTCATGCAGAAGAAAATCAGGCTAGCAGTTATGAAGATCCTGTTCATGCAGAAGAAATTCAGACTAGCAGTTATGAGTTTCCTGTTCATGCAGAAGAACATGACACATTTGACGAATATAGTGTGCCCGAGTCTCAACAACCGGTTTCTGTACCTGATGCTCTTCCTGCAGAAGAACCTGTAGCTTCATTTCTGAACACAACGAATGTTGTGCGGGACCTCCCTCCTGCCCAGTTAGAGGAACCTGTGGGAGAACGACCAAAGCAAACATATGCTTCCATTGTGTGTTCCCCCTCTTTACGCCAGATGTTCATCTTGATTCAAGTCCTTTTTGATAATTTCTATGGGGATTGGTTTTTTCGTTTCTGTGTTATCCATAATGTGGTCACATTGACAGTTACGACTTGCGAAAGGACAACCGGAGATCTCCATGCCTCATGTAACTCCTCTGCGCAAGACAACTCCGGTAACTTCAGATGTACCACTTGTGACTCCACAGCAAACTTATCCATCGTTGTCTACGAGGCCTGAGAAGTCCAGCTTGGAGACCATTGATGTTAAAACTACAACAGTAGAAGAGGAAGGTTAGCGTTCATTCAATTCTTATTGTTCATGGCCATAGTAATGATGGCAGTTGCTTCTTTTCTTCTGAAGAAGATGTTATTTTTCATCTTCTATAATTCCAATGGCCATTAATGATCCTTGATTTTTTTTTTTCTTGAACCTTTTTCTTTATTTGATCGTCTCTCGAGCTTGAATTATATCATATCTTGTTTTGGTAAACTGTAATTACTTTAAGCTAGTGTTGATTAAACTTTTTATATTGTTAATATTGCCCTTTTAATTCATTCTATTTCTAAATGAATTTTGAGATTTTGTAATGTCGAGATGGTTTATAGTAAAAGTTACAAACTTCCACAACGAGAACCACCAGTTGTCTCACCCTGTTTTTAGCTAATCATATACTGAGTATTTATCATCCCTTTCTACTATAGGTGACTCAAAGTCTGTTTATGTGGGGAACCTACCCTCTTCTGTTTCTGCATCTGACCTTGAGAACGAGTTCAAGAACTTTGGTAGAATCATACCAGAGGGTGTTACTGTCAGAAGTCGCAAGGTGTATCTATAACTGTTTGATTTCTTGTTGTGTCCATTATTACGAAAGAGGCACTGAACCCTAACTCTGCCTATTTTCATTTTCTTAAATTGCAGGATTCAGGAGGTTTTTATGCTTTTGTTGAATTTGAGGATTCTGTCAGTGTTCAGAATGCACTCAAGGTTTGTTGTATATCCTGTGAATCATGATGATAGTACACAAGACTAGTTTCGTTGACATGCCACATCAGATGGATGTATATGTGAATGAATGTACATGTGAACAATCTGGTGTTCCTAAGGAAAGTTGGTATAAGGTGTTATCTGTCTCATTACATATGTAGTTACCTTTTTCTTTTGTGATAATTCATATGTAGCTTGGTTATTCCAGTGTATTCTTCCAATATATATATATATATATATATATATATATATATATATATATATATAAGATCAATTCTTCTGGGAATAAATTACTTTTTAATGGCACTGCTAAGATGTAGATTTATTGTTTTGAGTTGTTGCAGAAAGCTTTCATATTCTTGCGTATTTGATGATAATTTTGATGGATGCTTGGTTGATATTCTGCTGATTATTTCCGAACCTTGAATGTATTTGATTGAACGGCCATTGACATAATTATTCCGTCCTTTATACACCAGAAAATTTGCTTCCTTTCATCAAAGGAGACGTGCATTTCGAAACTTGAATTAAGCTCATTACAGAACTAAGTTCAACTCAGCACATCTACCTTTTTATGTTTAACTTGGTCTGCCTATTTAAGTTTTTCCTTCATGATGCTCGCTTTTGTTAATACACCTCCTTTTACAGGCATCTCCAATTCTTCTAAATGGACGACAAATATATGTTGAAGAGAGGAGACCTAACAGTGGGATATCTCGAGGAGGAAGTAAGCACTTATACATAGCTTTACTTTTTTGCTGTTGATACTGTTAATATTTATAACTATCTTGACCTTTTAAATTTCCTTATGTATGAACGGGTATTCTTCTTTGGTCTCACAACTGATCAAATATGGTTAGGTGTACATGCAGTCTCCAACTTTTGTATGGAAAACCGGACTTGTACATTTCTTAATTTGGTGGGAATGCAAAATATATTGGAGGTTTTCCATAAAATCTCCAGCTACATATTCCTAAGATACACGAGGGTAGGGGTATGACATTTAGAACATTAACGTTCGTTAAATTGTGCTTTTTGTTGACGAGTGCAACTCTGGAGATTATAAATTATGCTCGTTACTTTTATGGAGCTTAAGTAGATATTTCCTATGGATTAGTTTTGCTTTCCGAGTGATGACAAAGGCCTCTGTTGATGCCAGTAAGGTACCGTCACAAGTCAATAGACCGGGTCTATAAGAGATTAGAGATCATATTGATGCAATAATTGTTAAACGAAAGCTCATACGGACTCTTAACCTTCTATGCACCCAGAGGTCTGAAAGTGACCTTTTTCTATTAGTTACTGCTAGTGCTAGATGGCAACGATCATCTGATTTGTTTCCTTCCCTTCAAGTTCTCATAGGGTTTGAAATTTGTGGATGTCTCTGACTGCCTCTGTTGATACCAATCTTTGTCTTGGGTCTCGAGATATATTATTGAGTTCACTAGCAATTATTTGATGAACTAGTTGTTCTCAGCCCAATTTGACGCTGCAATGATTTGCACCTTATGTTCTAGTTGATGTGGAAAATAGGGACATGGCCCTTAAGGAAACTTAATGGAAGAGCAGGATTTGAATAGCTGTACCCAAAATTTTGGGATGCTTTTTTGTTGTGGTATAAGATATACTTCTAGAGAAGGATGTAACCTTAAGTTAAAAGTTAACAGACACAAATAGGTATTTGAATTAATATTGATGGAAATGAGGTGCTTTTCTTTATTAAATTAGACTAAGAAAGTTTACTAGTTGCGCTAATCAACCAAAACTTTATGGCTGTGTTTGGTTTGAGAAAAAAATGAGGAAACTGAAAAAGGAAAAAAGAGGAGATAGGGAAAGAAAAGTAATTTTGTTTGGTTAATAGGAAAATATGAAGAAAAAAAATCAAAAAGAGAGGAAAGATGAGAAATCTACACCATTTGAGTAGAGAGGGCGAGAAAAATCTAGAATAGTAGTTAGATACGTTCATTTACCATTTTATTTCCTTTTTAATAAAAAATGCTAAACCTATTTTCTCTTTCCTTTTATTTCCCTTTCTTCCATTCTTTTCTCAAACGAAACACAATCTAAATGATTATGAAAAAACTTTTGTTCTTCTTCCAAATTTCATATGCCCGATAAATCAGATTGTACATTTAAATAGATGAGAGGTTATATACAAGTATAATTTGAAGGTGAGCATGAGATAGTCCTCTAGTGCAATATGCTGCTATAAATTTCCAGCTGCCGGGATGGGTTTCTTTGTTATAACTTATCAGCTATGTTGTTAGTATATTACAATACTATATATTACCATTTCGGTACATAAAGGTTGATGTGATAAGATACATATTGGTCCATAGGTAATATCGTTTTCTTTACTTTGAGTCATGTAATGTAATACTTAAAAATCTGGTTTCTGGAACTATATGAACCTTTTAAGATGAACAAATAAAGATTAGTGAGAATTATGTTAAATCGTGTTTATATATGGATTTAGAAGTATCCTAAACTCTTATAATTACTGTACGAGATCACACGATACACAATATGATAAGCAAGCAAATCGATACAGGATATGCATCTCGAGTTGGTAACGTAGCTTATGAGTTGTATGGGCTTGTACACTAAAATAATATGGAGGGAATCCTAGTTGGAGAGAGAGAGCTAGCATTGGGGAAAGAGGTCTGAGCCAGCAACTGTTCAAGGACAGTGTGGTCTTTTAGGTAACATCCACACCATTCTTGGTCCTCTATTTTTCCCTCTATCGATCCTTTTGTAGGCTTTAATCTTCATTGCTAAATTTCTTGCTGGGATCATCTTAAAGTTTCTTAGGATTAATAGTAAACTGTTTAAACTATTTTTTGATGCCAGTGAATGTCCCTCATAAAATCAATCTTAAGGGTGACATAATGGAACAGTTTTTGGTAAATATGATATTAAGTACTTGACTAGGATGAGACTGATCTGATTGGCCTAGTTTTCGTTCTCTAGGGCTTTATTCTGTATTAATAAATTACTAGCAGGGGCATCTGTATCTTCATATATTTGAGGTTTAATGATAAGTTGACCGAAATCAAGCCGAAGCGACCAGATGGATCAGTTCTTGTCCAATGCATATAAGTACTTAACTACATATATAGGACTTGAGGTGGTTATCGTTGTCCTCCACATGCTCATTAAAGTTCCCAAAAAATGGCTCATCCAGAATCTAACACTGGCATCTCTAAACAGAATATAAGCATTATGACAAGAATAAACTCAAATTATAACCAGACCTGCGACACCCTTATTTTATCTGTTAAAATGGAACTAGGTTTCATTAATGGAATTATTTGTCTCAAGAATTTCAACAATTGATATTTCCCAAGATGTTTGGCAGGGGCAACTCAACATTGAGACTGAATGATAAAAGGCGCTAGGCGCTAGTCGGACGGACACCGGGCGCCTAGCCCGCCTAGGCGGCCACGTAGTTCTAGACGGTTTAAAAAAACGAAGAACCTATTGAAAATTGCGGCAATTGTCCATAAAACTGAAAATATGCATAGTCGTGGTTTGGGGGGGGGGGGGGTGTGGGTGTGGGTGTGGGTGTGGGTGTGGGTGTGGGTTGGGGGGGGGGGGGTGTTGACTAGGCGGGCGCCTAGGTGCCGCCTAGGCCGATTTTTAGAACAGTGGCTATTGGTCAGCTTTGTGCATGTATTGTTTTGAAATGCCAAGGTTTATGTTGCCTTTGACAAAATGTGGAGTAAAGTAAAACTGACAAGTCTAATTGAAAAAGCCCATTCTGCCTTTTAGTTGATTAGTTTTAGGTTCTAAAGTCACTAGGTTAGGTGTTTGATGTGCTTTATGAAAACATAGTTTGGCAATTTCTTGGAACGTTTGAATATAGAGAGATAGATGGATGCTAGGTACTAATACTTTGATTGATGGCATTTGATTAATCAACTTGTCATTGTCAGAACAATTTGCAAGTTCAAGCACTTCAATATTTCCCATTTGCTTTTGGCACTTGAAATGAAAATACAAAATGAAACAACCAAATTATTTTTTGAAAACATCTTCTGCAGCTGATTTGCTACTATAAAAGCACGTTTTGCAATTGCAATATAATCATTTTTTGTAGTTTACAATTGGGTAGCACGATTGAAAGAATGATTAGTAGGCAAATTTCAGTGGGTGAATTGTATAGCATGCGTTGATGACACCTGAACGGAAAGGTCTTGCAACTGATGTGGTTCATTCAACGTACACCAGAATGGTGTTGAGTGGTTTGTATCAAAAGCCTGAAATGCTTATGGCGAAAGGTTTTGCAACTGACATGGTTCATTCAGCGTACACCTGAATAGTGTTGAGTGGTTAGAAGTAATAAAAAAATTCTGATATGCTCATGGGGAAAGAAATTTTTAGCTGACTTTTTCTCAGTTTACTCGACATCCAAACAAGGTTGCAGTTGGATTAGAAGTTTTGGAGCTGGGTAGAAAGTCTGTTTACTTAGCAACAAATGTGTGTAGGAAGTATATGACATGTGAGACAGTGAATGTTTGTGGAGAGCTCTCATCATACATGTTTTCCAAAATGCAGTTTAGAAATGAAAGTTAATCTTTCTTTTAATTGTTTTCTAAAAATTATACTATCTGGTACATTAATGATCTGTATCAATCCAAAATGACATGCTTTATTTATTTATTTATTTTCCTTTCAACACCTGGGAGGTTTCTTTCTATATTGAAACATTTGAGCTTGACATGTGAGGTCTTTGGTTACTTCTTTCATAGGGTGCTGGCTTGATTTGAATTTTTTTTTTAACTTAAAAATTTTGTTCAGTTTGTTTTATTTTCTTTTTGTTGTCAGTTTGGCTTATTTCCTTTCTAACACACATTATCTTCAGGAGGAAGGGGGAGGGGCGGTTACCAATCGGAAGCCTCAAGGGTGCGATTTGGTGGCCGGAGTTACGGCAGGGGTGGGAATGAGATTGGTGACCGGGACCACAGCAGCAGTCGACCGAGAGGAAATGGAGTACATCAGCCAGGCCCTCGCCAAGAAAGGGGTATTTTAGGAAATCATGTCATGAGGAATGGAGCATACTAGTTTTGTTTATTTTCTGCGTGGTGGGAAAGAGATTTTCTAAGGCCTCCATAATAGTTTTCCCTGCAAAATATGCCTACCCATAGTGTGTGAAGTCTCATTGGATTTGATATTACAAAGCAGTTTTTCCTTTCTAATTTTGACTCTGTAGTGCTCCTGCAGTTGCAATATTCAAGGATTAATGCTTTAGTTTTAATGGGATGTTGGAGGTGATTTGCTGTGTTCTTGACTTGTGACAAATGCATAGAACAGTGCATTTGGAAAGTCTTCATGCATTCTATCAGAAATTTGTAGTTTATTAATGTGCATTCACTCAGGTTTTGTTATTGCTATTCTAAATTAGAGAATGTTCTCTTCGGTTATCGAGTGTTCTGAATTGAACTACTCATGTCCTACACTTTATTGGGCAATTCTTTTTATGTATATTTTAGCAAATGTCTCCACTCTCAAAAAATCGGTTGAAACAGTAAGAGTATACTTTAAAATTTTAATTATTCCATACAAAGGATGGGAGACATTTGGTAGGTTTTTAAAAAGTGGAGGTATATGCTAGTTTCATAATTTGAGTGAGGGTATTTGCTAAAATATTTCTTCTTTTTATTTATTAATCCCATAATAACTGTTGAGCGTCCTTTAATATTATGTTATTTCCAATGAGGAGTATATACTTAATAGGCCCTTTATTCCCTGCTGCTCAAGTTGAACACTTGACATGATTTGAGCAAGTAGACACCGTTGACATAAATCCTACTCCAGTTGAATCCAATCTGAGTTTTTATTGATACGTAGGGTCACTTGCTAGATTATCCTATCTGGACCTGACCTAATGTAACGTCCGTTGGGGAGTTGTTGAAAAATCTGGACAATTAGACTAAGGTCATCTCCAATGGAAATTTCTAAAATTGAGTTTCTATCCTGGTTGTCATTGTACTTTAAGAAAAATTCTATCCTAGTGGGTATAATTTCTACGGAGAAATTGCACAATTTTTTTTTTTTTTTTTTTATAAAATAGATTTTAGGATAGAAAACACCATTGGGAAAAGTTTTTTCTAAAATAGATTTCTACCATAGAAATAGAAAAGATTGAAACCCCCATTGGAGATGGCCTAAGGTTTCCGGATTCCACCCTAATTATTGATACCAGTAAATTTATAAAATAATTTAATTTCTTGATGATGTTGAAAAATAGTTTAAATATTTGAATTAAGATGTGTTATTTAAATTAGATAGAAATTTTTTTATATAATATTATTGAAAAATTAGATAAAAATTTAAATTATATTAAAATAGTTTAAATATGACTTGAATATATTTAAAAAATTTACAGATATATTTGTTGAACTTTGGATATATGTTTAGATAATATCATATTTTTAGTTTAAATATAATTTGAATATTGAATATATTTTAATTTGGATATATGATTATGTAATTATAAGCATTTTTTTTTTATGTTAGGTATCTAATTATGGTGGTAATTAGATTTTTTTAATTTATTATTATTATTTATGTTGAGAATATAAATATATGATGCTCATTTTAAACTATTTTCTACCCTCTGTATAATATAACTAGTGATACGTAGAAAAGATTTTCTGTTGTTGATATAATTAAATAATTAGATAAAAATTAAAATTATATTAAAATATAATTTTAATTAAAAATTGTTAGAAATATGTTTTTAGAATTTTAGATATATTTATTTAGATAATATCTTTTTGTTGGTTTAAATATATTAAAATAGTTTAAATTATATAGAAAATTAAATTAGAGTTTTAGAAATTTGTACGTGAGAATAAATGATATACACATGTTATATTTAGAAGAATTAAAAAAAAAATAGGTTGAAGATTTACAAATGGTTTGGACAATTCATTTTTGATCTGTTTTCAAGTCTCATAAAAAAAAAAAAAAAAAAAAATAGTGCACGTGTGCATATGCATGCAGCTGGCGAGGCCAGGCCTAACCTAGTGAGAAGCAGAAGAATAATATGCTGGAGGAACGGGGTCTAGCAGCATTGGTGGGGCTGAAGATGGAGGCGGAGGAGCTGGAGTCAGAAACTGGAGAACTGGCCGCCGCCACCACCACCACCACCACCACCACAACTACGGGCGCTGATGAGCATTTTGTGGGTGTATCAAATGTTTGTGTGCAAATGGTGATTCTTTCTTTTCCTGCTGCCTAACATTTCTCGGTTTGAATTTTTCTGGTTCTGTTGCAATAAGTTCAAGCTAGTGAATATTAATTGGTAATTTTTCTAAGGTTATACTAGTTTTTTCAAGGAAAAAGCTATTTTGCTCCTAAAAAAACTATTTTGCCCGCGGGTTTGGACAACTCGTCAGTGGCCGAAGCCCGTGGATTTGCCCGCGGGTTACGGAACTCACGATTGTCGCCTGCTTCGGATGGAGTGGCTTGTGGCACCTCCTGTCCTCTGCGCCGCACGTCATTCCGTCCCGAGACTAGCCCGTCCATTATGGCAACGTGCCAGTGATCCCCTCGTATATTTAAACCTATTACTACTAACTTGTGTCTTCTTGGCAGGGAAGGCAAGGTAAGTATTATGCAGGTGGTTCAGACGGACAGGTAAATGTTACCGAACGGTTGCGGGTTATTTCAATGATTTTAATATCTAATTCTTGCTGTAAAATGAACTAAGGCAAGATAGAAACCCACAAAATATGCATGCTTCATTAAAACAATGTGTTGATTGGTATAGTTGGGTTAGCTTGCCTTCACCAGTACGTTTCGATGTACTGACCCTCGTTGAAACAGGTTTCCCGCGCTAAGGAGAGCCGAGCTAGGAGCAGGAGACAAACCCCCAATCCAGTCCAGCTGTAGGCACGCCTTGACCGTGCCACCTTTTGAAGCATTTTGAAGAAGAAGTTAGCCACCAAGCAAGTATGCAGCTTCGTGGCAAAGCCGTCGTCCCAACCAGAGGTCTTATGTTTTGAGTTGTAGTAAAGGATGTAATATACAGGACTGCTATCTCATTTTGTGTCAATACTTTTGTAAGCCCATAGAGACAATCCTTATGACTCAGTTCAAGGAGTTTGTAATAGATGTTTATATTATCAATAAAAAGAAAACTTTTCCATGCTTCAAATCTGTGTTTATTATCTGAGTACTCTGAATATGTGCTCGCTATGCGAAAATAAAATACTTAGCCTTATGCGGTGCGCAACCTAGGCCCGCACGGCGGTCACGCCCGGGGGACGATTATCGATTCCACGGAATCGGAGCGTGACAGTGGTGGTCTCATAAAGTTGGTCCAAAAATCTACATAAATAAATATGATACGACGACATCGTCGTTGTACCGAAGTTTTCTTGGACGCACAATTTATTTAGCAATAATTGAACTAAATAAGCAGAAATAAATATGCATGCATTAGCTGGAATATAAATAATAGTACAATGACAAGGTATACTTGCCGAGCAAGAGTTCTGTATAGTGCACGTCCAAAATTTAAGTTTAGTGAAAGAAGTGGGATTAGGTTTAGGGAGAGTTGTAATATATATAGAGAATAAGAGACGGTGGAAAATATTTAGTGGTCTCAAAAGCCACTGCTGCTGCTGTTCTTTTCTTTCCTTAGTTTGGTTTCGGTTGAGGAGAGTTTGGTAATAATAGGGATAAGAAGCGGTGGAATGAGAAGGCTCACACGCGCGGAGAAGGAATAGCAAAGTTGGTTTTTGCTGCTGCTGCTGTTGATATTTTCTTCTCCTAATGGGTTCGGGTTCAAGCGGGTAGGGTAGGCTAAGGGGTTTGGGTTTCGGGTAGAGATCCAATAGAAAAAATATATATATATATATACACATATCTATTCATAGAAAAATTCTAAAATTATATTGGTGCATACGGTTAAGCTAGCAATTGTCCAAAGGGTCTCCTACATGGAATAAATTAAGAAAAATTTATAATGGCTCCATAAATCCCTTAAATGCACAAACACCTCAAATAAAATTAAATAAAATCTATTTCCTCTATTTAGCTCATAACTACTATAATTAAATAAGTAATACGGTTTATAAAATTAGGGGTCTTACACACATGCAGTTCAGCTCTCCACCAATAGCCATTGTCCGATCGATGCGAATGCATAGAACACTTTCAAATAAACTCTAGTATGCATACGAGATGAACCATCAGGACATAATCTTTGTTGCGGGGCAAGCCGCCTTATCATTGAACACATTCAGGCACACGATATGGTTCTCTCGGAGCATAGGGGATAGTGAACATGTTCATGCACTCTTAGACAAGCGTTTCAGGATTCTTAGTTAAGCAGACTTGTTCGTTTCAAAGACAAGCTAGGTGAGTTCGTTTATTAACATGCAAGGCGGGTTCTATCATTCTCTTATAAAAATATTGCAAGCAAAAACTCGGATTATTATTATGGCGTACAAGAATCAGAGAACGAAGTTCTGCCCACTCACCTTGATACATAATGCCGACGCAGACCGAGATATTACATACTTACCAACCAACAAAAAATTTCGTCCTCGAAACTTCAAGGATAAACTTCTCGATATTTCGAGCAGCGATAGTCCTCATCCCTCGACGTACTCAATCGAAACAATCAAGCAAATCAAGTTCAGAAAATATTTGCACTTTGAGAATATCTATAGACTTATTGTATGGAACGCTCTATTGCAATACCATATCGAGCAATATCTCAGAGTCATAGCAACGGATTGGGCCAAGAAATTGATTCAGCTCTGATACCATTATGTCATGCCCCGGCTCCCGCAAATCGAGGGGCCGCTCGGCCGGACCACCGCCTCGCCCCCGTAGCCGGAGACCCGGACGCGAATCACCGTGCCTCGGCGCACCGGACGCGCATTACCGCGCCTCGGCGCACCGGACGCGCATCACCGCGCCTCGGCGTCTATCCCGCGGGTGCGAGGAAGGGATGGCCCATTTGAATATCGGGACATGATGCCGTGCGAGCTTGGGGTTGCGCCCGCACAAGGCTATATCGTTTAAGTTTATTTGGCTATCATCGCATCAATCGAGTAAGCAACGAAAAGGGACATTGTTATAATTCAATGCATTTAACCAACTGAGTATTTGGGACAAATCGAGGGACTAGGTTCTCTCTTATGCAAAGGCATCATTTCATACATTATGCCCCCTTATACGATAGCAACTCGGGGCACAATCGAAACCAGGATTCCGGGTCTTAGGGACTGAGGCACGCCTATTGCTCCCTCGGACGATCCAGCACCTGCAAGCAAGTAAACTTTTGGTAGGTCAGCACTTTTATAAGTACTTGTGAGATAAAACAACTGAACAGAAGCAAGCATTCACTAAAACCAACACTAAGTAATCATGTTATAAAATATTACATTACTAGTGATCTTTCTAGTTTTACCTATGTTCGTTTTATGCAACAGAAGAATGGAGTCATATTACATTATTTTGGAAACATCTTTAGAAAACAGTTTCATATTGAATAAGCAAGCAAGACAACCCGTTCGTTTTATGTTTCAGGGTGTGCGCAGCGTGTCTCATGAGACTCTATGAACATAATGCATAGCTAGACACACATGCACATCTTAGGGGCAGTCCATCTATCCAAGCCAACACAATGAACTAGCTATATGCAGGGCGGTCCCCGAGTATCTCAGGATCGACAAAGGTTGATCCAGCTAACCAATGACTCTTTATCTGATGCTATTGGCAGTTGTGACCCATGGTGGACTGTGACACTTGCAGTTCTGCTCTCCACCAATATCCATTGTCCGACCGATGCGAATGCATGAAACACTATCAAATAAACTCTAGTATGTATACGAGATGAACCATCAGGACATAATCTTTGTTGTGGGGCAAGACGCCTTATCATTGAACACATTCAGGCACACGATATGGTTCTCTCGGAGCATAGGGAATAGTGAACATGTTTATGCACTCTTAGACAAGCATTTCAGGATTCTTAGTTAAGCAGACTTATTCGTTTCAAAGACAAGCTAGGTGAGTTCATTTATTAACATGCAAGGCAGGTTCTATCATTCTCTTATGAAAATATTACAAGCAAAAACTCAGATTATTATTAAGGCGTGCAAGAATCAGAGAACGAAGTTCTGCCCACTCACCTTGATACATAATGTCGACGCGGAGCGGGGCATTACAGCCGCTTCTAGACATAGTGATCTAATTGGGTACAATACCCCACTTCAATAGCTTCATGGCACAATGCCCCAATAGTGGCACAATGTTATCTCAGAATACAGTTTCCCAATTTTGAACAACAACTGCACGCTTTGCTTGACAAAGTGTTCCAACTTGATACTTGTGCACAACGCTCGCTCAATGAAGTATTCTCACTGGTCCCAATCGTAAATCTCAACACAATGCCATAAATTATATCTATCCAAACGATGCACACTCTATGCACGCCACAGTATGGTATTTTTTATGTTCCAGTCCATGTGTCCAAGATATTACGTGTGTTCCAATTATTAGGGATGAAGGAGTAGAGGAGAAGGAACATAGCCCACTCACCAAGTTGAATCAGCTAGCACTCTGCCTTGCCTATACGCCCGATCCCTTGAATCTGTGGTCCGATGCAAAGCACTATCTACTCAATTGGTATGACCGTACAAGCAGGCCGTACTTTCCAAATTATTCGATCGATTGGACTAAGGAAGACGGCAATATTGCTCTAATCCTGGTATCCTAGCACTTTCTCTGAACGAACACACTGATTCCATTCACATCGTCCATGCCTCATCCCGTTGTGGGGTGCTGCTCTGGTCCCACTGAACTTCGCATGTGATCTAGACATGAAACCAACTCAAATCAATACTTGCTTCAAAATCCAACTCAATAAAATACAACCAAACATTTTCTCGTTTCAATCCGACTCAGCGTAATACGTCGTACGGTTGCGGGGCATTACATAATATACCACTTAGAATAAGGTTCATCCTCGAACCAAACCAGTACCCATTCCTTTTGCATATGCTACTTTTCTATTTCATAAACTCTGTATCATGTAACTCATATTCCACTGATCCAGACTCATCATCTTCGCTTCACGCTAAATGCTTGCATAAATTTTATATTCCCACATCCTTCTTGCATCTCAATTTGAATTCAACATATCACTTAGTTAGATCATACACATATTTAAGGTGTCCCAAAATACATGCATTTTAGCCGAGCTTAGCGATATCGAATTTGGACAAGTTACAAGGGTATCTTTATGTCTGAGACATTCATCGCTTTACTTTCAACTAAATCGATCCTAACTGTCACGCCCCAGTCCCAAAATACGTATGAGTAGGAATACATAAGCATGACAGCCGTATGTATATGGCAACTCCAATGTATGGAAACCATAACACATATGTACGCTGTATTATGAATAATAATTCACAAGTAGTATATAATTATCACAAGTCACAGGACATAACTAAATCTTATCTACATAATCAAATATAAATGAATAACCAATCAACTATATAACTGAATCAAGTATAAGATGCTTGATAAGAACAAGTAGTTGGGTAGAGACAAATCCACTACCAAACTAGAATATAAAAGAAACATAATAAGTACATCTAATGAACAATGAGGCTCGAAGAGAAGACCTTCTCGAAAGATAACGAAGTAGCAAGTCCTGATCCTTGCTCCTGTGAATAGTCATGATCGCCTACACCTGGAAAGGGACCAGGCCCTCAGAGAGACGTAACAAGATACAAAAATATATGCCATAAAGTAAATATTGTGAAAACTCGAGGGTGAACTAACTAGCTAAGTGAAATACACTTGAAGACAACCTTGGTACGTATGGGTAGGTAAAAGGTATAAAGCGTAGCATCGAGCCAGAGGCTAAGTATCTGGCATTAGCTATAAGCTGGATACCAGAAGTATATGCTGACTACATCACCGATCATGATAGCGCGCAGCTAGTAACCTCTGCCGGATGTATCGATAAGCATATACGCCCATAACCGGGTAACACTGAGCCCATAACTGGGTAACACATAGCCCATAACCGGGTAACATATAGCCCATAATCGGGTAACACTGAGGCCCACAACCCCGTAGTTTACACTGAAACTAAGGTAGCCAAATGTCTGTCCCATATGCTTACTAATTGTCTTCTCTGTCCAATGCCAATATACAAGTCGTGAATACAACGTAGACATCTCGTACTATAATGCAAGTCTTTATAGAAATAAATAACTAAGCTAAATATCGTCACACGTGATGCTCACACCGATGGCCAGTCGAGTATGAAGCACGCATCCCTACATAAACTCACTCAGTGACGTACAATGATACATGTCAAGGCCTGGAGAGTCATACTGATAACTCCATGACTTTAGGTGCGTCCACTAGACACTAGGTCAAACACAAGTCCTAATGTCAACGCCTTCGTTGATTGCACCCATGTCTTTCTCGGACGCGCACAGTTATATAATATTAAACAATAAAAAATACAACTAAATAATATCTAAATTTAAATAGTATAACAAGGCAAGGTATACTGGCCTGGCAAGAAAGCTGCGAAGTCTAAGCATCCAGACGTCAAGCACAAGGGATCAGAAACTATGGCATCCGAATGAACGTCTCTGGATGCTGAAATAAACATCACCAACGTTCTTGGAATAAGCGAGATAGGTAGAAAATACTACCCTTTCGTTCAATTTGGACACAGGAGTAAAACGATAATTTTGGGTCAAAGCAGATCCACATGTGGGCCACCTTGGACCGAAATATATGCCAGAGGTAAAGGTCTCTAAATGGGACAAATGATAGTTCAAACAAATTCTAAATATCGAAACGAACTCAATGGTATGTCCAATTTTGGATTCCGGTGAGCCGATCACAAATTTGCCCTTAAAGTCAAACCGTGGGGCCCGCGAATAGGCGGCTTGGTCAACTGTCGCAGAATTGCATGAAACTTGGGTCACAGGATAACGTGATACCGTGAATCCAATGGCGCAAGTTTTGTCGCATTCAGACGAACGTACACAAAATAGGGTGGTAGTTTGCAAAAGTTACGATACAGAGACTTTTTACGGATACAAGTTGATTCTGGCACGCACACACGTCCGAACCAACTTCCGCGAAAGCCCACACGTCCGGATATACCATACGTGCCTTTCGGTGCAATTGGTACGCAATGAGGTGGTCCTGTTTGGCAGAACGCACTTTGTATCATAAAATTTCAGTTTTAAAGTATCAAGTTTTTGGTCATTTTGGAGGCCGAATAATTTAACACATAAAACGAATTAATAAAAACTAAAAGAACAAAAAAATTATTAATTATATTGATAAGAAATTTTTTCTATTAGATTTTAAAAATATTAAACAGGTTGATGGCAAATTGGGCGTGAACATGGGGGTTCGGGTCAAAATTTTGGACTGTTTTTGGTCAGCTTTTCGACCATTTTTCGGTCGAATTTTCGACCAATATAGGGCACGAAAACTCGTCTCGCTTGAATGAAAATCCTAGAGGATTAGGTTGTGAACGTACACGGATAAACCGCTTGAAAAAAGGACGAGAGATAAGAGAGATAACATACCTTGAAGTATGGACGTCAGAGTGGTGCTGCTGCACGCGTGCGCACGAGCTGATCGGCAGCGGACGGCGACTACTGCGGTTTGGGGGTTTGGTTAGGGTTAATGTGAAATATTAGGGTTAGGGTTAGGGTTTTGGTTACAGAGTAGTATATATATATATATATATATATATATATATATATATATATATATATATATATATATATATATATATATATAAAGTGTGAGCGGGGGATAGGGTCGAGCATCCACGGGCTGGGGGTTGGGTAGTTCTAGGTTGCTGTGGGGGGGGGGGATTTCGTGGGTTTTGTTTAAGTTTTAGTTAGGTTTGATTAGTATCTTTTTCTTTTCTTTTTCTTTTCTTTTTATTTTTTTATTATTATTAGTATTATTATTATTACTATATATTCATTAACATATATATATATATATATATATATATATATATATATATATATATATATATATATATATATATATATATGAGGTTAAAAAAATCTAAAAATAATATTTGCACACAAAGTAAATTCTAAAAAAATTTACTTTATAAAACTTTTGTCACGACCCGCACCCTGATATTCGGGCACGAGTACGTGGTTACGCCCAGCCTACGCCGTAGAATCGGCGGTAGAACGATGTCTGGGTCATTTCTAACTATATATCATCTCAACAATATAATATAGTACCTGTCAATCATCTCAACTCCAATCGGAGGAGCAATATGGTATCTCACAAATATATCAATCTCAATCACAAAGCAAACTAAGGAGGAAAAATAGTGCATGAATGGAATAACGAAGGAAAGAAAGATACAATCCACAATATGAAATAATAGTACATCTGTGAATCTCCTCAAATATAATAGTCTAATACAAGATCACTAAACAAAACTAGACCTCCTCGATTACTGATACTATGTCCTCTGGCTCTAGGGGAGTGTCCTCTAAAGTCTCACCCTCCTGAGGTCCGTAATGTGTGGGACACAGCTCCTCTAGCCAATCATCTGGAAAAATATATCCAGTAAGGATTAGAGCGAAGTATATATCACTGAAAGTAGTTCCAATAACATAATCGAGCATATATAACAAGAAATAGAAAAGATACAAGATGCACAAGTAGAAAGAATATACAATACAAGTGAACAGGCAATAGGCACAATAAAGCTGGAAGTAAATACAAGAATGACTGCAAGTAGAGAACAAGAAATACTAACTATGTGTTTAGAGTGCGAGTTCGTTATGTGATCGGCTTAGGTTGCACATGAGGTATATAGGTAACTCCATTATACGTGAGGTGTATAATCGACATGCACATGAGATCAAGAGGGCTTTGATCACATAACCAACTCCTACTCTCCCTCTCCAACCAATACTCATGGATCCAATCACGATACGTTACGTAGATGATCACGATAGCCACACTAGCACACGAAATAGTGGATGCACAAGAAGCACATGAAAGTCAATACCCGATGCACACGATGAAATACATGTCATTAGGTATCCGTTGCACACGGTAGGGGGTAACACCTCATGATGGGATCCATATAGCACCAGTCTGTGAAATCACTGTGTCGGAAATCAATGTATACTAATCTAGAACATGCATATATACAATATTATAAATTAAAAATAATCAGAGAAATATACTCGCCTGAAGTCCTGAGCAAAGTGTGTCTCTCGATGCCCAAGCTGGTATCTCACAACCTATATAGGGTATGTTGCATCAATACAAGGTTCAATGGTGAAAATAAATAAAGTTGATGCAATTCTAGGTTGATACGCCATTTCTAAGTCAAACAAATGCATTCTAGGTTGCAAGAGTCTAATGCTAAGTCACTAAGTCGATATACTATGAAACTATGCTAAGCTAACACACCACAGTGCATTCAAGAAGCCGTATCCTAAGATACACAGGTTTTCTAATATAAAAATAGTTTATATATATATATATATATATATATATATATATAAGTCACAATAATAATAATATCTTAAAACAAATTAATTTGGATATCTTGGTCTTGCACCAATGTGTATCGCATCTAACCCGATACCCAATCTCAAAACCTTGGGTATCGACCCATACCTTGGTATCCCAAGGCAACCCAACTAATACATATAACTAGTACATATAATATAACTCACCACTAACTACTAACATACCCTTTATGTATTAACAATACCATTATACAATAGTATACACATATAGTTAACTGCAACCAATCAACCAATACAAGTATACATATATACATAACCCGTCTAATACTAATTATCTAAACTAACACTATAATATCTAACTACTAATAATATCAACTAATACAATTATGCATAGAATTTCTAGTACTAGTTATATAAGTATCAAATTTCTAAACCATAATACCACACTATACTTAACTACTAACTACTCTAATACCTACCTTGATAACCATCTAACTCTATAACCACCAACCCAAGCCAAGCTAAAACATCAAAGTCTAGCTGAAAGATACTGTACTAATTGAACCAACATTGAACTGTACAGCAAACTGAACTTGCTGTGGAACTACACAGTAAGATTTTGCACAGTTACTGTGCAGTGAAGACTGCACAGTAAGTAATCTCCCAACAGCTGCTCTGTTCTCAATGAAATCTGTAGTAGCTGCTCCATGTGGAGAACTCAGTCCATGCCTTGTTCGCTGTTCTCTGTTCTCTGCTCCCTGTGTCGAGTTCTCGGGTGTGTGCCACTGCACAGTGGCCCGTATCAGTCACTAATACTGGTGTATCTGTCTTCAGGTAAATCCTGCAGCAGTGAGTCTTCATCTTCAGGTGATACCTGTACAGTGCAGGTAAGTCTTCAGTTTTAGTCAGTTGGGTCTTCAAGTAATCTTCAGTCCAGGGTCTTCAGTCTAGGTGTTGTTCAGTGCAGGTAAGTCTTCAACTTCAGTGAGTTCAGTTGGGCCTTCAAGTAATCTTCAGTCCAGGATCTTTAGTCTAGGTGCTGTTCAGTGCAGGTAAGTCTTCACCTTCACTGAATCTCCTTCATGACTTATGCAGTTTGCTGCCTTCACTGCAGTTGTTAGTTCCCTTCACTGCAGCAGTGAGTTCCTGGTGTGTATCTGCACACACAGTGCTTGTTCTTCATTGGCAGTGATCAGTTTGCTACCTTCACTGCAGTTGTTAGTTTCCTCACTGGTTCTCACTGTGCTGCAGTCATTGTTCTCACTGTGCTGTAGTCACTTATTCTTACTTGTTCAGTGTTGCTTTAACCTACTGCTGCTCTCTCTTCATATAGACTTGCACTTCACTGGTTCTCACTTGTTGCTTGTAAACCCCCTGAATTTTCAAAATTTTAAAAACTGGATTTTTCGCAATTTTCTAGAATTTTTTAGGAATTTTCTGTAAATTAAAAATAGGGTTTTAATTATTCAATGATTTTTAAATGATAATAAATGATATTAAAATATTATGAAAATAATATTTTTGGATGTAAAATGAAAAACTGGACTTAGGGCAAATTTTCTGGAATTTATTGGGCCCCCGACCTATTTTTAAACACCTAAAAACTATTATTTATTATTTATTTATTTATTTATTTATTTATTTATTTATTTAATTATTTAAATAAATCCGAGCCCAGCCCTAAACTAGGCCCAGCCCAGCCCAGCCTAACCCGGCCCGTGGGCTACCGGGTCGGGTCGGGTCGGTCAGACCCGAACCCGCACCCGCCCAACCCGCAAACCCACGAACCCAGCTCCACCCCCGCCCGCTTCCTCCGCCGCGCTTCCCGGCCGCCCGCTCTCTCCGCACGGCCCCGCACCCCCGCGACCTCCGCCTGCCATGCCACGTCGCCGCCCCATCGGCCTCCCCGACCCCAGCCGCTCTGCCCTATATAAACTCTTCCTCCTCCTCCTCTTCTCCTCCCACACCGACGAAGCCCTAGCTCCGGCCGACTTCAGAGCCACCTCGTCGCACGCCGCCGCTCTGCCCTAGCCTCCGCCCTAGCTCCGCCGACTCACCGCCGTGCCGCCAGCGCCTCGCCCGGCCTTTTCTTCCTCCTCCTTCTTCTCCACAGCGTCGCCCCGAGCCCGCCTCCGGCCGCCGCGCCGCTCAGCGCCGCCTCCCAGAGCGCCGCTGCCCCGGCCAAGCTTCCCCCCGCCGTCCCCTGCCTCCCTCCGGCCGCCAGCAGCCGTCGCAGCTCCGACGAAGTCCCAAACCCTAACCCTAACCTAGACTCGTGTCGGACGCGTGTCAGACACGAGAAAATTTAGGTTTTTCAGACCCTGTTCAGGTGCGTGTATCTCTCTGCTCATAATCCCATTTTTAATTTCGTCTATTGCGTTGCGAAGCCTGTATGACCCTCTCGGTGTCCGAACAAACTGTTCGGGGCATCGCGTCCTATGGTGATCGCACACCGCGATCCAAAAACAGGAAAAACCAGACCCTGTTTCATCCCGGAACTGAGTGCGCCCCGCCAAACGGGACGACATAGTCGCGTATGGTCTTCACAGACACGAGCACCTCGTCGATACGGACGTGTGGGATTTCGCAGAAGCTGATTCGGGTGTGCGTGCACACCGGAATCAACGCGTATCCGCGGACATCGCCCCGTATCCGACTTTTCTGCAATTTATCCTAACTTTGTGTACACACGTCGGATCGAGACGAAACTTATGCCATCGGACTCGTAGCGATACGTTGGTCCTGTGGGTCAAGTTTGGTTCGATTCTGAGAACGTTGACGAAATCGCGTGTCGTGGGCCCCACAGGCCCCGCTCGACGGGCGATTTTGTGTTCGGCTCATCGGAATCCAATTCTGAAAGTTCCGTTGGGTTCGTATCATCGTTCCTGACTTGTTGACACTAAGTTTGGTGAATTTGGAGACCGTTGACCCGGACGCATTTTTCGGTGCAAAGCGGGCCCACCGGTGGACCCCGTTTTGGCCCGAAACTGCCGTTTCTGCCCTTGTCTCCAAATTGGACTCAAGGACAGGTGTTTCTAGCTGATTGATATTTTTTGGATCTGATGGTGATGTTTGTTTCAGCAACCGGAGTACCGTCTGCAAATCCAGCTGAAGTCAGAACCGCAACTGGAATCGGAACCACAGGCAAGTGTACCTTGCCAAACGCTGCAGCTTGCTATATATTTTTCTTGGTTAATTTTGCATCAGTGAGAACATAGAGCTTGTAAATTCTCAGTAATTTCTGTTATAGTATTTTACTTGAATTCTGGTAGATCCATATGTAACTTGTTTTAACTGCTTAACCTAGGAAACGTGTGACGTGCTTAGTGTCCGATCATAGTCGGGTGCCAACCCCGTACGCGGTGTTGGGTACGTCATTAGAGATGGACAATCGATACCCTTATTCTCGTACTTGTCCTATCAAGTACACCAGAACCCAGGACACTTGACACTATTTCATGAGACAGAGTCTTCCTGAGACTTTCGAGGTGATTCTGTATAGGATGCATGTTTTATGACATAGACTTTACATTCTTAGACATTTGATTCATAGCTATCAGACTTGCTGCATTAGTTATAATCGTGCATGACATGGACATGAGGCATCGTGGACATGAGACATGGGATTACATTGGGTGGGGAGAGACACACAGACTACAGGCTGATATTATATATAAAACATAGTATATAACATAGTGTAATTCATAGTTATTGCCGCTACCGGCTCTCCGACACAGAGCTTGTAGTGGCTTCAGCCTGAATTCTAGTGCTGCTCTCATATTGCATATCACTTAGCTGGTTACATAGCTTACCCTCTTGTTTAATTATCTGCTGCACTGTGTTTATTTTGGCTTGTATTTTCTGTACCTTGCTGTCCCCTGAGGACCTGGATCCGGATTATGTCCCCAGGTACAGCTGAAGAGAACTACCCAGAGGTGTACGGTACCGGAGCACTCCTTGGAGCAGAACAAGGAACAGAGGACGAAGTAGTGGCCGAAGATTTCTCCTGAGCACCGGCTTCAACTACACAGTATTTATATTTTCAGTATTTTAATTCCTGTCTATTTTTCCTTAATTGTAACAGAATAATTCTCGGATTTGTTTCCCGAGACAACCTTATTTGTTATTGCATATTTATTTCCATTGCATGATTTTTGGCAATTAATCTGTGTTATTTCTGTGGATGAGATTAGAAATACCTGAGACTTGTAACATATTACTGCTAGACTACAGCTTAAGCATGCCCTGATGGATCCATTAAATTGGGTTGTCCATCGGTGCGTGCTGCTGGCCATTGCCACGCTTCTCTAGTCCCTCGGTATTTTGGGACTGGGGCGTGACATTGCTGTGCCAGATGGTCCCGTGTCGAGCCCTCTCACTTCACACATCCACACTCTAAGCACACACTCAAATATATATATTCTATACACATACAAATACAATAATAACTAGATACGTATACATCTATCTATCCCCATATATACATAACCCAACACAACATATAAATATGTATAGATATACAACACAAGTACACTTATATATATTCAAACATATAATCAAACACAAAATATACATACATATAAGTATACCTATATATATATATACAACTATATATATACAACTATATATATATATATATATATATATATATATATATATATATATATATATATATATACTCTATTTTATACATATAGACACACATAAACACATAAACCCAAACTATACTATTACATACTCTATATAATACATAGATAATATATACATATATAATTACATAAGCATGTATTGGAAATTGAGCCAAACAACAAACACATGGAGCGCATCGCCCCCGTATCACACTTTCTCTATGATACGCCTGCGATACGGCCCCAACACACAACTAAACGCATCCCGGGAGATACGTACAAGTCCAATACATAATTTATGAACAATACATATATAAATTAGAGTGTCTACGTGTCCGTGTCACCATGTGATATGCACATGGCCCCGTGTCGGAGGAAAATCCCTAAAATTGACCGTTTTATCAAATTGACGAGATTCGGCCCACACGTATCCAATTGTGGATACGACATAAGCTACAAACAAACAATCAAGGGTCAAATAGATCTATTAGATCCATTGACAAGCACTACATGTGCCAATCTCAGAATTCCCCTAAAAATGGCACCAATTTGGTCATAACTTCCACCGTAGGTCTCCAAATGACTCCAAATCAAATCCTATGGGTAGCTTATGCATGTGGGGTAGTTTCTCATGGTAAAATCTCAGATCTATAGTCTATTAAAAGGAGAAAAACTGATTTATACCTATTGGGAGATAGATTTCTAATGAAAAGGTTCCAAATGACAAGTAGCTCTTCTCCTTGTAGATCTTGGCCTCCTCCTCCTTGCTCCTTGCTCCTTACTTGTAGATCCTTGATGTAGAAGCTTCAATGATAAAATTAGAATGAGTTTGGTAAATATTTGGTGGAGAAATAATGAGGGAATGGAGGGAAAATGGAAGAGAAAAAAATATAGATCTAGAAATTTGGGGAAGAAATAAAATGAGAGCACTCTCTCTCCTCCCAATAATGGCTGGTCATAAACCCCTCTCCAAGCAATGTATAATGTTCCAAATACCCCTTGGGGCCTCTCATGAAGAAATAATTAGGGAGAGAAGGTTCTAATCTAATGGTTTCACTAATTAAACAAGTTTCTTAATCCATGGGCCTAATTCATGGGCTCAACTTAGACTAGTCCAAAAGTTTGTTCATGCTCTCTAATTAAATGGTTAGGTCCACTACACAAGTCCAAAATAAGTCTACACTATCAAAAATTAATAGTACAATAATAAATAAATTATGTTATGCACAAATATTAATTTTAAAAATCCTAAAATAATTAATACCCATGATAATTACCAAACTACCCTTGGATGGAAATGTGAGGGTGACAACTTTAATAAAATACTACACCCAAAATATTTTATGAAATATTTGTAATTAATAATTAGATATTTATCTAGTTATATAAATCAAATAACTGTATTATTTAATTAACTAAGTAAATAACTAAATAGATATTCAACAAAATAGGATAATAGTAAATAATATGCACATCTTACAAAAAGGAAATTTGCCTAATTTGGCACGAAGAATTATGGGATGCTAATTATAGAAAAGTTGGAATTAGAAAATAACCACAATTAAATTACATATATAAATTATCTAAATATTTAACACATAATCTAGGGTCGTTACACTAATGTCATACTAATACCAAGGGATCAAATTCTTGTGCCACGAAAAGATCCTACAGGTAGTGTCTCTTGTGTAGGCTACTTCCTATTAAGGACGATACATATTTTGGAGCCATTCTATATTATTAATGTTCAAACCACGGTGAAGTATCCTAATAAAATTATTAGATTTTAATTGATTTAAAAATAATCTAAAATAAATACAAGGAATACAAAATACACACAAGATACCTATTTTTGGGTGAGGGGGTTTACAATCTACCCAACTTAAAAGAATTTCGTCCTCGAAATTAAAAATAAGGCATGATTTGCTAAATCCTTCACATTCGTATATAAGGCAAGTCAATCACAATCTCTTCCAAAAATTTAAATAACGAAATATATTCAAATCCATCGTAATCACTTTAAAATTAAAATAACCACTGTTTAAATCAAAATTCAACCAATCGTAATCTCTTCTCAATTTTTAAATAATCAACATCCAAATCTAATTCAAATCTATATGACATCCCACATCAAAATTTATATCACAATTTTTAACTATCATAATCTCCTCTAGACTTTGAATAATAAAAAATTCTAATCAAATCTTATTCCCATTCTCAACTTAAGAATTTTGTACTCTTTAAATTTTAAACTCAATTTTCATCCTCAATATTTCAAATAGGTGATCCAACAATCAACATTCAACTTTTAATTCAAATCATCAAATTATAAAATTTTGAACTCAATCCACCAATGTTCATGTTTAGAGTTCTATTTATTTTCCTCAAGATTTAAATTGCTGATTCAATCTTCAATATTCAAAATTTAAATAATGTGCTCAAAGTATAAATATTTGGTCCGCAATATCAAGATTTTAAAATTCATTAAATTCTTATCGTCTTAATCATTCTTCTAAAAATTCTCAAAATTAAAATAACTTAAATCTCTCAATCTAATCTTACTTGATCACAATCTTAAAAAAAAATTACCTCAAGTTGATAATGCAACTTCTATCCAACTTAGAATTTACCAATCTATCACATAAGACTATACCTTTAAGAAAGACTTCCTCAAATTATTTAAGCATGTTGTTCAATATATCCTCAAAAATTTTAACACCAAATATATCACATGTGATATGCCCTTAATTACAAAAGATAGTCATAAAGTAATATGATTGGCCTATGGGGTATATCTAGTACTCTTCGTGTATCAAACTTATACCAAGCACGAGCGTTCATCTTTTCGAAATAGGAAAAGACAAAAAATAATAATAAAGAATTCAAGGAGGAGATGATAGAATACAAGTATGGGGTTCAAGGCGATTAAAGAATTCAAAATGGAGTTGTCAAGACAGTTGTGGTGTGAAATCCTATTTTGGTAAATTTTTATTCGCATGTTTATATCAGAACAGTTATGTACCTGATATGATATACTCTGACCTATCTAGAGGGCAAGTATATTCTTCTAACATGCTGAGTCAACTATATCTCAATCCACGTAAAGTAGTTATGCGAAAAGCGAACCAAGCGCCTTAAGGTTAGCTAGACCATAATACAATAATTCTGATTTTAGACAATATATTAGTATATGCACCCAATAATACATATATCATAATCAATCTCGATAAAAGAATAAGCTTGCAAAACTAGGCTATAATAGCAGCATAAATCAAGGTAGTCCAGAAAATATAAGTACGCTGGATTATGATGAAAGAAGGTATAAAATAATTCAAGTTCACCAAGAAGATGAGACTCGTCCGGTGTTGTGCCTCTACAGTTGACATACTAACTTCTTGTCTAAGTCTCTAGTCGACCAAATGGGGGTATGGGCCTCTGAGTTCTACAGTCTGGATAAACACTATCTTCTTATGCAAGTCTATAGTTGGTGTCATTCAATTATACTTCATTAATCGGTCAAAAGGAATTTGTGATACTATGTTGTGAGATATACTACCCAACTTAAAAGAATAAACTAATACTCTAACTGCCTTATGGGTATAAATTAGAAACTCTTGTTGGGGTACACGAAAAAAAGATCTTGGTACTTATTGCGGTATCCTATTGCATTATATATGTAATGGTTATCTTAAGTCTTAATCATAGTGCTTATAGAACAAAAGTGTTAATATTAAGAATGTAGAAGTTACTGGCTCTCAAGTGAAAGAGAATATAACCCATATGGAGATATGTGTAATAGATTACTTGATTTGAAACTAAAGGATAATCATAAAATCATAATATAAATGAACAACTCAAACTATCAAGTTCTAACTACTAAGCACATAATTTTAAAATTCAAGATTAACAACTATAATCCTAGCAAACTATATATCCTTAACATAAAAGAAAATTACTTGGCCTACAATAAGAAGGGTTAGGTGGCACGAATTGAAAGATAAAAGAAAATTTTAGTCGTCGCACAATTAGCCAGCGTTAAGGTTTCGGAGGAACAAGATATGAAATTAAATAGGGAGACTCTTGATAATATCATGGTTTCCTAAGAAAATGTGGTATGCTAATCTCTGTGTTCAAGGTATGATCAAGAAAAATATTATATTTATTCCTCTTGGCTTCCTAAGGTACTGTTCTGCTAATATCAAGACAATAAGCTAAATTTATAGTTCTCTAATACTATCTCACTATGAAAGTTAGGTTTAGTCCTAATATTCAACCTTGGATTTCTATTGGTTCCTCAATGCTAGGGTCAAACGATATGGTCAAATTTCTAACTAATCCTAGTAGTGTCTATACTACTCTCAAGTCCTTCATAAATATATCAAGGGATAATGGTCAATTAATCTACAGGTAAGGGATGCTAGGGTTCATTAGGTATTCTAAACTTAGTGATGTGCCAATATTCTAGTTGTATTCTTAGTAGGAATGTTACCCTAATTATCATCCTAACAACAAGAATTCCTATATTCTAGCAGAAGGCTATACTCAAGTAACTATTAGGGAAGTACATGAATCAAGCAGGATGCAATTATTTATATAGAACGGACTAGAAGGAAGGTGAGTCATAGTCAAATATGGATGAGACCTAAAACTCTAATCCTAGGTGCAGGCCCGTTCGGTACAGTTACGTAACCGAAACGGCTAACTCGACCTGCATGGGCCACCACAAAAATATGTCACGTTCCAGTCCCAAAACACGTAGGACTAGGAATACGTAAGTATTTCAGCCGTATGTATATGGCAACTCCAATATATGGAAACCATAACACATACGTATGATGTATTATAAACAATAATTTACAAGTGGTATATAATTATCACAAGTCACATGACATAACTAAATCTCATCCATAGAATCAAATATAAATGAATAACCAATCAACTATATAACTGAATCAAGTATAAGATGCTTGATAAGAACAAGTAGTTGGGTGGAGACAAATCCACTACTAAACTAGAATATAAAAAAATATAATAAGTACATCTAATGAACAATGAGGCTCGAAGAGAAGACCTCCTCAAAAGATAATGAAGTAGCAAGTCCTGATCCTTGCTCCTGCGAATAGTCATACACCTGGAAAGGGACCAGGTTCTCAGAGGGACGTAACAAGATACAAAAATACATGCCATAAAGTAAATACTGTGAAAACTCGAGGGTGAACTAACCAGCTAAGTAAAATGCACTTGAAGACAACCTTGGTACGTATGGGTAGGTAAAAGGTATAAAGCGTAGTGTCGAGCCAGAGGCTAAGTATCTGGCATTAGCTGTAAACTGGATGCCAAAAGTATATGCTGACTACATCACCGATCATGATAGCGCGCAGCTAGTAACCTCTGCCGGATGTATCGACAAGCATATACGCCCATAACCGGGTAACACTGAGCCCATAACCGGGTAACATATAGCCCATAATCGGATAACACTGAGGCTCACGACCCCGTAGTTTATACTGAAACTACGGTAGCCAAATGTCTGTCCCATACACCTACTAATTGTCTTTCCCGTCCAATGCTAATGTACAAGTCGTGAACACGACGTGGAAATCTCGTACTATAATGCAAGTCTCTATAGAAATAAACAACTAAGCTAAATATTGTCACATGTGCTGCTCACACCGATAGTCAGTCGAGTATGAAGCACGCGTCCCTACATAAAATCACTCTGTGATGTGTAATGATACGTATCAAGGCCTGGGGAGTCATACTAATAAGTATACGATTTTAGGTGTGTCCACTAGACACTAGGTCAAACACAAGTCCTAACGTCAACGCCTTCGTTGACTACACCCGAGTCTTTCTCGGACGCGCACAGTTATATAATATTAAATAATAAAATATGTAACTAAATAATATCTAAATTTAAACAGTACAACAAGGCAAGGTATATTTGCATGGCAAGTAAGTTACGGAGTGTAAGCATCCAGACGTCAAGCACAAGGGATCAGAAACCATGGCATCCGAATGAACGTCTCCGGATGCTGAAATAAACATCACCAACATTTTCAAAATTAGCGAGATAGCTAGAAAATATACCCTTTCGTCCAATTTAGACACAGGAGCAAAACAATAATTTTGGGTCAAAGCGGGTCCACATGTGGGCCACCTTGCACCGAAATACGTGCCAGAGGTAAAGGTATCTAAATGGGACAAATGATAGGTTAAACAAATTCTAAACGTCGATACGAACTCAACGGTATATCCAATTTTGGATTCCGGTGAGCCGATCATAAATTCGCCCTTAAAGTCAAACCGTAGGGCCCGTGAATAGGCGGCTTGGTCAACTATTTCAGAATCGCGTAAAACTTGGGTCACAGGACCAGCATGATACCACGAATCCAATAACGCAAGTTTTATCGCATTCCGACGAGCATACACAAAATGGGATGGTAGTTTGCAAAAGTCACGATATAGGGATTTTTACGAATACGGGTTGATTCCGGCGCGCACACACGTCCGAATCAACTTTCGTGAAAGCCCACACGTCAGGATATACCATACGCTTCTTTTGGTATAATTGGTACGCGATGAGGTGGTCCCATTTGGCGGGGCGCACTCCATATCATAAAATTTTAGTTTTAAAGTATCAAATTTTTGGTCGTTTTGGAGGCCGAATAATTTAACACATAAAACGAATTAATAAAAACTAAAAGAACAGAAAAAATCTCGATTATATTGAAAAGAAGATATTTTAATTAGATTTTGAAAATATTAAACAGGTTGATGGCAAATTGGACGTGAACATGGAGGTTGGGATTAAAATTCTGGACTATTTTTGGTCAGCTTTTCGGCCATTTTTCGGTCGAAGTTTTGACCAATATAGGGCACGAAAACTCGTCTCGCTTGAATAAAAATCCTAGAGGGTTAGGTTATGAACGTACACGGATAAACCGCTCGAGAAAAGGACGAGAGATGAGAGAGATATCATACCTTGAAATATGGACGTCGGAGTGGTGCTGCTGCACGCGTGCGCGCACGCTGATCGGCGGTGGACGGCGGCTGTTGCGACGCGGCGCCAGCGGCGGCGTCGGGGGGTCGGCCGGAGGTCGGGCTAGGGTTAGGGTTAGGGTTAATGTAAAATATTAGGGTTAGGGTTTTGGTTACAAAGTAGTATATATATATATAAAGTGTGAGCAGGGGAGAGGGTCGAGCATCCGCGGGCTGGGGGTTGGGTAGTTCTGGGTTGCTGTGGGGGGGATTTCGTGGGTTTTCTTTAGGTTTTAGTTAGGTTTGATTAGTATCTTTTTATTTTCTTTTCCTTTTTTTTTTTTATTACTATTACTGATTTTAATATTCAAACCACAGTGAAGTATCCTAATCAAATTATTAGATTTTAATTGATTTGAAAATAATCTAAAACAAATACAAGGAATATAAAATACACACAAGATACCTATTTTTGTGTGAGTGGGTTTACACTAACTTCTATCCCCTAACTTATCCGTACACGATATTCTCAAACACGATGATCTTCCACTGATGATATCTCCACGTGACCAAATTCAATTTGTGTTTTGACTCAATCCATTCTCTAGCGATAGCCCCAAACCACGCACACTTCAAGTCCTTGTGCGTCCAAGCTCAACGAGTCTTCTGCAAGGCCCTATCATCCAACTATTTCTGAATTCATACTTATGCCATCCGAGCTCAAACAACCAAACTTTAACTCGACTTCAATCGCACCATGTTCCGCTTACTCTATCTCAAAATATCATATATATATATATATATATATATATATATATATATATATATATATATATATATATATATATATATATTCCGAACGATCATCACATCTGACACTACCCCAGCTAAGCGACTTATAAAACCCCTAATTTTAAAAACCGTATTAATTATTGAATTAATTATTTAATTTATTTATAGTATTTATTAGTTAATTAGAAGATATAGAATTTATTAAATTTTTATTTTTAGGTAATTATGCATTAGAGGTTTTACGGAGCAACTATTATTTTACCTTAATTTATTTCTTGTAAGAGACGTATGGACGGTTGATAGATTCTAGAATTATATATATATATATATATATATATATATATATATATATATATATATATATATATATATATATATATATATATATATATATATATATATATATAGATTTATTAAAATAAAAAGAATAGAAAAGAAAAAGAATAAAGGAAAAGAAAGAGAAAAAAAATCAAAAAAACCAAAACCTATTAAACCACCAAAAACCCGCTATTAGTAATCCCAGTAGCAGCGATTACACCCCCCTCCCCCGCGCGGAAGTTCGTCCCCCCTCATGTTCCCTCTCTACATATATATATATACTTTATATAGTTATAAACCCTAACCCTAACTTCAAACCTACCATCCACGACCCTGAGCCGCCGCCGACCAGCTTACCGCCGCCTCCGACCGGAGCAGCCGCCCGCCGCGGCGACCAGCATCCGCGCGAGAACAAGCGCGAGCGCTGCGCAAAAATTAACTGCGATGACCCCGACTTCACGTTCTGTTTTCCGTTCCATCGCTCGACCAAACTCGACCCCGTCTTCACCGGTATGTTCACGACCTATCCCTC
This sequence comes from Iris macrosiphon, assembly GCA_036927795.1. Lineage (NCBI taxonomy): Eukaryota > Viridiplantae > Streptophyta > Magnoliopsida > Asparagales > Iridaceae > Iris > Iris macrosiphon. Next base: position 116,802,469 of record JAYESA010000008.1, on the reverse strand, counting down.
TTCTAACTCTGTATATTAGTTTACTTCGATCAGCGCGTAACCCTAGGTAAAAATCGAGACCAAGTTGAAGAAAAATTATAACTTTTAATCTCAGAAAAACTGCTGTAACCACCCATGTTTACGGACTCGTATCTTCCACCACAGAGATCCAAACGTAGATTTTCTTCTTGCTATGTGAAGACCACCTAATCTAGATTATTTTATGTCAATTATATTATTTTATTTGATGTTGTATGCAGAATTAAACTGAGTTAAAAATCACGAAAAACTTGTTTCGAAACCTTTAAAATTTGTGATACGGAGCGCACCCCGCCAAACGGGACTGTCCCATCGTATATCAATTATACCGAAAGGTGCGTATGGTATTTTCAGATGTGTGGGCTTTCACGGAAACTGATTCGGACGCGTGTGCGCGTCGGAATCAGTCCGTATCCCCGAAAAGTCCATGTATCGCGACTTTTACAAAACCCTGCACCATTTATTGTACGCTTGTCAAAATGCGATAAAACATGCGCCATTGGATTCGTGATGTCACACTGGTCCTGTGACCCAATTTTCACGCAATTCTGAGACAGTTGACCAAGCTGCCTATTTGCGGGTCCTCCGGTTGACTTTTTGGGCAAATTTGTGTTCGGCTCACCAAAATCTAAAATTGGTCATACCATTGAGTTCATACTGACATTTAGAGTTTATTTGACCTATAATTTGACCCATTTAGAGACCTTTACCCTTGGCACATTTTTTGGTGCAAAGTGTGCCACATGTGGACCCCACTTTCACCCGAAATTACCGTTTTGCCCCTGTGTCCAAATTGGACGAAAGGGTAGTGTTTTTTAGCTATCTCGCTGATTTCAGAAATGTTGGTGATGTTTATTTCAGCATCCGGAGATATTTATTCGGAAGCCTTAGTTCCTGATCCCATGTCCCTGACATTTGGACGCTTATACTATACAGATTGCTTGCCAGGCAAGTATACCTTGCCATTGTACTATAAATTATATTTTATATGATGCATGCATTTATTTCTGTCTATTTAGTTCATTTACTGCTATTTAAACTACGCGTCCAAGGAAACTTGGATGCAACGACGAGGACGTCGTATTCTGTTTTTATTTATATATATGCATGTTGACCTAGTTTATGAGACCACCCCATTATCATGAGACATTTTATGTTTTATTAGACATGACATTGTTCTTACACGAGTGTGAGTCACATATAGGACACGGACTTGCGTACTCGGCTGGCCACCGGTACGTATAGGTGGTACGACGGATAGGGATAACTACCGATAGAAACTTTGCATGCTAGTAGACCTGGCAGTTATTTAGAGGTGAGCATGGGATGGAGAGAACAATAAGTATGGCGTTTGGGCTCCGTTACACTTCTTTTTTATGTAACCCGCACGCTCCGCCGGAGATGCGTGGTCGTGATGACCCCTATACTACCTGGCGGCCTCTGGCGTTCAAAAGACGACATACTTTTTAGGCCCCTGAATCTCCAAGAGAATTATGCCAATCCCATTTTTGGCTAGATAGCCCACTTGTTGAAAAGTTGTTCTCAAACTGCATTCACATAGATGGTTAGACAACCCCATTGGATGTTTACTTTTTAGTACTTTATTGGCATGTTATTATGTATCTTGTTATGTCCCTATGAGGACCTGGTCCCTTTCCAGATATAGACGGGCAGGAGTATCCACAGGAGTACGAACCTGGACCTGACGCTTCATTCCATACTGAGGAGGTCTTATCTTCAGAGTATCATTGATTCATTGCAACTGTTAGAGATATTTTAGTTGCTATTTCTTTCATAGACATTTACCTTATATTAGAGTTTGATCTCTTCTCCCTTTTAGCAGTTTTAGTATAGTCGATTTGCAGTGGATTTGTTTTCATCCGACTATCATACTTTAAGATTTCCTATCTGATATTCAGTTATTTATTCCCATTTATTTATTTATTTGTGATGTGGATGAGATATAGTTTGCATGTGACTTGTTGACAGTATATTACCACTTGTGGATTTGATATTCATGTACAGCGTATGTTTGTGTATGGTTTCCATATATTGGAGTTCGTATACATACGGCTGACGTGGTACGTATTCCTAGTCCTACGTATTTTAGGACTAGGGCGTGACATATTTTTAGTGGTGGCCCATACAGGTCAAGAATATATTGTCTCGGTTACGTTACTATATCGAGCAAGCCTGCGTATAGGAGTAGAATATAGGATCTCATCCATGCTTAACTAAAACTCATCTTCCTTTTCAACTTCCTATTTAAATGCTTGTATCCTGTTTGATTCCTGTACTTCTTCTAATCATTTCGTCCACACCTGCAGAGAGATGGATATGTGTAGTCGATGTACTGCCGCAGATGGCGACACACCTTCAGGAGTCAACGGCCAAATTCAAGGAGAGGCCTCAACGATTCCTAGACTTCTGGGGACGGATGGAAAGACTTATAATCCAGTTCCATCTAATCCTTCCGCATCACCTAATAGGACTTTTTCGGCTTTATCGACACCGCAGGATGGCCAGACACAGCTGTTTTAATTATTCCAAATGATGATGCAAGAACAGAGACAGCAGGCGACCGTACTAGCTGCAGAGTAGAGGCAGCAAGCGGTAGAGCAGAGGCAAGAATTTTTGGCCGCACTCGAGAGGATGGATGCACAGGCTTCTGTACCAGCTCAGATACTAGTTCCACTACCATGAGCTAGAGTTGGTTCAGTCAAGGACTTTATACAGATGGGTCCCAAGCCGTATAAAGGCATTGAGAGCCCAGAGGAGACTACAAACTGGATTACCCATACTCAGAAGTTATTAGAAGCATCACAGCTACCTACAGATCTATGGATGACAGGCATAAGGACGCTGCTAGATGGTAACGCTCATCACTGATGGGAATTAATGGAGCGCCAGTTGGGTACGTATATGACTTGGAAACAATTCTTGGAGTGCTTTGAGAGGAAGTACTTTTCGGACACCGTAAGGGATGCATTGTATGATCAGTTTCTTTATCTGGAGCAGGGGAATAGAACAGTTGACAAGTATGATACAGAGTTTAGTCGCCTTAGTAAATGTGGCGCTGCCCTGATACCGAATAACTTGGCCAAGGCTAAGAGGTTTCACCGCGGACTGACTCAGGAGCTCCAACACTACACTAGCTCCCAGTCCCGGATCTCTTATGCTGAATTATTGACAGAAGCAAGATTTCAAGAGACCATCAGGAAGGGTAAAGGAGATCAACTGAAGACACAACAAGGACCAGCAAGGACACAGTAAGGAGGGCCTATCAGACGTCCTTTGGCACAGCAACAACAGCATCAGCACAGAGCAGGACCGTACCAGATTTCGGAGAAGCCCCACTACAGTTATTATGGGAAACGTGGACACATTATGAGAGACTGTCGGACTTGCTTAGGACAATGTATAAGATGTGGTTCTGGACAACATATAGTGAGAGACTGTCCAATACAGCAGACATTGGTGCTTCCACCACCAACATCGAGGCTAGCACTTCCATCACTGAAGCCAGTTCAGTAGATGACTAGACCGAGAGCACCTCGACACCCAGCAGCCGAAGGATTTCAGAGAGGACCACCGCTACCTACACAGGAGGATCAGTACACGAAGGTCAGACAGGGATTACCATAGAGGAACGGACAAGCTTTTGTACTAGAAGTAGATGACATGGATCAGGAGATTGATGTCATAGCAGGTATTACTCTTGCTTTTACTTTTCCTGCTGTGATATTATTTGATACGGGAGCTACCCACTCGTTCATATCTTCTAGTTTTATTGCTACACCTTTACCTAGTTGTGTTAGAATTCTCACCGGAGGAGGACTTGTACCTGTTAGTCAGATTTGTAGATCGTGTCCTATAGTGATTCATGGCAGCGAGATGAGTGCCCGACTCTTAGTCCTTCCTATGCCAACTTTCAATATTGTGCTTGGAATGGACTGGCTAAGCAAGTACCATACTTTCTTCGACTGTTTTGGAGGAAGCATTCTTTTTAAGGTACCAGGCCAGCCTGAACTTAAGTTTCCACGAGGATCCACCGAAGCCCTTGATGGTGTACAGCTTACAATGGACGACGTTATTTATCACCCCATTATTTCAGAGTTTCAAGGCATCTTTCCAGAGGAATTGCCAGGATTACCACCAGACAGAGACGTAGAATTCTCAATTGAATTGACACCGGGAGCAGCACCCATAGCGTCGCATGTTTATAGATTGGCAAAGAAGGAGATGGATGAGCTGAAAGCACAGTTGAAAGAATTATAGGAGAAAGGTTTTATCTGACCGAGTGCATCACCCTGGGGAGCACCAGTGTTGTTTGTTCCAAAGAAGGATGGGTCAGTGCGTATGTGCATTAACTATAGAGCCTTAAATGCAGTGTCCGTGAAGAATAAATATCCATTGCCACGTATTATTGACATATTTGATCAGCTTAGTGGAGCCAAGGTATTCTCGAAGATAGACTTGAGATCGGGATATCACCAGGTGAAGGTACGAAAGTAGGACATCCCGAAGACCGCATTCAGGACAAGATATAGAAACTAAAAGTTTTTGGTCATGCCATTTGGGTTGACCAATGCTCCAACTATCTTTATAGACTTAATAAATCGAGTATTCCATCAGTATTTGGACCAGTTCGTGGTCGTCTTCATAGATGACATACTTGTCTATTCAAAGAGCCACGAGGAGCACGAGAAGCACCTGCGGATTGTTCTAGAGACCTTGAGGAGAGAGCAGTTATATGCAAAGCTCAGTAAATATAAGTTCTTCTTGGACAGAGTTTCGTTTCTTGGGTATGTCATTACGAAGATGGTATTTCTGTTGATCCAGAGAAAATCTCGGCAGTCGAGACATGGCTCGTTCCTAAATCAGCATCGGAGGTGAGGAGTTTCCTTGGACTTGCGGGATATTACCGACGGTTCATGGAGAACTTCTCAAGAATAGCAGCACTTATGACTCGGTTGACTTATAAGGATCAAGAGTTTGTATGGACCGACGAGTGTCAAGCCGCTTTCGAGGAGTTGAAGAAGCAACTGACCACATCGCCAGTATTAACTATTCCATCAGGATCAAGAGGTTATGTGATTTACAGTGACGCATCAGGGAAAGGATTGGGATGCGTGTTGATACAGCATGGCAAGGTGATTGCATATGCATCTAGATAGTTACGAGTGCATGAGAATAATTATCCAACTCATGACTTGGAACTTGTAGCCGTTGTATTTGCTCTGAAGCTATGGAGATATTACTTATATGGAGAATGAGTGAAGATCTATACTGACCAAAAAAGCCTCAAGTATGTCTTCACGCAGAAGGAGTTAAATATGAGGCAGCGTCGATGGCTTGAGTTGATGAAGGATTTTAAGATAGAGCTACATTATCACACAGGCAAGGATACCGTAGTAGCAGACGCGTTAAGCCGAAAACTAGCAGCTTACTTCTTGACGACACAGAGGAAATTATTGGAGGACTTGCAAGAACTTGGCATAGAAGTGGTATTATCCGAAGCAGATGGGACATTAGCCAACTTGCAAGTACAATCATCACTAGTAGAGAGGATCAAGACAGCATTGCCTACAGATGCCATATTCAGGAGATTGAAAGAAAGGACAGAGGCCGAAGAGCAAATCGGATTGTGCATTCCTGATGACGGAATATTACGATATGGTGATCGTCTGTATGTTCCCAATGGAGAGATTCGACAGGAGCTGATGGTAGAAGCTCATAGTTTAATATATTCTATTTATCCTGGAGGCACCAAGATGTACCGTGACTTACGACAGCAATTTTGGTGGCATGGGATGAAGAGAGAGATAGCTCACTTTGTAGCCAAATGTCTAGTATATCAGCAGGTAAAGGAGGAGCATCAGAGAACAGCAGGGTTATTGCAACCACTTCCGATTCTAGAGTGAAAGTGGGAGCACATCACTATGGACTTCGTCACAGGTTTTCCCAAGAGTCCAAGTGGGAGAGATACAGTATGGGTAATAGTGGATCGATTCACCAAGTCAGCCCATTTCTTGCCTTTTAGAGTTGGTCAGTCTACAAAAGCTTTGGCTGACTTATATATGAGGCAAATCGTGAGATTGCACGGCATACCGGTCAGCATTGTGTCAGACAGGGATTCGCGTTTTATATCGCACTTTTGGAGAAGCATGCAAGAGAGTCTTGGGACTCGTCTGAAGTTTAGTACATCTTATCACCCGTAGACAGATGGACAGTCCGAACGTACTATTCAGATACTGGAGGATATATTGAGGGATTGTATGTTAGACTTTGGAGGATCATGGGAGGACCACCTACATCTTGTAGAGTTTTCTTATAACAATAGCTATCAAGCAAGCATCCAGATGGCTCTGTTTGAAGCATTGTATGAAAGAAAGTGTAGGTCTCCCATGTGTTGGAGTGACATGGAAGAGCGTCAGATTCTGGGATCAGAGTTGGTAGTCAACACCGTTGAGACAGTAAAGAAGATACAAGGGCACTTGCGAGCAGCGCAAGACAGGCAGAAGCAGTGGGCAGACCTTCATCGTCGTCCCTTGGAGTTTAAAGAGGACGATCATGTCTTCTTGAGGATATCACCTACTAGAGGCACCATTCAATTCGGAGGGCATGACAAGTTGAGTCCAAGGTATTTTGGACCATTTGACGTGCTAGAGAGAGTAGGAGAAGTGGCGTATCGACTTGCGCTACCACCTTCACTTGAGGAAGTACATGATGTATTCCATGTGTCGCAGCTTAGGCGATATGTGGCAGACAACAGTCATGTTCTCGACCATTCTGAGATTACCATCGGGCCAAGCTTGTCATACCAAGAGCAACCCGTGAAAATCCTTGATCATCGAGAGAAAGTGTTGAGGAACCAGTCTATTCCCTTGGACCGTGTGGCATGGAAGCATGGTGCGCCAGGAGAATCCACTTGGGAGCGTGAGGATGACATGCGCAAGCGTTTTCTGTATCTATTCGTAGACCAAGGTATGAATTTACTTTATTAATTTCTACCTTATACCACCCTTGACTTTCTATCGTGGCTTAGTTTTAATTTCGAGGACAAAATTTGTATAAGTTGGGTAGAATGTAAAACCCCTAATTTTAAAAATCATATTAATTATTTAATTAATTATTTAATCTATATATAGTATTTATTAGTTAATTAGAAGATATAAAATTTATTAAATTTTTATTTCTAGGTAATTATGCATTAGAGGTTTTACGGAGCAACTATTATTTTACCTTAATTTATTTTATGTAGGAGACGTGTGGACGGTTGATAGATTATTTGTATGCACTAATATAAATTTTTAGAATTATATATATATATATATATATATATATATATATATATATATATATATATATATATATATATATATATAGATTTATTAAAATAAAAAGAATAGAAAACAAAAAGAATACAAGAAAAGAAAGAGAAAAAAAAATTAAAATTAAAAAAACCAAAACCTATTAAATTACCCAAAACTCGCTATTAGTAATCCCAGTAGCAGCGACTACCCCCCCCCCTCGCGCGAAAGTTCCTCCCCCCTCATGTTCCCTCTCTACATATATATATATACTTTATATAGTTATAAACCCTAACCCTAACTTCAAACCTACCATCTACGACCCTGAGCCGCCGCCGACCACCTTACCACCGCCGCCGACCGGAGCAGCCGCCCGCCGCCGCGACCAGCGTCCGCGCTAGAACAAGCGCGAGTGCCACGCATAAATTAACTGCGATGACCCTGACTTCACATTCTGTTTCCCGTTCCATCGCTCGACCAAACTCGACCCTGACTTCACCGGTATATTCAAGACCTATCCCTCTTCCAACTCTGTGTATTATTTTACTTCGATCAGTGCGTAACCCTAGGTGAAAACCGAGACCAAGTTAGAGAAAAATCATAACTTTTAATCTTAGAAAAACTGCTGTATCCACCCATGTTTATGGACTCGTATCTTCCACCACAGAGATCTAAACGTAGACTTTCTTCTTGCTATGTGAAGACCACATAATCTAGATTATTTTCTGTCAATTATATTATTTTATTTGATATTGTATGCAGAATTAAACTGAGTTAAAAATTACGAAAAACCTGTTTCGAAACCTTCAAAATTTGTGATACGGAGTGCGCCCCGCCAAACGAAACCCTTCAAATTTTGCTATCGTGCTTTACTTTTAATTTTGGGGACAAAATTTTTCTAAGTTGGGAAGGATGTAAACCCCCTCAAATATTTCTATATATAGTCTGGTATGGGTTGGAAAATTTTGTTTTAGCAGCAGATGATTGGGGTTTAGAGTAAGGGTGCAGATGTCTGATTATTATAATTAAACCCTTGGCGCATCCTACCGTTGTTGAATTATTCGGATCCCAACATCGGCCCATAAATTCCAATAGACTGTTGTACTTTTGACTTGACCCGCCAATTTAGGCGCTGGGCTTTTCCGTCACTCAAAATCAAATTCATTGTGCCCCAAATTAATTGCATAATTTTTCGTAACCGAAATCCTTATTTAAAACCAGTGTCGGATACCTGTGTCGATACCATCAATTTTGAGACACCAACTTAATCCGTTGAGCCAGAACGATTAAAGGGTCCAAGACGGACACCAAGCCTACACCATTTTTGACCTTTGTGTCACTCCCAAATTGAGACCCCAGGTGCCCCCTTTTAATTAAAAAGCACGGAACATAATTTAATCAAATTAAATCGGGGATACCAACTTTGACTAATTCCATTTTAATCTCCATTTAATTCTTATACCGTTTTAATTAAGCCCATGCCAAACACACAATACCCCCTCACCCTACAAAATACCAAACACTAATTCCTCCATAATTTTTGCATCATTTTATGTGATTGTGCAAATACCCAAATTTAAGAGGCTTAGTTGCAATTATTAAAATAGGCGTCCTAACCTCATTGGTCTAGGCCAAATGGAGAAGCCCCCTCTCCTTTGACCAAGTCAAGCCTCCTCTCCCTTTCATTTGGATGAAGAATTTATTTCTTCATATGTAATCACCACCACCCATTTGAAATGGGCAAATCCTGACCACCCATCCTCCACACAACCCCCTATATAATGTCTTTTTCTCCCCTCTTCCCAATGCAGGCCCTAATCCCCATGCCTAGAGAACCCCCATCCCTCTCTCTCTTCTCCCTCCTCTACATTAAAAACTGAGCCTCCATATTTTCATTCTTCTTCTTCTTCTTCTTCTTCTTCCTTTTTACTTCTCCTTCTTCTTCATTTAACCCTGAACCTGGCCGACCAAGCTCCCTTCTCCGGCCTACCATCTCCGGCGAGCCCCGACACTCCCCCACCACCTCGACTCCTCATCTACACCTCACCTCCGGCCTACTCCAACTGGCCACCCGCTGCCTCAACCACCTCCATCACCCCCACACTCCGGTCGACATCTCCCCCTCAAACACCCGAGCCTCCTCCACGAACCACCACCCGCACCACTGTAGACCCCCCCTCGGCCAATACTCCATGAGCCGACCACCTCCTCCTTTTCCTCCGGTCTCCATCACCGATCTCCGGCCATCACCCACTCCCTCACCATCATCACCCCGCTTCCCTACATCTCCACGTTGAACCACCATGGCTCCAGTAGTCCCCCCCATAGCCTCCACCACTCACTCCGGCTGAGCAATACAGCCACCACGACCCCTGCTACCTTCAACCACCGCCCCACGGCCAGCCTGCACCACCCCACGGTGACCCCGGCCATTTTTTCTTCTCCACCTCACCCGACCACGTCTAACAACCTCCACGCCTGAGCACCCCGTCGGAGCACCAACTCGACTGTAGCCTGCTGCAACTGCCACTGTCACCTCCGCAGTACTGCTGTCGAGCCACCTTATGGAGTCCTTCAGGCTCGTCCTCGACCACATCATTTTCTCGTGTGGGAGAACAGTCTCAGTGGCTCAACTCCGGCCAGGGCAGGTTACACCAATCAGTACAGTCGACGTCGACATCCCCCTAGCGTGCCACCTCGACTAGTCACCAGGGGCAACCTCTCTATTTTATGTTTGGTCGAGATGCCATGTCGACTCAAGCTTTTCATTTAACACCCAATCCCGCGGTAAGCCTTGCCGAGAATACGGACCGAGCCTCCGTCTTGCCTCGTGCCATTTTCGACCATCACTCCTTTGCGGCTCCAAAGCCTTTCCTCGTCATGGACGTTGGCAATGGCTCTGCACAATGGCCGTCCTCTACAACTCGGTGACCAACGTCTCCTTCCAAAGACCATTCTCTCCTTTCCTTCTGGTTTTGACATCGCCTTCCTCTTCCTTCCTTTGAAGTTTATAAATATCGTTGCATCACTTCAAGCTTTTTGCTGTTATAACTAAGAGAGAGTGGAAGATACAGTTGTGCCCATGTACTCAGGGATTTGTATGGAGAAATAATCTCTTATGTGAACAAGAGGCTTTGGGGAGTGATATAGTTATCAGTATATATGGGTTCCTGGGAGTAGGAGGAATAACATGGTGATGGTGAACATGTGGTAGGGAACGGTTTCCTACATAGAAGGTGATGAGGAAGATAGGAATGGAGACATATAGTTATATTTTATATCAGTTGTGATTTGAGTTAGTAGGAAGTATATATTTTGGAAATGTATTCTATATATGTTACGAGATTGATTGAGGACATAGAGTATATATGGGTGATATTTAGAAATGTGCTATATTTTGAGGTTGGATTTTTGAGTGCCATACGAGATGTTTAGGGTGTTATCCTATTTAATATACTCATAATGATTATTGTAAATTAAGCTGATTTAAATTTGTGCGAAATAATATCATGATATTAAAATATGGATGGAAATTGGGAGCAGGCGATTGATCGTGTAATAGGTATAATATCAAATCATGAGTCAGTGATTGAGGACTGAGGATAATAATTAATTATTTGAGATTGAGACACGTCAAAGTGCATGTTAACGTCTGTGAACACTGAGGTAAAACTGAGGATTTGGTCAGGGTTAGATTAACTGAATATCGTGGTGAATATAGAAAGACTAAGGAATAGTAATGAAATTAATCGAGGAGATATTTTAAGACGAATGATAGATGATGGTATATGATTGAGGATTATTCTGATGGTATTAGACAGGTGATTGATCGTATTTGTAATGAACCCTTAGTCAACCCTCTAGCTTAGTGTCCAAGTGAGTTGTAGCTGGGTTTGAGCATATGATTAGACCTGTGTCACATCTTATTTTAGTCTCATATTAGTTATTGATTGAGCTTGTACCTCTTCTCTAGGTAATACGGGACCCGCAGACTTGGACGTTATACCGGATCCTTGTCATCAGCAGCCGGACGCAGGCAAGTGTACCTTGCCACCCTGTATTTCAGTTATAGATATTTTATTATTTCAGTATGTACATTGTGCACATATTTTGTTTACGATCGATACTTCGCATCCGGATCACAACCGGGTGCAGACGTCCATCGTAACATCTTGGAATGAATGTTAGATGTTCGTAACACCTCGATGTACGTACCTGAGTATATCGATACCCCAGGACACACTCATACACTGTGATCGTGCCAGATTCCTGTATCCTGATACTGACATCATGACCAGAGACTGGGATGACCTTAGGGTCGCGTCTGTTGAGTTATTTCTGTGTGTCGAGACTATTAGATAGAGGTACAGGTTCAGCGCACCATCGTTGACCGCTTGGGATGGGGAAGACAATTACTAGACGTTTGGGCTCCTCTGCACGCACTTATATATATATGTATTATTTCTGTAGTGATCCTGTATCTAGTGTAGTTGTATTACCTGTGTGACTCTTTGTCTGGAGCTGCGGTACGTCCCATGTGTTTTCGTGTCCGGAGCTACGGTTTTATTTTGTGGACAGCCCATGCGTCGAACATTGTCTTCAAACTGTGTCACACTTAGTTGGTTATGCTAGATTACCCTGTCGTTGCACTTGTACTTTCTGTTATACTTAGCTTGCTATATTTTTTGTACCTTGTTACGTCCCTTTGAGGACCTGGTCCCCTGCCAGTTTTGCAGCATAGACGATTACGGAGCATTGGAGTTGCTGATGGAGTTGCACGTCTTGCGGGCATTGTACCAGGTACTCATATTATTTCCACCAGTATTATGGTTACATTATTCTTATTGATTATTCATCTGCTGTTGTAGCCTAGTTTTTGTAGACTCATCTCTTCTCGAGTCTATTCGAGTTTGTGTGTTATTGGGCTGCCGACTTTAGCACCTATAGCTCTTTCTTGTATACTATTGTACATTATGGATTGAGACACAGAGGTCTATATTTATAGGATATCTAGATAGTGCCCTTTATATTATATAGCTTATACGTATTCGAGTCAGACCAGAGTCTGGTCGAATACGTAGCTGGCGTGTCACGTATTCCTGGTCCTACGTATTTTGGGACTGGGGCGTGACATATTTTTGTGGTGGCCCATACAGGTCCATATTAAATCGTCTTGGTCACCTGACTGTGCCAAGCGAGCCTGCAAATTAGGAATATATATTATGATTGTTGAATAGGATCTCAATCCATAATCGATTTTAAAAACTCTTTGTATGTGATTATCGTCCTTGGACTTCCAATTTGCATTCGTTCAATTTCCGTCAATATCGTTATCATTGTTTCTTATCCCCTATTAATTCGGAAGGACGAATGCTTGTGCCTGATGATTCTCTCCAGAAGAAGATCGTAGTTCAGACGACAGAAGACATGATTTGTGCGATTATCTCTGAAAAGATTGTTATCCTTAGTAGAATAGACTGATGGGTTCTTTTAGATGCTAGAACTAGTATGGAAGGTTAGCAAGAGATTTGGACCCAGCAGTACCCTACCCGTGCTTGAGATAGCAGTGATCTTGGAAGTACTGGGAGTTGGAAAGATTGATGATCATAACCCTCTAGAATAATTTATGGAAGTGCATAGCCCGATGCTAGAAATTAGTTGTTGCATATAATAGCAATACCAGAAATGATGTTATGAGCTAGAGGAGATAGATATTTAGGCTCTCACCAGGAAGTTGATGATCTGATGCCAGAAATTCTAACATGTACTTGGGTGATACCATTAATTTAAATTGCACTATGTGACCCGGGGCAATAAATAACGGAGAGAAGAAATTTGAGAAGAAAAAATTTAGGGAAAAATTTTGAGGAGAAGAGGAATTATACATTAGGCAAGGAAGAATTTTTCTCTTGGAGGATTAGTGTTGTAAACAGAGCGAGAGAATTTATTTTGAGGTTAAATCTAGAATATGACATCGTCCTAGCATGAGTTGGTTGAGCCAATACCACGCGACGCTACATTGTCGACATGGTTGCCTTATTTTTAGACCACCAGGTTACCCTAAGTTGAGTTTCTTCAGGAAGCCAGAGAGCATGCAACCTACCTTAGCGACACACATTACAGCAGGTGAACCAGTGTAACCCCGTATTATATCAGAGTTTGAGGTTGTGTTTCTAGATAATCTTCCAGGCCTGCCACCTGACAGAGAGATAGAGTTTGCTATAGAGTTGACTCCAAGAGCCGAGCCAGTTATTTTCCCGTCTTCAGACTAGCACCGATAGAGTTGAAGGTCCATAGTAGGAGATCTCTTAGACAAGGATTTAAGTCGGGCTAGTATTTCTCCATGGGGAGTACCCATCTTATAATATCGAAGAAGGACGGGACGGTACGTTTGTATATCGATTACAGGGCGTTAAGTACTGTAACAATAAAGAACAAGTATCCACTGCCGCACATCGATGATTTGTTTGATCAGCTTAGTGGTGCATGTGCATTCTCGAAGATCGATCTTAGATTTGGCTATCATCATATCAAGGTACGGAGATAGGACATTTCGAAGATGGTTTTTCGGATGAAGTATGGGCACTATGAGTTTCTAGTCATGCCGTTTGGTTTAACCAACGTGCTAGCAGTATTTATGAGCCTGATGAACAATATTTTCTACCAGTACTTAGGTAAGTTCATGGTGGCATTCATCGACGATATCTTGGTATATTCCAAGAGCCAGAAGGAGCTCAACATGAGGCAGAGGCGCTGGCCAGAGTTGATGACAGATTATGATATAGAGTTGCAGTACCACTCTGGCAAGGCAAATATAGTAGTAGATGCCTTGAACAGGAAGCCCATGGCATACTTTTTGATGACTCAGCGGCAATTGCTAGAGGATCTTCAGGAGCTTGGGATAGAGATTGTATTGCCAGGCATGGATGGACAGATGGCCAGCCTCGAGGTTCAGTCCATATTGATTGAGAGGATCAAGGCAGCCCTGCCTACAGATGCGAGATTTAGACGACTGCGAGAGAGCACAGAGGCTGGCATACAGACATGACTTAGGATTCATGAAGACGGAACGTTAAGGTGTGGAGATTGCCTATACGTTCTGAGTAGCGAGCTACGCCAAGAGTTGATGACCGAGGCTCATAGCTCAATTTATTTTATTCATCCCGGGGGTACGGAGATGTACCAAGAATTGAGATAATATTACTAGTGGCTTGGGATGAAGAGAGAGATTGTAAGATTCGTGGCAAGATGTTTGGTTTGTCAGCAAGTCAAGGCTGAACATCAGAGGACTGCAGGACTATTGCAGCCGCTTCCCATTTCCGAGTGGAAGTGGGAACACATTACCATGGACTTCGTCATAGGATTCCCGTGGAGCCCTAGCGGGAAGGATGCAGTTTGGGTTGTCATAGACAGACTCACCAAGTCTGCATATTTCTTGCCCTTCAGAGTTGGGCAGTCCACAGAGATTTTAGCTGACATGTATATAAGGCAAATAGTACGACTACATGGAGAGCCTGTCAGCATTGTATCAGATTGTAATTTCAGATTCACGTCAAATTTTGGTGGAGTATGTAGGAGAGTCTAGGAACTCGTCTCAAGTTCAGTACTGCATATCATCCACAGACTGATGGCCAGTCAGAGCGCATCATACAGATACTAGAGGATATATTGAGAGCGTACATGATCGACTTTGGAGGATCTTGGGAGGACCATCTACACTTGGTAGAATTTTCCTACAATAACAGCTACCAGGCTAGCATACAAATGGCACCTTATGAGGCATTGTACGGCAAGAAGTGTAGGTCAACAGTATATTAGAGTGACGTGGGAGAGCGTCAGATACTTGGTCCCGAGTTGGTGACACAGACAGTGGAGAAAGTCAAGCAGATTCAGAGCCACCTGCGTGCAGCACAGGACAGATAGAAATATTGGGCAGATTCGTACCGCAGACCTTTGGAGTTCAAGGAAGGTGATCATATATTTTTGAATATATCGCCTACTCGTGGTACCATCAGATTCGGAGGCAGAGGCAAGCTGAGTCCGGGGTACATCGGACCTTTTGACATCTTGGAACGAGTTGGCGAAGTGGCTTATCGTCTTGTACTACCTCCATCATTAGAAGGAGTGCATGACGTATTTCATGTATCACAGTTGAGGAGATACAGGGCAGACCCTAGCCACGTGCTTGATCATTCAGAGATTACAGTCGGGTCCAGTTTATCTTACGTAGAGCAGCCAGTAGAGATACTCGATCACAGTGAGAAGACTTTGAGAGGTCAGACTATTCGACTGGTCAGAGTTGAATGGAAGCATCATTCGCTAGGCGAGTCTATCTGGGAGCGCGAGGATTCCATTCGACAGCATTTTTCATATTTATTTGAGGAGCAAGGTACGAATTTACGTACCACATTTGATTTCCATATTGCTTTTAAATTCTCTTAGCTATTATCGTGCTTTACTTTTAATTTCGGGGACAAAATTTTTCTAAGTTGGGAATGATGTAAACCCTCTCAAATATTTCTATAGATAGTCTGGTATGGGTTAAAATTTTTTGTTTTAGTAGCAGATGATTGAGGTTTAAAGTAAGGGTGCATATGTCTGATTATTATAATTAAACCCTTGGCGTGCCCTACCGTTGTTAAATTATTCGGATCCCAACATCGGCCCATAAATTCTAACAGACTGTTGTACTTTTGACTTGACCCGCCAATTTAGGCGATGGGCTTTTCCGCCACTCAAAATCAAATCCGTTGTGCCCCAAATTAATTGCACAATTTTCCGTAACCGAAATCCTTATTTAAAACCCATGTCGGATACCTGTGTCGTTACCATCAATTTTGAGACACCAACTTAACCCGTTGAGCCAGACCGATTAAAGGGTCCAAGACGGACACCAAACCTACATCATTTTTGACCTTGTGTCACTCCCAAATTGAGACCCCAGGTGCCCTCTTTTAATTAAAAAGCACGGGACACAATTTAATCAAATTAAATCGGGGATACCAACTTTGACTAATCCCATTTTAATTCCTATGCCCTTTTAATTAAGCCCATGCCAAATACACAACACTCCCTCACCCTACAAAATACCAAACACTAATTCTCCTATAATTTTTGCATCATTTCATGTGATTGTGTAAATATCCAAATTTAAGGGGCTTAGTTGCAATTATTTAAATAGGTGTCCTAACCTCACTGGTCTAGGCCAAATGGAGAAGCCGCCTCTCCTTTGACCAAGTCAAGCCTCCCTCTCCCTTTTATTTGGATAAAGAATTTCTTTCTTCATATGTAATCACCACCATCCATTTGAAATGGGCAAATCCTGACCACCCATCCTCCACACAACCCCCTATATAATGTCTTTTTCTCCCCTCTTCCCAATGCAGGCACTAATCCCCATGCCTAGAGAACCCCCCATCCCTCTCTCTCTCCTCCCTCCTCTACATTAAAAACTGAGCCTCCATATTTTCATTCTTCTTCTTCTTCCTTTTTACTTCTCCTTTTTCTTCATTTAACCCTGAACCCGGCCGACCGAGCTCCCTTCTCCGGCCTACCATCTCCGGCGAGCCCCGACACTCCCCCACCACCTCGACTCCTCATCTACACCTCACCTCCGGCCTACTCCGACCGGCCACCCGCAGCCTCAACCACCTCTAGCACCCCCACACTCCGGTCGACATCTCCCCCTCAAACACCCGAGCCTCCTCCACGAACCACCACCCGTACCACTGTAGACCCCCCCTCGGCCAACACTCCACGAGCCAACCACCTCCTCCTTCTCCTCCGGTCTCTATCACCGATCTCCGGCCATCACCCACTCCCTCACCATCATTGCCCCGCTTCCTTACATCTCCACGTCGAACCACCATGGCTCCAGTCATCCCCCCCACAGCCTCCACCACTCACTCCTGCCGAGCAATGCAGCCACCACGACCCCTGCTACCTTCAGCCACTGCCCCACGGCCAGCCTGTACCACCCCACGGTGACCCCGGCCACTTTTTCTTCTCTACCTCACCCGACCACGTCCAACAACCTCCACGCTTGAGCACCCCGCCGGAGCACCAACTCGACTGCAGCCCGCTGCAACTTCCACCGTCACCTCCGCAGTACTACTGTCAAGCCACCTTATGGAGTCCTTCGGGCTCGTCCTCGACCACATCATTTCCTCGTGTGGGAGAACAGTCTCAATGGCTCAACTCCGGCCACGATGGGTTGCACCAATTAGTACAGTCGACGTCGACATCCCCCTAGCGTGCAACCTCGACTAGTCACCAGGGGCAACCTCTCCATTTCATGTTTGGTCGAGATGCCATGTCGACGCAAGATTTTTATTTGACACCCGATCCTGCGGTGAGCCTTGCCGAGAATACGGACTGAGCCTCCATCTTGCCTCGTGCCATTTTCGACCATCACTCCTTTGCAGCTCCAAAGCCTTTCCTCGTCATAGACGTTGGCAATGGCTCTGCACCATGGCCGTCCTCTACAACTCGGCGACCAATGTCTCCTTCCAGAGACCATTCTCTCATTTTCTTCTGGTATTGACATCGCCTTCCTCTTCCTTCCTTTGAAGTTTATAAATATCGTTGCATCACTTCAAGCTTTTTGCAGTTATAACTAAGAGAGAGTGGAAGATCCAGTTGTGCCCATGTACTCAAGGATTTGTGTGGAGAAATAATCTCTTATGTGAACAAGAGGCTTTGGGGAGTGATATAGTTATCAGTATATATGGGTTCCTGGGAGTAGGAGGAATAACATGGTGATGGTGAACATGTGGTAAAGGGAACGGTTTCCTACATAGAAGGTGATGAGGAAGATAGGAATGGAGACATATAGTTACATTTTATATCAGTTGTGATTTGAGTTAGTAGGAAGTATATATTTTGGAAATGTATTCTATATATGTTACGAGATTGATTGAGGACATAGAGTATATACGGGTGATGTTTAGAAATGTGCTATATTTTGAGGTTGGGTTTTTGAGTGCCATACGAGATATTTAGGGTGTTATCCTATTTAATATACTCGTAATTATTATTGTAAATTGAGCTGATTTAAATTTGTGCGAAATAATATCATGATATTAAAATATGGATGGACATTGGGAGCAGGCGATTGATCGTGTAATAGGTATAATATCAAATCATGAGTCAGTGATTGAGGACTGAGGATAATAATTAATTATTTGAGATTGGGACACGTCAAAGTACATGTTAACGTCTGTGAACACTGAGGTGAAACTGAGGATTTGGTCAGGGTTAGATTAACTGAATATCATGATAAATATAGAAAGACTGAGGAATAGTAATGAAATTGATCGAGGAGATGTTTTAAGACGAATGATAGATGATGGTATATGATTGAGGATTGTTCTGATGGTATTAAATAGGTGATTGATCGTATTTGTAATGAACCCTTCGTCAACCCTCTAGCTTAGTGTCCAAGTGAGTTGTAGCTGGGTTTGAGCATATGATTAGACCTGTGTCACATCTTATTTTAGTCTCGTGTTAGTTATTGATTGAGCTTGTACCTCTTCTCTAGGTACTATGGGACCCGTAGACTTGGATATTGTACCGGATCCTCGTCATCAGCAGCCGGACGCAGACAAGTGTACCTTGCCACCCTGTATTTTAGTTATAGATATTTTATTATTTCAGTATGTACATTGTGTGCGTATTTTGTTTACGATCGATACTTTGCGTCCGAATCACAACCGGGTGCAGACGTCCGTCGTAACATCTTGGAATGAATGTTAGATGTTCGTAATACCTCGATGTACGTACCTGAGTATATCGACACTGTAGAAGCATGAAAAATACGCTGGATAGCTATACGGAGCATGTTGATACGGGGTAGCGTAAAAAGATGACTCCAGAGCCACTACGTGCAACAGAGCTTTTTTCGTTGAGCACAGCGTAAAATATAAGCTCAAGGACCATCCGCGTAACGCAGTATATCCAGGCTGCTTCAGCGTAAAATGGGTGCTATATCGCCTTTATGGCATAAAACTCATCCGCTTTCAATGTAGCATTGAAATGTACGAGGAACGCTTCATATTCTTCGAAATGAACCTGTCAGATCATGCAATAAACCTGACGTCTGGACTCCTGACAAAGAGTACTGCACGACTACCCAGGCGACGGCTATAATGATGGCGCGGTACTGCAACCCAGGCTGTCATTTACTGCCATTTCCTTGGCGTAAACCGCTTTTACGCATACAAAGGAATACGCTGCCTAGTTTTACACAGGCAGATGTGAGCTATTTACGCTCCACAGAAGACAAACAGCCTGCCACATCAAAAGCTGCTCTTCGTACAGGGCTCGAGACACGTCTCTGTATTTAATGCGCAGAGTGATGACAGAACTCGAGGCACGTCTCTGCATTTAATGCGCAAAAAGGATGGCAGACCTTCAAAATACGCCTCTGCATTTAATGCGCAGGATAAAGGCGGATCTCTGCATTTAATGCAGGAGATTTGATTAAATGTCACCGAACCATTGTTTAGTGATATCCCCTTTGCGTAAACTGCTTTTACGCATACAAGGGGATACGCTGCCTAGTTTTACACAGGCAGACGTGAGCTTCTTACGCTCCGCAGAAGACAAACAGACTGCCACATCAGCAGTTGCTCTTCGTACAGGATTCGAGGCGCGTATCTGCATTTAATGCGCAGAATGATGGCAAATCTTCAAGACACGCCTCTGCATTTAATGCGCAGGATGGGGGCAGATCTCTGTATTTAATGCAAGAGATTTGATTATATCTCCAAGAGCTGTAATTTTGGCTAAGACGTCCACATCATCACTTTGGCACATTTTGGCAACTCAGGCCTCAGTCAGGAGAAGAGGATCAGCTATCTTCTGCGCCCACTCGGCTTCTATGCCCACTCGGCTTCTACGCCCACTCGGCCTCTATGCCTACTCGACTTCTACGCCTACTCGGCTTCTATGCCTATTTGGCTTTTACGCCATGGTGACAGTTATTGGCTTCTACGCCAACCTCTTCTACGCGAAGGATAACTACCTGCGTGGCTTTTATGTCGTGATCTTCGCAGTAGTTATACGCGTTGTCTCTTAATTGGACACGCGTCACATGCTCATTCAAAAGGTTATTTATACGTGGGCAACGGTTATTTTAACCATCGTGTAAAAGGGTGCTGTACTTTCCACTACTCGGTTTCTACATCGACTGAGTGGTCACTATCACTAAAACTATATAAATATAGACCTCTATTGACAGAGGTCCAGGATTGGAAATTGGTCAAGAAATCCAGTATCAGATCCAAGGTCGAAAAAATGGAAGATTGAAAGGTCGAGATTTGGTCGCAGATTTCAAGAGAGAAGAACCAGAGCTCAGGCAAAGAGTAGTGATCGACGACTTTGGCATCGAGCATCCACTCTCTTTAGCAACCTTCGAAGCTGCTTTCTGTCTTCTACGGCACTTCTTCATCATCGTGTGGTCCAAGGGACAAAGTGATCGACTGCAGATCAGCCTCCTATAGCAATATTTATCCAGATTAAAAAATTATACTCGACATCCTCGTATAGGATTAATTGTACTGCTTGTTTGTAAACATAAAGAGCAGGTTTTCATATAGAACCTCATTTCCATATCTTTCGTTTATTTTATCAGACAACAAGATGGCGACTCTGCTGGGGACATCTTTCTCTTCTGATGGGGAAGCAATTGCTCAACACGATGCGGTATCCGTGGGATCCATAGAGAAGACACTGGTCGTCCAGTTCGACCAGTCTGCCAACGAAGACATGCTTCGAACAGGGGGTAGCTCTCACTCTCTCTCTGTCTAAGACAACAGGAAACTATGAAAGGTCTTGATGCCCAAGACATCCTCTACCATTCATGTCGACTCTCCGATCTCTCCGACCAACGAGGTTGTAGCATTGCTTCCTCCGTGCCTTACGCGTAAAATTCAGTCGCCTATCTCTGACAGGGCAGACAAAACTTATGGCAATGCCTCAGCGCCAATCCAGAAGTATACTCCGCACCTTGCGCATAAAATTCAGTCGCCTGTCTCTGACAGGGCAGACAAAATTTCTGGCAATGCCTCAGCGCTAGCCCAGAAGTACACATCGCGCTCTGTACGTAAAACTCTATCTCCCGTCTGTGGCAAAATAGACAAAATTTCTGATAATGTCTCAGCGCCAAATCAGGAATCCCAAATGCGCTCCGCGCATAAAAATACATCTGCCCTCCGCGGAAGAGCAGATGATCCCTGCAATCTACGCAAGGGAAAGCAAGCGGCGGACTACTCAACTTCTCGGCCTTTACACCAGCAAGGGAACAATCTGCCTGCCCTCCGGATTACGCGAGAGACTGACGGCCGAATGAGGACATCCTCAGCTTTACGCCAACCAGAGCAGAGCTCCAAATTATGCCAGGAGAAGCCCCTCAGCGTAAAGAAGGCTCAATTTGCGAAAAGACACCCTTCTCGGGGATTATCAGCCACCCAGATGGCCAACCTGTTGTATATAGGTGGCACAGGGAAAACTATGGTTTCTAACATCCGCATGCCCGCTGATGTGAACAGAAGGAACAAGCCATCATCTTTTTCTTCTGTAACTCCTCCTGACCTGCGCAAGTATCTGATCCAGAAATACAAGAAGAGGGGATCTTCCAGCATGTCTATTACGCCTCCTAGCGAGCACTGTTGTAATAGTCATAGGATTGTAATTAATTGTTGTTGTTCTGAAGAAAAACGGTCGGTGTTCGACCGGTTGAGCTACTCTCCGTCTTTCCAGGAAGAAGAGCCCACACATGCATCTGTGAACTTGGCTTCACACATACCTAGAGGAAGGTCGGGCTCAAGACGTCATCCCTCTAGAACTCTGAGCCGAAGGAGATTCAACATGCTCCTTAGGAACACCAAAGCTGGGGTGTTCCGAAATACTCGTTTGAGGCCACGACAACCGGCTTTGTACTCTTCTGATTTCGATGCTGGGGGTCGCCAGTCTCCCGAATCAGACGTCGAAAGTATAGAGTCAACTTCTACAGAGACTAATACTAATCTTTCAATGACACCCAGGGAGATGGGAGTTTATGCCATTGGAGATGAACGCGAGGAAGCTTCCCCATCCGGGAGCGCTGAGCAACGCATTACTGTACTGGAGATGTCTCTGAAAGAGATGCAATCCATGATGGAGAACATTCACTAGATGATGCTAACTCAACACACGGCTGCTATGGCTCAAGCATCGGTCCCTCCAACTCAGATACGTGTGGGGGTGGACTTACCACCATCCAACACGATCCAAGAGCCTGTTCTAGATCAGGAGTCAGCAGTTCCTCCGCTTCCTCACTCGGAGAATGTATTACCTCCCATTGGAGTCATGATACAACCGATTCATCACAACTCTGTGATCCCGCTACTGGCTAAAAATCTGATACAGGCAGTACGGGAGTTGAAAGCCCAATTTGATGCCTTGAAGCACAAAGATCAGCTCAAGAAATTGGGAATCAACCAGCCTTACCCGGCTATCTGGGAAGAGGCCCATTTTTCTCCTAAATACAAACCACAGACCATGGCTTTGTTCGAGGGAAAAATATCACCGAGTCAGTACATGAACTACTTCAGTATGATGACGGTGTTACTACAGGGGAATGATGCCCTCCTCACTCGGGTGTTCAAGGGTTGTCTCTCGGGAGTAGCTTACCAGTGGTACCGCAACCTGGCTGACAACTGCATTACTTCCTTCGATGACTTCAAAGCCTTATTCTTCGTAAGATTCTACGAGGGAGGGATGAACATGTCTATGTCCTCTCTCATCGAAGTGAAGCAGAAGGAAAAAGAGGACGTTCGTACCTTCATCAAACATTTTCGTCAAGCCACTTTGCAAATGCCTCCCGGAGTTCCAGACTCGACATTGGTCGACATTTGCAGGAAGAACCTTCTTCCTGTTATCTCGGTGTTCACAGGACCATATCAGTTCCATGATTGGCCCTCGTTCATCATCTCAACGGTAGCCGCAGAAGACAACAGTCGGAAGGCGCGTGATAATGGCATCATGATCTCTACCTCCGACAGAGGCAAAAGGTCATCCCCCAATAGCGACCGTCCCCGCGGTTCCAAAGGAAAAGAAGCTCTGGCAATCAATATGTCCAGACAAAAGACTGTGACAACCACGCAGACGAAACCTGGGACTTCCAGGCCCATTGAAGTGTACTCTTTCGATGACGACGATATTCCGAGCATATTCGAGTGTCTCGTCAAAACCGGCAAGATTACCCTTTCTGAGGAGAAGCGGCCTAATAAAGTCGACAGTACTAACAACCCCAAGTACTCTATCTTCTATAGATACGTACACCACCCTACAAAGGCGTGTTATGTACTGAAAAGGAAGATTCAGGAGATGATCGATGCTAAGGCCATCACTCTGCGCAACAGCGAGAAGACGGTCACGGCCAACATGATCTCTCTACAATTTGGCAATCTGCCTCCCCAAGAAGTCCTGGACGGTGTTACACCTATTTCCCGGACAACGATGAACATCATTAATCTCCCTCCGGCTAGGGGTCAAAATCATGACCTGCTACCCCTAACTACCCAGCGAGGCGAGATTATGTGGGTTCACCCAGATCTGGTGTCATAGATCGAGAATGAGACTCAAGCTGCTAAGGCTAAGTCTAAGAAAAGCTCGAAACGTAAATCATGTTACACGGTTACGGTACACTCGGCATCAGAAGACGAGGTCTTGGCTACTGGAACCGGTTCAGGGAAAGCTTACCTCCAGGACTATGGAGCAAGTCAGGAAGATGCACCGGCAGACGCTTCAGCTACCAAGCCTTCAGAACCAGAGCCCGCCATACCAGAGGCCGGTCCTTCGAGACCGACTTTGGCGGACCGAGGGAAGCAAAAAGAAGTGCGTTTCGATAAACCTGTAAAAAATCTTTGAAACAAAGGTTTAGAGAAGCCGTACAACTTTGACATCCTGGCCCAATTAGCTAATACGCCAGCCAGGTTGTCCATCTTTGAACTACTCAGGCTCTCTCAAGACACTCGTCAAGCCCTGAGTGAAGCATTGATGCAGGCGGATGCATACTTGACCCAGCTCAAGTCCCCTGACGAAGAACCAGTGGCATGCCCTCAATGCCACAGTGTGATGGAGGTGGTCCCAAATATCACTTTCACTCAAGATGACATGCTGTTAAAATATAACAGGCATGACAGACCCCTCTATTACACCGGGTACGTCGGTTCCATGGAGTTCGACCAAATTCACATAGATCCGAGATCATCAATCAACATCATTCCTCATAGTCTGCCTAGACCGATGAGGATTCCTACCAACGAATTGGCTTACACCACCACTACAATTGTGGGTTTTAACGCCAGAAAAAGTAAGCCGTTGGAGAAAATTTGCCTGAGGATCCAGATTGGCGACCTCAGATCAGTGGATACATATTATGTCATTGATTCTGAGGTGTCCTACAATATTCTGCTGGGCAAACCGTGGATCCACGACCACAACATCATTCTTTTGACTCTATATCAATGCTTTAAATATGTAGACGCCCAAGGAACAGTACAAACGGAGTTTGCTGACCTGAATCCGTTCAAAGGAGTAGAATCCTACTACTTTGATGTCGTGTTGTACTCTCAAGACTACACGAAAGAGGTGTCAGCCGAAGCAGAGAGGAATCCCACCGGGAGCCAGAAGAACCCTCTGCCGAGCAACCTTTGTCAATCAAGGTGAAAGGACGGACTACTCGTCCAAAAGCCATAGAGCCTATGGCTATCCACCTGAACAAAACCAGATCTGAAAAAGGGGGTGATCCTCTAGTGATCACTTTGAACCAGAAGCCTCCACCCTTGGTCATCAACCTTCGGCGCAACAGGCAGCCGATTGATGTAAACGCAACCGGGAATAAAGTTTCAGATGATAATAAACATCCTCTTTTCCAGTATATTGACGCTCAAATTCCGAATCAGGAATCCTCTCCCATGACGATATAGAACCTATAGTACAAAAATTCTTGGAAGCTATAGATTCTTATCATCCGTATATGTAGGAAGTGGCATCATCATCCAATGTCACCACGACATATGGACCGCATGAGGATCCTATCTTCATTGTCCCGCCTACTTGCAGCAGTCGGCATTCAATAGTCTTCGGTCGCATGTGCAATGAACCGACTGTGCAAGAAGATTTTGTCGATGACGATGCCGATAAAATATAGGTTCACAGATACAGCCCGCAAGCTTTGAAGATCATGCAAAGTATGGGTTATAACCTGAAGCTGGAACCAGGTCTCAACTACGGGAAGGGCAGACGAATGCCGCTGTACGGCGATCCCTACTATCAACGAACTTGTTTCGGGTTAGGGTATACCACCTCCCTTGCAGCTCCTGAGTCAAACGAGGATATCTTTTCCTTTTCTCAAAATGGCTCAGCGCCCTCCGACTCATCTTATACTCTCGAACGAACATTATCAGTAAATATGGTAGTGACGGATTCCTTCGAAGCAGACGAACAAGAATCTGAACTATTTGAGAATAACGCTTGGGCTCAGCAAATGGATACACAATAGAAATTCTGCTTCGAGCAGAGAGAACCTCCCACTGAAGATAAAGTTATCCAGATTGACGTTGGGGATGAACTTTCGCCAAAGCCGATATATATCAGTAATAATCTTTCCAAAGCAGAAAGGGAAGAAGTTATCCAGCTGATAAAAGAATATATCGACGTATTTGCGTGGAATTATGAGGACATACCAGGCCTTGATCCAAGGGTGGCTACTCATAAGCTCAATATATTGCCCGATTCGAAGCCTGTGAAGCAACACCAACGCCGGTTCTGCCCGAATATGATGGACGCCATTGAAGTTGAAATCAAGAAGTTGATAGTCTGCGGTTTTATCTGGGAAGAACAACATCCTGACTGGGTCGTCAATGTTGTCCCGATTATGAAGAAAATTGGAAAGTACGTGTCTGCATTGATTACCGAGATCTAAATGCAGCCTGCCCCAAGGATGAGTTTTCTCTTCCCATCACAAACGTCATGATTGACAATACATGCGGTTTTGAACGTATGTCTTTCATGGACGGATTTTCAGGATATAATCAAATCAAGATGCATCCTGAAGACGAGAAGCATACTGCCTTCCGGACACCATTGGGGGTATATTACTATACGGTCATGCCCTTCGGATTAAAGAATGTCGGAGCTACGTACTAACGGGCTATGAGTAACATATTCTATGAGCATTTACGCAAAACAGTGGAGTGTTACATGGACGATGTAGCTGTCAAAAGCCGCCTCAAGGATAATCACATCCAAGACTTGAAGACAGTATTTGAATTGATGCGCCAACATCAACTCAAAATGAATCATACAAAGTCCTTTCTGGGGGTATCTAGTGGCAAATTCCTGGGATTTGTCATTAACGCCAAAGGCATTCAAGTGGACCCTGATAAAGTCAAGACCATCTTAGAAATGCGATTACCCCGTAATCTGAGAGAACTCAGGAGATTTTAAGGTCGTCTGGCTTATATCCGGAGATTCATATCTAACCTCTCTGGGAGATGTCAGCCCTTTTCTTGTCTCATGAAGAAATGTGTATCCTTCGCATGGGATGAAGCCTGTCAGCAAGCGTTTAATGATATCAAACGCTACCTCACTAGCACGCCAGTTCTGGTGCCTCCCGTCATAGGAAGACCATTCGTGCTGTATATTCGAGCGATTGATCATTCTCTGGGAGCTCTTCTCGCACAAAAGAACGATATAGGTCGTGAACTGGCTATCTACTACCTCAGTAGGATGATAGTCGGAGCCGAACACCGGTATAATCCAGTGGAGAAAGAATGCTTGGCTCTGATGTTCGCTATCCAAAAAATGCGACACTATATCACAGGCCAAACCATTCACATCATCTCCAGGATCAATCCTCTTCGGGTACTAATGAACAAGCCAAGTGTTCTTAATTCCCGACTCGCGACTTGGGCGATGTTATTATCACCGTATGACATGGTGTACGTCCCTCAGAAGTCCATCAAAGGCCAAGCGTTGGCTGACTTTCTAGCTGCTCATCCGATCTTGGAGACCTCCAAACTGTACGAGGATATTCCCGACGAAGTTGTAGAATATAATTCCGTAATGGAAAGTGATACATGGCAACTATTCTTCGACGGTGCCTCCAGGACTGGTCCCAGAGGAAACGTGGTCTCAGGAGTAGGGATTATCCTGGTTACTCCTGATAAGCTCATCATCTACCGAGCATATTCTATTAGCAAGCCCTGTTCTAACAATGTGGCAGAGTATAACGCTCTACTAATCGGGCTCCAAGTCACTAAAGAATTGGGCGTCGAATCTCTGGAAGCTTTCGGTGATTCTCTGCTGATCGTCAATCAAGTTAGAGGAATATATGAAGTCCGGAATCCAGACCTTATCCTCTATCACCGAGCAACGGTCGAGATAGCCATAACATTCAAAGGATTCTTCCTAGAGCATGTACCTCGATCTCAGAATCTGGAAGCTGATGCCCTAGCCAGTCTAGCTACAGATTTAGCTACCCCTATAAGAAGGCAGAATTCGGTGATCCTTCTTAACAGAGATTTATTCTGTATGAAAAATAACTTTCACATAGAACACAGCTACGCGGTGAACACAGATCTTCCCAGGAGAAACTGGAGAAGTCCCTTTATAGATTTTGTAGCATACGGAATCTTGTGGGAGGACCCTAAAGAAGCAGTATCCGTCAAAAGACGATCATTGCGCTTCTATTTCGACGCATCTTCATAATGTCTATATCACCGGTCTTATGACGGACTATTATTATGATGTCTCTCTGGTGATGAAGCACAGCGGATTATCCGTGAAGCTCAGGACGGCGTATGCAGAGCGCATCAACCCAGTCCTAAGCTACAGGATCGTATCAGGAGAATGGGCTATTACTGGCCTACTATGATCACAGATGCAATAAAGTATGCAAGATAATGCAGAGCCTGTCAGGTCCATGTAGACTTTATCCATCAACCTTCTGAACATCTACATCCTACAGTTGCGTCCTGGCCTTTCGAAGCATGGGGTATGGATATCATTGGTCCTATTCACCCGTCTTCTTCCAGAGGTCACCGGTTCATACTGGCCATCACGGATTATTTCTCCAAATGTGCAGAGACGATCCCTCTTGCTGAGGTAAAGGCATCTAATGTGATCAGCTTCATCAAGCATCACGTCATTTATCGCTTCGGGATACCCTGGAGGATAATTCATGGCAATGGACCTTAATTCATTAGCCAAGCATTTTATCGATTTTATGATAAAAATCGGATACAAAATATGACCTCTACGGCATATAATCTTGTTGCTAATGGTTTGGCGGAAGCTTTCAACAAAACCATTATCAAGATCTTGAAAAAGTTTGTCTCTTCGAACAAGAGGAATTGGAATGAGAAGCTGAGAGAATGTCTCTGGGCATACTGCACAACGGTACGAGCACCGACAGGTTGTACCCTATTCTCATTAGTTTACGGGAGCGAAGCAGTTCTCCCCATCGAGATCCAGATTCCGTCACTCAGGATAGTCGTGGCTAATGAGTTGACCCAAGAAAAGAATAACCAATTAAGGCTTCAAGAGCTAGAAGGATTAGACGAGAAATGCCTCCAAGCTCAACAGCGCATCGCGTTCTACCAAGCACGTATTTCCAGAGCTTTTAATCAAAAAGTAAAGGAAAGAGTGTTCAAAGTTGGCGAGCTAGTCTTAGCTGTGAGAAGGCCGATGATTCTTACTCACAGGAGTAAGGGTAAATTCCAGCCCAAGTGGGAAGGCCCTTATGTGATCGAGACGACGTTCTCAAATGGCACTTACAGGTTAGCCAAGCCTAATGGAGACATGTTAATGGCTCCTATCAATGGCAAATTCCTGAAGAGGTACTATGCTTAACCTCCTCTGCTCAAGTGGAATATGGCGAAAATCTCATTCTGAAAAAACTACTTCCAAAATAAAACTAGTTGGATCGTATTCTATCACGTCCATATAACCTCTGAATAGATATGTTTAACTAATTTGGAACTTCAAGACCTATCATGTCCATATTACCTCTGATAGTGTTTTGTGTACAAATTTTAGCTGAAACATATTCTATCATATCCATATAACCTCTGAATAGATATGTCCTACTAAAACTTACCGAGAGTATATCACGTCCATATTACCTCTGATATTACTCTCACCCAAACCTGTCATTTATATTCCAAAATGATGGGTCCACAAAGTCAGATGAAAGCCTATTTATTATTCCCAAAAAGAGCAAAATTATGTTAAAAAACAAAAAAGTACATCATTTGGGAGGAGCAGTTAGGTCGCGAATTTGCCGTGCCAGAGCAGCCATCCTCTCATCCCTGGAGTTCAGGACGTCGACGCGAGCACGCTCCAACCTTGCTGCATCATTGTTCAAAGCAGCCAGCTCGGACCGAGCATGCACAAAATTGGCGTGGATGACACCCACATGTGTCAGGTTCCGCTGAGCAGTCTTCCGTCGACCATTCACCACATCTAGAGCTTCCGACGATTGAGAAGCCCACTCCTTTGCCTGAGCAAGTTTTGCTTCCAGTTTGTGGACCCTCGCTATATTTCCTTCATGCTCGGCCTGGCACTTCATTTGAAGAGGAATGATCTCCTCCAGGAAAGCTTTTTCTTTGTCCATCTCCTGCTAATGTTCCCGAATGGATTTATTTAGGGCTTCCATATGTTCAGCAAGCTGCGTAGTCAGGGAGTCAAACCTAGCCTGGACCAGGTCGTCAATGCTGCCTCGAGATAGCTGCTGATATTCGTTAATGGGTTCCTCCAAACCATTAACTATCTGCTCTAATGTGTCAGCTACCCCAGTGTCGTTAAAGTCCCTGATCGGCACTATCGCGAACTGGGAGGACCTCCTCAGAGACTCAAAGCTCAAATTCTTCTCCAACACCATTGATATCAATATTTTCATAGTGGTGTAGAAGATACCAATATACTGCTCAGTCAGCATAGCCAGGTCCAAATGAACGCTGGGAGTGGCTGCGATATTGGCGAACCTCTCTCCAGGAACGACCGCAGACGATGTTGCCACAGTCGTCGTCTCAACAGGTGGTGCGACAAAAGAAGAAGCGCCAATCCCGGACGAAGTGACCGGCATACTCAAAGGAGGCATTGTCGCAATGACAGGCTCACCCTCCTCTTGAGATATCGGAATCTCTTCGACGGGCGAGCCGGCACCTGAAAGTGTCTCCTCTTCAAAGTCAGGCACCTCCGTGTCGCCGCCAGGACCTGACACAGAGCCAAAGGGCGCATCTACACTGCCCTCCCCGAAAATGTCTTCCCCTGAAAAGAAGACAAAAGGAAGTTAATATCGAAATGATGTTGACTTTTCTAAAAAGAGGCGTAAAGACGACGTTTACCCATGGCCGATGGTGTATATGTCGCGTCTGTGGCCAGTAGAGCTAAATCATTTCTTAATGATGCTAGGCAAGCTGTCATACCTGAAAAAGGTGGTGTGTCAACCGACACTGGCAAATATTCTTCCAGGCCCTCATCAAGTTCCAACCGAGGTTCATCAGGTGGAATCTCGCTGGGCGCACCGACAGACACGGCAGGGGTTTCTCCCGATGCTGACCCGGATAAAGATATCCTTATTTGGCTTGACCCCGAAGGCAATCTTGTTCCACTACCTGAAGCGGTAGCAGCGACAGCAGCCTCCAACAGGAATTCTCCGGCACCACCAGCCGGAACATTAGAGGGTCCCTCTCTAAAAGGCGAGGAACCTCTAATCAAAGAATCATCCCCAACAGGGGGAGATGCAGGCTCAATTCTAGGAGCCTCATTACCAGGAATCCGGAGAGGATGATTAACCGTCTTTTTCTTCCTCTTGCGAGGGGAAGTCTCTTTCGGAACAGGAGCCCTTCGCTTCCCAGAGATTACCAAAGCCCCTGCAGGCGGAGGTATTTTACCCCTCGGTACCGACAACAGAGGCTCATCTGGGGTCACAGACTCTTCACCCTCATCAGAAGAGACCGAGGGGACTTCGACTCTTCCCCCAGGCTTGGAAGAGGGCATCCTAAAACTTCCATGCATATCAAAATCGCGATGGAAGGTATTGGTCGCCACGTAGAACTGGGCATACGAATGGAGAATGCGCAGCTCCGTGGAGAGTGAAATGACGGGCACGGTAAAAGTTGCTTCAATGCAACCCATGATGAAATATCGCCATCCTCTCGCTCCGTCAATGAGTCCACCCCTGGACCTGAAGCTGGTGACGATATTGCCCACGTGCAACTGGTCGTACTCGAACTGCCTGGCAAACCGACTGGGCAGGTAAGGCTCCAAGAAGCAATGGTCTTCACTTCTGTACAGTAAATAGGAAGGTCTAATACAGACCAACCAATTGAAAGCCTCAGGAGAAAGAATGGTCTACCCATCACCTACATCCTGAAGTCTGATCCCCTGTTGATTAAGATGTACAGAGGGGACAGTGCAGAAAAGCTTCCAGCTGTGACTGAAGTTCAGCACCCGCCGACAATCTAAAACTGTGGTCACGTTCCAGGAAGAATTCTTGTAGTTCAACAAGAAACTACCCCCCGAACTACTGCCAGAGCCGGGAGACATAACCCTGGGGTTATGGAGAATTAACCACCCCATCAAGTACAGGTATGGTAATTCTAACATGGGAAAGCTATCACGCCGAGTTTCATCGGCGAGCAGCCCATCAGTCATGGCCCTCAGGCCAGCTTGTATGCGACACACCATGGCAGGGAGCAAGCCCAGTCTTGCCCCGAATACCAGACGCACTGCAGGCCATAGCGTATTGCGATGGATACGGTCCGCAGAGGCGATGCCGGGTACCACCAGTCGGCGCAGCTATATGGAGAGGAAGCCAGCCAGTTGAGCTTCCTTAGACAGAGGCCTGCGGTAATGCCTTAAATAGCTATAGGCCTTAGTGCCTGCGGGATATTTCCCTATCCCTTCATCGAGAATCTGGTCCGGAGCCCCAGCATCCTCCATAAGATCGTCGACTACCTGAGTAGTAAGCACGCTCAGAAGATTCGAAGGCTGATCCTTGCTATCCAAGACCTTCTTCGGCTTAGCATTTCTGGCCCGGTGAAAGAAGAGGTAGGATGCCCATTTATTGATGTGAGCCAAATCTGAAGGCTCACCATAAAAAGCGGTGCAAGCGAGGTAGTGGCACATCAGCTCCTGGTACACGGCCACTACCCGAGGGTCTGAATCCCCCAACTCTCGGTTCGTGGGAACATACTCTTCATATGGAGTATCCCCCATCGGTAGTCTCAAGATCTCTGTCATCTCATGGAGGGCCAATCCTAACTCCCCCAGTGGAGTGACGAAAGTCCCAGTGAGCGAGATATATCGCTCCATCAGTGCCAGAAACAGGTTGGGGTTCGGAGGTAACCCAACACTGGTAGCGCTCACAGCTGCAAACAGACCAATGCTCTCCAGCTCAGTCTGAAAATACTTCAGGGATCAGTCAGCTAAGCGAGCCCATCAAAGATTTGTTAGGGTGATCCACCCATTGCACCGAGGATTCACCTTGGGGTATACTCTCCCGTGCCCCATGAAATTATTGTAAAAAGTCAGTAATTGCATCGGCTGAAGCACCAAGCTATCATTACTCGGGACACTGCCCAGGTACAGTCCCCTGAACGGCATCACAGAGCTGGAAGGGCGGCTGACAAACGACCCCTGGTCAGATCCTTTCTGATGAAAGATCTTTCTCGGCCTGTCGTGAAGATCGGGAGTCAGCGTCCACGATATCCTCCTGGGATGTGTAGCATGGAAGAATACCAAGATGGAATAGTCTTTCAACATCTTGGGCAGATACAAAACTAAGCCCCCGGCAGGGAAAACCCAGAGTTCTTTCTTGGGCTTCGTCTGAGACTGCTTGTCAATCATGTCCCCGAAGAGAAAAGCCAGCTTTATATATTGATCCCCGTCTATGTACGTCAGGGGCTCTCCATTAATCATGTTCAGCAGCGTTCGCTCGTCCTAAGCCGATATTAAAATTTCTCTTCCTTCGGGATACTGGGGCCCGGAGATAGGAAATGTCACGTGCGACAGATCCTCCAGATAGTTGGAGTGCAGCATCCCGACGGCAGAACTCATCACATCGGCTAGCGGAGACGCATGCAAGTTAACTGCAAGAGTGCAAGAAAAACACATCAGTTCCTATAACTAGACATTACAGATCTTGCAGCATACGCCAAAAATCAACAGTCTGTGCTTTACGCCAAGGCTGTAAAAACTTGATCATTATGCTGGAATCCATTTCCTAAGATGTAAACTTCAAGGCTGGCAGTATACGCAAAGTTTTGACAGTCTGTGTTTTACGCCAGACTGCCAAAGTTTGAGTTATTACGCCGATAGCGTAACACTCAAATTTATAGTATACGCCAAGTTTCGACAGTTTGTGCTTTTATGCCCGACTGCGAAAATATAGAGTTTTTACGCTGACACATTAGAAATGTGGACGTAAAAGATGAAACGTCTCTGTGCATCATCTTCCTCGAAGAGACTATCAGCACAGAAGACGACCTAGCACGTTCACGTACAACGTGTACGAAGGATTTTTAGTCGTTCTTTTTTATCCCAAAAGCTCTACCTCTAAGGCCGGGTGTGTCACCCCCCGATCTCCCGCAGGCAATCGGCCATTCCCGCTAGGCGGGAATCACCCTCGCCAGCGCTCCCGCGGAACGATCGCTTAACCCATCTGGGCGTGATACCGCACGAGCGTGATCCATGCCCGTACAAGGCCATAGGTCATTGGCTGGCGGCAAGAGTTCTAAGCCACAGAGTCGCATAGATTATCCGAGTGCAGCGGAGTCATGAACGCATAGCGATTCGGTAACAGGTTCTCTGAGTTGACAAATATAGCGGAAGCATTGAAACACAAGTTGAAGTAAAGTAAGCTCTTTTATTGATATGAATAAGTGTTATAAGCGGCGTATAGCCGAGATTACAAGTCGCTCAAGCCTCTCTCTCTAAAACAGTAAAAGCGTGCCAAGTGGCTACAACTGTGAAATGATTGTACAGGCGATGTTCAGGCGACGCTCCAATATTATGTCTTGTATATGTGCTTCAGTCCCGGATGCACCGTTGCAAGGCTTCAGAGGGAACTCCTGGCCTTAGCACGCACGAAGGAGGCATCCGCAGCGAACGAGGTTCTCCCGCACCCTGCATACAAACTGGTGGATTATCAGTACATTGAATGCACTGGTGGGGAAGCTACTCGCCCGCTCGACAAATCCAAACACGTAATACAGGTTCCGTGCACAACTATTAAGTTGTCTTTCTAGTTGCCTTAGGATCAATTTCATGCAGATATTGAATAGCCTAACGTGTCGGACAGTGCGCTGTGCGATATTAGAGGAAACACGGCGAGACTTACCAACTTACCATCTCCTTCCCTGTCCAATGCAAACATTGTTAATTTAAGCAGGGGCATGTATAAACATTCAGGAGGCATAGCATATACAAACAAGATTATTTATTTCAAGATCGTTCAGGTGTTTAGTTGTTCTTGATGCTATACAATGCCTCGCACGCGGATAGCCGCTAAGCGAGGATGATCTGTTTATCTTTCATTTACAAGCAAGCATGCAACAAGTTAAGCACAAGGCGATCACTGGCGTATGCCATATGGACAGTATAGTCTAGACGAGATGGTTTGAAACAAAGAACAAGAGGCACTGCAAGCCATTCCGATGAACAAGAGACTATTTAGTCTAGACGAGAATGCTTTGCAACAAAGTACAAGAGGCCCTGCAAGCCATTCCGCCGAACAAGAGACTAAGAACAATTGGTCTCGCCCGGACCGGGTCGATGCCAGTGCCCCAGCATCGCCCTCGAGACCGTTTCCCTGTGCACTGGTTGTCCATGATCTAACGGGGCCTTGGTTGGGGCAACAAGAGTACAAGACAAGAGTACAAGACAAGAGGCAAGCTGTTGAGGCAACAATAGTACAAGACAAGATGTATTGCCTGTTTCGTTGTTCAGTGACTATCTTTTGCCTTGATGCAATTCTCCTGGGGCGGAGATTGCCTTGGTGACCTAGCGATCCCGAATACTTGCAGGTTCGTTCAGGCACGGAACGACTACGTAGTAGTCTCCCGGGGTTTGGATGAAAACACGGTAACAATCAAGCAGACAAGCATGCGTTCTAAGGAACATAATTAGCACGTTTGCTCGGGCCCGAAGGTAGTCCGAGAGATAAAACCGTTAAGGGACTTAGCATGCGAGGGTCTGAACATATAAGCAGTATTTTATTTCCATGTTCTAGCAAGCAATACAAGTTGGGATTATTCCCTTAGCTAGGTGCGTTGGATTTATTAGTATGCAGGGGGTGAATCACCTAGCGACTAACATGAATATTCCAGATTTTATGTGTGCTGGCTAAGCAAAGACAAGTTCACCGTAGCCACCCACCTTAGCGATGATTCACCTCGGTAGAGCGATACGCCTGAGCGAGCCTCTGAAAGCCTAAGCCGGATTCCTGTAGGGACAAGTCTGGATATCCTTTGCATTCTCTTTGAGGCAAAGCGGGTCGGGACAGTTGCACTATTGCCGTTTGAGACGGCAGTCCGCTTGAGCGGAATGGGGTGTTACATCTTACCCAACTTAGAAAAAGTCTCGTCCTCGAGACTTACTAAGGACAAGCAGTAATCTAGGGTTGAGGCAATCCTAGACAAGTCGTTGTACTTGTTCATTTGGATATTCACTTGCACAAGCGTCGAAATCAGCATATCGCTTAGACTGGATCGTGCGCACTTTCGAAGTGCACTTCTAGCGTGAACACGTCAACCAGCTTAGTGATAGCGAAGTCTTAGCACTAGAGTTTCACCTATTCTTGAGTCTTGGATGGTGCACTAGTTCAAGGCGTCCCTCGAATAGATGCATTCAACCAAACTTAGGGTTAGTAAAAATTGGACAAGCTACTAGCGATACTCTCAAGGGTTCGCACAGGTTGGCACAAAGGCCACTCACAGCATACAACCAGACAAGCAAGCATAACATTCAAAACGCATTTTGAAAGTATTTAGACTTATTGTTGGAACATCCCATCGAGGCATTGAGAGAGAGCATACACATAACCCACGAACGAGCTTTCGAAACAGAGATATCGAATTGAAGGCCAAAGGCGTAGAAGCCAGGCTCTGATACCAATATGTCACGCCCCGATCTCCCACAAGAAATCGGCCGTTCCCGCTAGACGGGAATCACCCTCGCCAGCGCTCCCGCGGAATGATCGCTTAACCCATCCGGGCATGATGCCGCACGAGCGTGATCCACGCCCGTACAAGGCTATGGTTCATTGGCTAGCGGCAAGAGTTCTAAGCCACAGAGTCGCACAGATTGTCCGAGTGCAGCGGAGTCATGAACGCATAGCGATTAGGTAACAGGTTCTCTGAGTTGACAAATATAGCGGAAGTATTGAAACACAAGTTGAAGTAAAGTAAGCTCTTTTATTGATATGAACAAGTATTATAAGCGGCGTATAGCCGAGATTACAAGTCGCTCAAGCCTCTCTCTCTGAAACAGTAAAAGCGTGCTAAGTGGCTACAACTGTGGAATGATTGTACAGGCGATGTTCAGGCGACGCTCCAACATTATGTCTTGTATATATGCTTCAGTCTCGGACGCACCGTTGTAAGGCTTCAGAGGGAACTCCTGGCCTTAGCACGCACGAAGGAGGCATCCGCACCGAACGAGGTTCTCCCGCACCCTGCATACAAACTGGTGGATTATCAGTACATTAAATGCACTGGTGGAGAAGCTACTCGCCCGCTCGACAAATCTAAACACGTAATACAGGTTCCGTGCACAACTATTAAGTTGTCTTTCTAGTTGCCTTAGGATCAGTTTTATGCAGATATTGAATAGCCTAACGTGTCGGACAGTGCACCGTGCGATGTTAGAGGAAATACGGCGAGACTTACCAACTTACCATCTCCTTCCCTGTCCAAGGCAAACATTGTTAATTTAAGCAGGGGCATGTATAAACATTCAGGAGGCATAGCATTTGCAAACAAGAGTATTTATTTCAAGATCGTTCAGGTGTTTAGTTGTTCTTGATGCTATACAATGTCTCGCACGAGGATAGCCGCGAGCGAGGATGATCTGTTTATCTTTTATTTACAAGCAAGCATGCAACAAGTTAAGTACAAGGCGATCACTGGCGTATGCCATATAGACGGTATAGTCTAGACGAGATGGTTTGCAACAAAGAACAAGAGGCGCTGCAAGCCATTTCGACGAACAAGAGACTATTTAGTCTAAACGAGAATGCTTTGCAACAAAGTACAAGAGACGCTGCAAGCCATTCCGCCGAACAAGAGACTAAGAACAATTGGTCTCGCCCGGACCGGGTCGATGCCAGTGCCCCAGCATCGCCCGCGAGACCGTTTCCCTGTGCACTGGTTGTCCATGATCGAACGGGGCCTTGGTTGGGGCAACAAGAGTACAAGACAAGAGTACAAGACAAGAGGCAAGCTGTTGAGGCAATAATAGTACAAGACAAGATGCATTGCCTATTTTGTTGTTCAGTGACTATCTTTTGCCTTGATGCAATTCTCCTGGGGTGGAGATTGCCTTGGTGACCTAGCGGTCCTGAATACTTGCAGGTTCATTCAGGCACGGAACGACTACGTAGTAGTCTCCCGGGGTTTAGATGAAAACACGGTAACAATCAAGCAGACAAGCATGCGTTCTAAGGAACATAATCAGCACGTTTGCTCGGGCCCGAAGGTAGTCCGAGAGATGAAACCGTTAAGGGACTTAGCATGCGAGGGTCTGAACATATAAGCAGTATTTTATTTCCATGTTCTAGCAAGCAATACAAGTTGGGATTATTCCCTTAGCTAGGTGCGTTGGATTTATTAGCATGCAGGGGGTGAATCACCTAGCGACTAATATGAATATTCTAGATTTTATGTGTACTGGCTAAGCAAAGACAAGTTCACCGTAGCCACCCACCTTAGCGATGATTTGCCTCGGTAGAGCGATACGCCTGAGCGAGCCTCTGAAAGCCTAAGCCGGATTCCTGTAGGGACAAGTCTGGATATCCTTTGCATTCTCTTTGAGGCAAAGCGGGTCGGGACAGTTGCACTATTGCCGTTTGAGATGGCAGTCCGCTTGAGCGGAACGGGGTGTTACAGGGTGCACTGCTCGTCGACGGGATACTTCGCTCAGAATAAATTTTGCCTTGCCCGACCGAAGACGCTCTCGCTTGAGCAGAAGAACGAGAAGAAGAATCAACATTCTTTCCCTTAGTGGAGGAGATTTGTTTCAGGGCTATTACTGAAAACTTTGAAGGCTCGAAGAGGAAACAAAGAAGAACTCGAACAGTCGAAGGCTTTCTTTCGCAGAAGATGGATGAAAAGTTTTTCTCTAAAAAGCTTGGGATATATATAGAGTTCGGATGGACTCCTCGAATCCTGAACCAAATCTCATAATTAATATTCGGTTATGATTGGGTACTACGTCAGCCTATTACTCAGAGAAGGCGGACAGTCAGCGAATTCGAAAAGTTTTTGTGCAAAGCAGATTCGTGGTTTTTATGCTAAGGAGCTTTCTACGCTCGACAGCTACAGATCTACGGTTTTACGCTCACAGGCTATAATTTTATGGTTTTATGCCCGGATGCTTTTATGCTCGATAGCTTTTATGCTCGAGAGGATACAAACCTACGACTTCACGCTCAGCAGCTACAAATCTATGATTTCACGCTCGGTGGCTTTTACGCTCAGAGGCAACAGATCCACAACTTCACGCTCGGAAGATTTTCTTTTCAGAAGCTACAAATCTACAGTTTCTATGCCCGGATGCTCTCATGCTCAGCAGCTTTTACGCTCGAGAGGCTACGGACTTATGATTTTATGCTCATCTACAGTTACAGATCTATGACTTTTCGCACATCTGAAAAATACGCAGGCCAGAGTACGCGTATATCTGAACGATTCTCAAGGCGGTCAATTGCAAGAGTTCACGCAGAAGATACTTCTTCTTGACCTCAAAATATCCCAAGTACCCAAAGCATACAGAGTTCAACATTAAAAATGACTCTTCTCCTTGGGTCGATTGGAAGTTCATCCAGACTCCAGTCTGAATATTTCATCTACGATTCAAGATGGCAACTCAGTTTTTTGACAGCCATTTCTCGCCCTGTTCCAAGAGATTTTCGAGAAATCATTCTTGAAGATGATGTCTGAACAAGAATTCTGTTTATCAGAAGTGACAGTTCAAAATTCTACGCGGTTCCTCATTCCTAACAGCAGGACAGTTCGAATACTCGAATGCTAAGTGGCTTTCTACGCATCCCTAGTTATGCATAAAAGACAAGACGGGACCTAGCACTCTTTCTATCAGAGTCGGCATAAAGTTACCAGACGTGTCGAAGCTATACATATTCAGACTTCATAGCAAAGTATATGGCAAAATAATCATATACACAGAAGAAGACAATTTTATTCATTTTCATGATTACATATGAGGGAAATCCAGTCTACAAAAGGGTTTTTCTTCATTTTCATGATTACATATAAGGGAAATCCCGTCTACAAAGGATTTCCTCGTCGTCGTCGGAAGGCCACCCCCAGAGTCTGTTCTGCCAGGTTCTTGCATTGGTGGGCTTCTTCATCCATCTTCTCCAGCAGTTAGTCGATTTCCGCAATCGACTAATAAGAAAATAATATATGGCAGGAGGTTACAGAATTGGGCATGCATAAATGATGTAGATCCCATGCTCCGTACGCCATGATAGATTGAGTTGAGGTATTTCACCCAACTCAATACTCGAGGACAGAGCTAGTTTCTGCTCTGGTCCACGAAAGTATCAGGAGAAGATACGGCTTGCAAGCTGTGTGGTCAAATACGACCCTTTCTCTCTCCGGAATAATCGCCATACAAAGTTGCTGATTATCCCGAGCAAAGGAGGCTATGATATCCTTCCATGATCCATCGTTACAGAGAACATTTGCTCGAAGATGTCGTCTTTTTCGGCTTCTTACATGCTGGAAGAACATGGTCTTCTTCTTCCTTAAGTCGACCCGACGAACTCCGGCGATCATCTATGTGTGGTAAAGGAGATGTGGGAAGAACAGGTTAACTCCTCGGCCTTTTATAGGCAAGAGAGAGCCCTCCGAATCCCAACGGATCCCCAATAACTCTGCCATAAAGTCAGCCTCGAAGGACGTGTCAGACTTGACCATTTCATGCTTCATTCAAAGCATTTCAAATTACGAGGAATTTAAAAGCTTTGAAGGGGGTCTTGTAGAAGCATAAAAAATGCGCGAGATAGGTATACGTAGCATATTGATGCAGGACAGCGTAAAAAGATGACTCCAGAGCCACTACGTGCAATAGAGCTTTTTTCGCTGAGCACAGCGTAAAATATAAGCTCAAGGACCATCCGCATAACGCAGTATGTCCAGGCTGCTTTAGCGTAAAAAGGGTCCTACATCACCTTTATGGCGTAAAACTCATCCGCTTTCAATACAGCATTGAAGTGTACGAGGAACGCTTCGTATTCTTTGAAATGAACCTGTCAGATCATGCAATGAACCTGACTTCTGGACTCCTGACAAAGAGTACTGCACGACTACCCAGGTGACGGCTATAATGATGGCGCGGCACTGCAACCCAGGCTGTCATTTACTGTAATTTCCTTGGCGTAAACCGCTTTTACTTATACAAAGGAATATGCTGCCTAGTTTTACACAGGCAGATGTGAGATATTTACGCTCCACAGAAGATAAACAGCTTGCCACGTCAAAAGCTGCTCTTCGTACAGGGCTCGAGGCACGTTTCTGCATTTAATGCGCAGAGTGATAACAGAACTCGAGGCACGTCTCTGCATTTAATGTACAAAAAGGGTGGCAGACCTTCAAAATACGCCTCTGCATTTAATGCGCAGGATAAAGGCGGATCTCTGCATTTAATACAGGAGATTTGATTAAATGTCATCGAACCATCGTTTAGTGATATCCCCTTTGCGTAAACTGCTTTTACACATACAAGGGGATACGCTGCCTAGTTTTACACAGACAGACGTGAGCTTCTTACACTCCGCAGAAGACAAACAGACTGCCACGTCAGCAGTTGCTCTTCCTACAGGATTCGAGGCGCGTATCTGCATTTAATGCGCAGAATAATGGCAAATCTTCAAGACACGCCTCTGCATTTAATGTGCAGGATGGGGCAGATCTCTGCATTTAATGCAAAAGATTTGATTATATCTCCAAGAGCCGTAATTTCGGCTAAGATGTCCACATCATCACTTTGGCACATTTTGCCAACTCAGGCCTCAGTCAGGAGAAGAGGATCAACTATCTTATGCGCCCACTCGGCTTCTATGCCCACTCGGCTTCTACGTCCACTCGGCCTCTATGCCTACTCGGCTTCTACGCCTACTCGGCTTCTATGCCTATTTGGCTTTTACGCCATGGTGACAGTTATTGGCTTCTACGCCAACCTCTTCTACGCGAAGGATAACTACCTACGTGGCTTTTATGCCGTAATCTTCGCAGCAGTTATACGCGTTGTCTCTTAATTGGACACGCATCACACGCTCATTCAAAAGGTCATTTATACGTGGGCAACGGTTATTTTAACCATCGTATAAAAGGGTGATGTACTTTCCACTACTCGGTTTCTACACCGACTGAGTGGTCACTGTCACTAAAACTCTATAAATAGAGACCTCTATTGACAGAGGTCCAGGGTCAGAAATTGGTCAAAAAATCCAGTATCAGATCCAAGGTCGAAAAAATGGAAGATTGAAAGGTCGAGATTTTGTCGCAGATTTTAAGAGAGAAGAATCCAGATCTCAGGCAAAGAGTAGTGATCGACGACTTTGGCATCGAGCATCCACTCTCTTTAACAACCTTCGAAGCTGCTTTCTGTCTTCTATGGCACTTCTTCATCATCGTGTGGTCCAAGGGACAAAGTGATCGACTGCAGATCAGACTCCTATAGCAATATTTACCCAGATTAAAAAATTATACTCGACATCCTCGTATAGGATTAATTGTACTGCTTGTTTGTAAACATAAAGAGCAGGTTTTTGTATAGAACCTCATTTCCATATCTTTTATTTATTTATCAGACAACAGACACCCCAGGACACACTCATACACTGTGAACGTGCCAGATTCATGTATCCTGATACTGACATCATGACCAGAGACTGGGACGACCTTAGGGTCGCGTCTGTTGAGTTATTTCTGTGTGTCGAGACTGTTAGATAGAGGTTCAGGTTCAGCGCACCATCGTTGACCGCTTGGGATGGGGAAGACAGTTACTAGACGTTTGGGCTCCTCTGCACGCGCTTATATATATATATGTATTGTTTCTGTAGTGATAATGTATCTAGTGTAGTTGTATCATCCGTGTGACTCTTTGCCCGGAGCTGCGGTACGTCCCGTGTGTTTTCGTGTCCGTAGCTACGATTTTATTTTGGACAGCCAACGCGTCGAACATTGTCTTCATACTGTGTCACACTTAGTTGGTTATGCTAGATTATCCCGCCGTTGCACTTGTACTTTCTGTTATACTTGGCTTGCTGTATTTTTTGTACCTTGTTACGTCCCTCTGAGGACCTGGTCCCCTGCCAGTTTTACAGCATAGAAAATTACAGAGCATTGGAGTTGCTGATGGAGTTGCACATCTTACGGGCATTATACCAGGTACTCATATCATTTCCACCAGCATTATGGTTACATTATTCTTATTGATTATTCATCTGCTGTTATAGCCTAGTTTTTGTAGACTCATCTTTTCTCGAGTCTATTCGAGTTTATGTGTTATTAGGCGGCCGACTTTAGCACATATAGCTCTTTCTTGTATACTGATGTACATTATGGATTGAGACACAGAGGTCTACATTTATGGGATATCTAGATAGTGCCCTTTATATTATACAGCTTATACGTATTTGAGTCAGACCAGAGTCTGGTCGAATGCGTAGCTGGCATGTCACGTATTCCTGGTCCTACGTATTTTGGGACTGAGGCATGACAGGATATACCGTTGAGTTCATACTGACATTTAGAGTTTGTTTGACCTATAATTTTTCCTATTTAGAGACCTTTACCCTTGGCACATTTTTCGGTACAAAATGGGCCACAAATGGACCCCACTTTGACCCAAAATTATCGTTTTGCTCCTGTGTCCAAATTGGACGAAAGGGTAGTATTTTCTAGCTATCTCGCTGATTCCGAAAATGTTGGTGATATTTATTTCAACATCCGAAGACGTTTATTCGGAAGTCTTAGTTCCTGATCCCGTGTCCCTAATATCTGGACGCTTACACTATACAGATTGCTTGCCAGGCAAGTATACCTTATCATTGTAATGTAAATTAGATTCTATATGATGCATGCATTTATTTCTGTCTATTTAGTTTATTTATTTTAACTGCTATATAAACTGTGTGTCCAAGAAAACTTGGGTGCAACGATGGCGACATCATATTCTATTTTTATTTATATATATGTATGTTGACCTAGTTTATGGGACCATCCCATTATCATGAGGCATTTTATGTTTTATTAGATATGATACTGTTCTTACACGAGTGTGAGTCACATGTAGGACACGGACTTGCGTACTCGGCTGGCCACCGGTACATATAGGTCATACGACGGATAGGGATAACTGTCGATAGAAACTTTGTATGCTAGTAGACCTAGCAGTTATTTAGAGGTATCATCATGTCATGGATGTGACATGCTTAGAGCATGGGGTAGGAAGAACAACAAGTAAGGCGTTTGGGCTCCGTTACACATTTTTTTATGTAACACGCATGCTCCGCCGGAGATGCATGGTCGTGATGACCCCTATACTACCTGGCGGCCTCTGGCGTTCAAAAGATGACATGCTTTTTAGGCCCCTGAATCTCCAAGAGAATCATGCCAATCCCATTTTTGGCCAGATAGCCCACTTGCTAGAAAGTTGTTCTCAAACTGCATTCACATAGATGGTTAGGCAACCCCATTGGATGTTTACTTTTCAGTACTTTATTGGCATGTTATTATGTATCTTGTTATGTTCCTCTGAGGACCTGGTCCCTTTTCAGATATAGACGGGCAGGAGTATCCACAGGAGTACGGATCCGGACCTGACGTTTCATTACAGACTGAGGAGGTCTTATCTTTAGAGTATCATTGATTCATTACAGCTGTTAGAGATATTTTAGTTGTTATTTCTTTCATGGACATTTACCTTATATTAGAGTTTGATCTCTTCTCTCTTTTAGTAGTTTTAGTATAGTCGATTTGCAGTGGATTATTTCCATCCGACTATCATACTTTGAGATTTCCTATCTGATATTCAGTTATTTATTCCCATTTATTTATTTATTTGTGCGGTAGATGAGATATAGATTGTGTGTGACTTATTGACAGTATATTACCACTTGTGGATTTGATATTCATGTACAGCATACGTGTG
The DNA here is from genome assembly GCA_036927795.1 of Iris macrosiphon. NCBI lineage: Eukaryota > Viridiplantae > Streptophyta > Magnoliopsida > Asparagales > Iridaceae > Iris > Iris macrosiphon. The sequence goes on along the minus strand of JAYESA010000008.1, from coordinate 116,757,686 downwards.
TGTATGGTTTCCATATATTGGAGTGCGTATACATACGGCTGGCGTGGTACGTATTTCTAGTCCTACGTATTTTGGGACTGGGGCGTGACACGACTTAGCCAAACATCTCACTATATTCCGAGATCAGCTCGGCCCAACACCCCTTCCTAAAATCTTAAATACTCTCTGGCTGAACATAAATATTGGGGTTCATGTGATCCACGAAGAATTCATCGCCATGCCATAGTGATAGTATCGCCACGATTTTATCACGGACACAATCGCCATAATTCCTAGGTTGCGCTTGGAATAGTTCTTCGCTCTGCTTTCTCTGCCTCGAAGCACCTCGATATCACCTTCGTCCTCTACATAAGCATGTACCGCAAACCAAGTTCGATTTTATCTTATAGATCTAAGGCACATATGTCTCATCCGGTAGTGCAAGGATTTGATCAGGACGAGTCACGGATTTAACTTCTCGAAGCTAGTTACACAGTCATCAATTCATATGAATGTGATTCCCTTCTGGGGCACGACGAGTCAAAAGAGATACCATCTTCGATAATCTGTGACTCTGAATCTCATCAGTTGACTTAGGCTATTTTTACCATCGCTTCGATCTCTGTCTGCATCTTCAGCTGAAGGCTATCCCAATGATCTCTTAAATCCAACACTCAGTCACTTAGACTAATCTCCAACATATACCACTCAATATCCACCCTTGACACATTCTCAAATGCATCGCTGCAAGGGTCACTCTATGGTCTATAATATTCATTTTTGATTTGGCGATCAAGTCGCTATGGTTAGTTTTCCTGAATTAACGCTCGATAATTGTAAGTCATCATGATGGATAGTTACTACAAACTATGCTATATCTCCTCTGTAAATCTAAATCTAAGTAATTTATGCACTACCTCCGACGTATATGTCAACCAAATGATGCCTAACCACCTAGAGTCTGACTATCTATCCAAGTCACGCTAACTGAAATTGTCTTCCATTACTCTGTCGTTTTGCCCTAAATTCATCAAAAATCCTAAACTGCCTTGTTCGACTTCTCACACTACCACTTGCAACAATTTCTAAAGCCTATTGACTTGCTCCATTTCTCATCCATATGCCATGCTATGCTGTACGTCCAATTCGCTTGAGCGGCATAGTGATTGGCCTTGTCGTCGCCTTATTGTTGCGCTATCATCAAAGGTCCTTCCGCTACAATCCTTTTTCTCGTTCCATTCCTTAGCTCATCTTGATTTCTTCATATTCTGATGCGTCTATACGATCTCGATGACTTGCATGCCAATCCTAATATACGTCTACTTCGTTACACCATTCCACTAAGTCTGTGTTCACTACACTCTGAGTCGAACACCTCGAGTGCTAACATCTGAATCCTCTAAGTTTGTATGACTCCATCGCATCACACTTTCAAAATCAAACATGTTTCTCTGCGTTACCAAAGTCCAAAGTCCGTGCTCGCTACTCTTCCATACGTCCATCGCTTGTGCATGCGTGCACCACTATCCATTCCTTATGCTCAACTCTCTACAATGATAATTACTCCATCGATTCTTCTAAATTGTATGAGCCGAATTCCCATATTCGAATATCCCTATATGACTAATCTTATCTGATCTTTAATACATGGTATGCATCACATGCACTCTTTTTCTTCAATTTATTTATCATGCTTGTTCCGCATCACTCTTCCAAACCCAAACAACTGCTCAACTAATTTGGTTATTGCCTCAACGCAAAACTCTTTCTCGCTAACTTTTCTTCAATCGTTGTCTTGTCGTCCTATTCTGTTCGATATTCTCAACCTGTCGCTCCATTACTTGTTCTATTCTTCACCCAATATAACTTCCATTGACACAAGTCCGATCACAACTAAGTATTTGCTAGCTCCATGTTCCAAAATATAACTTAGCCGATGCGCACAAACAAACTTATATTTCTATTATCCGCATCTGTTGCAGAAACTTTATTGATGTTCACCCAAAATATTCCAACATCACGATCACTAAGTGGTATACCATTTACCACTCAAAATCAAGCCTCTTTTTGTACTACGTTTCTTCCTGCGCGGATCCAATATCTGTTCGAGCAATCCATTTCATTGTGACACTGCCGAACATAACTCAACCGATGCTCAAAGTCTGACACAAAACTCAGTCAATGCATGAACCACTCATACTCTTCAATCGTTCTTACTTGATGCAACTTGCGCCATATTTCATTCTCGATACTCCCTACTATCTCTCAAACCGTTCGACATTTTTGCTATACGAGCAACTCGTACAATGTTTCTTCTAAATAATCCAAGCCAATACTCAATTGTTCAACACATTCATCGCATGAGCAACTCATGCAATGCTCTCTCCTTGATATTCCAGGCTACATAAGCAACTCGTGCAACATTCTATTTTTATTCAGTGTTTCTACTCACAACATGCCAACATACCCAATCTCGTCTGACAAACTAATTGCTCAACTGATGCAACCAAATCCTTCCCAAATGATAAGCCAAACAAACGTAACGACACCTCTCAACTTTTTGTACGGATGCAATAATGTTATACAACTTGCTGCACGAATGCAACAATGCCCAACGATGCTACACGATTCTATCAAAATCCTATGAAAATGAACGCAAAGAAAAGCATGCACACACACAACCAGCAAATATATAGACTTACTACATTGAACTTCCAATGTGGCACCGAGTAGAGCCAAGAGCCAAACGATATGCATAAGCTATTTAGAGTTTGTGATGAACTAAAGGAAACGTCTGAAGAAATAAACCGGACACTCTGATACCAAATGTCATGCCCCAGTCTTTTGCAAGTTCGATCGTCCCCGTTGGACGTGAAACCACCATGCCAACGTTCCCATAAGACAATTATTCTCATTTGAACGTGATATCGTACGAGCCTGGAGTTGTGCTCGTACAAGGCAATGATATTAAACGTCAAGGTTATCATCGAAATGACCAAGTTGTAGCAAAAGTCAAGTACTGTTATAAACAAGATCACATCAGAGTATACACAGCGAAGCTCTCGAAGGGTCAAAATAAAAATGCCATAAAGAAGAATTCCACAATGGCTTGCAACACTCTTGCTCTTTCGTTTGTCCACAAAGGCACTTAACGTTCCATACATCATGTCTCGTATATCCAATCTGAGCCACTACACCTGCATACATGGAAATAATGCCCACAAACGTGGGTCAGTACACAACCGTACTGGTGAGCGGGATAACCCACTCGTCTAAACCGACACGAAGTAAATAGTGAATGCAAGTAGTTATGTGGTGATCTTTCTAGTTGAACCTAGATTCATTTCATGGCAAGACATGCATTGAAAGCAGTAAAGCATATTTCTGAAAGCAATAAACACACTAGCATATTATATTCTATCACAAAGGTACCAAGAATGCAAAATGTTCTACTCAATTCATGTTAGTTAAACGTGAACCTATCGAATCACATCTACACTATAAGTCTCAATCGTATCTCGATATGCACACTCTTGTCCAAGGCAAGCTGGCCGTCCGTTGCATACTCAAACGCAATAATCTCAAACCGATACCTATCTATATGAAGGTCACTGGCTAAGCCATAAAGGACATAATACAAATACGGGTATCCTTCTAGTATATTTGGTTGCAATGCCTCAATTATAGTTCTCGCAAATGCCTCATGCCAAAATACAAGTTCAAGTAAGCGATGTGCTATCCATCCGAAGGTTGCAATACCTCAGCTATATGTCTCGCTATATCATGCTCCAAGAGCACTTTCAAATATTTTCTCCATGGCCGAAAGGTCCCGGTGCCTCCGTGCCTATCCCGTTCGAGAAAACCAAACCCTGCTCACAGGTTGTCCGTGACCATGCAACGATGAAAAGTAGGTACGACAAAAAATTGTGCCTTCTTGCCCCACCAACGATACTCGCCTCGTTCCATCAAATTTCTGCAAGTCGTTCTTAAATTATAGCCCAAGGCACCATTCTTAATTTATCACCACTAGGCACCATGCCGCTTCTCGACACAGTACTCTGATTGGGTGCAACACCCCACTCCGATAGCTCCGTATCAAAATGCCCCAATAGTAGCATAATGTCCTCTTCCAATGCAGTTATCCAATTTTGAACAACAACTGCATGCTTTGCTTGACAAAGCATTCCAACTTGATACTCGTGCGTAATACACGCTCGCTCGATGAAGTGTTCTCACTGGTCCCAATCGTAAAGCTCAACACAATGCCATAAATTATATCAATCCAAACGACGCACACTCTATGCATTCCATATTATGGTATTTCCTATATTCTAATCTAAGTGTCCAAGATATTACGTGTGTTCCAATTATTAGGCATGAAAGAGTAGAGGAGAAGGGACAGAGCCCACTCACCAAGTTGAATCTGCTAGCACTCTGCCTTGTCGATAGGGCCAATCCCTTGAATCTTTGGTCCGATGCAAAGCACGATCTACTTAATTAGTATGACCGTGCAAGCAGGTCGTTCTCTCCAAATTATCTAATCGATCAGACTAAAAAGACGGCATTATCGCTTCAATCCTCCTATCCCAACAGTTTCTCTGAACGAACACATTGATTCCATTCACATCGTTCATGCTTCAGCCTGTTGTAAGGTGCTTCTCTGGTCCCACTTGTTTGATAATAAACGAAAGAAATGAAACTAGGTTTATACGAAACCCTTTCTTTGGTTTACAAACAATAAAAAAAAGTATAATTGATCCTATACGAGGATACTAAGTACAAAAATTTAATTCTAGGGAAATATTACTATAGGAGTCTGATCTGCAGTCGATCACTTTGTCCCTTGGACCACACGATGACGAAGAAGTGCTGTAGAAGAAGGAGAAGCTTCAAAGATCGCAAGAGGGATGCTCGATGACAAAGTTGTCAATCACTACCCTCTGTCTATGCTCTAGACTCTTCTCTCTCAAAAATTAATTTTTGACCCTGACCTTATAATCCTCGACCCTTGACCTCCGTGGCCGAACGTCTCAATTTATAGGGTTTAGTGACAGTAACCGTCTAGTCGGCGTAGAAGTCGAACAGTGGAGAGCGTGGCGCTCTTTACGCGACGGTTATAATAACTGCCACCTACATCTGAATGATCTCTTGAATCTGCGTGTGATACGTGTCCCATTAGGAGGTAACGCGTATAACTGCTGCGAAGATCACGGCATGCAAGCCACGTAGGTAACTGTCCCTCGCATAGAGATGGTTGGCATAAAAGCCAAATAATTGTCACGTTGGCATAAAAGCCAAAGAGTTATCTTGCTGGCATAAAAGCCAAGTAGGCGTAGAAGCCGAATAGTTATCAAGTTGGCATAGAAACCAAATAGCTGTCTTGTTGGCGTAGAAGCCAAATAGTTGTCTTGTTGGCGTAAAAGCCAAATAGCTGTCTTGTTGGCGTAAAAGCTAAATAGCACGTAAAACTTGATGTTGACTGGGGTCTTGAGCGGATTCTGGACCAGATAGTCTTATCATGTACCTTTGCAAATATAGCCTGAGTTGGCGTATTTCGAGAAGATAGCATACGGCGTACTCCTATAGTTGAAAATAGCCAAGTCGGCATATTTCAAGGAGATGACGTACAGCATGCTCCTATAGCTGAAATAGCCTGATGGCGTAATATGCAGGGATGGTGATATGGACATATTAGTCCTAATTATAGCTCACCTAGTCATTGGAAATAGAACAAAATCTCGTGCATTAAATGCAGAGATCTGTCTCCATCTCGTGCATTAACTACAGAGACGTGCCTCGGGCTCTGTATGAAGAGCAGCTTTTGACGTGGCAGTTTGTTTCGTCTCTTCCTGAGCATAAAAGCCCATATCTCCCTGTGTAAAATTAGGCAGCGTATTCCTTGAATGCGTAAATGACGTCTTAATTTGAGGCTTTGTCACTAAACGACAGTCTGGGGTTCTGTATAGAATCATCATTATAATCGTCGTCTGGATAGTCGTGCAGTACTCTTTGTCAGGAGTCAGGTTCATTGTACTGTCTTACAGGTTCATTTGAGGAATACGAAGAGTTCCTCGTACAACTTTCCGCTGCATTAAAAGCAGATAGGTTTTACGCCAAAGTGGCGATGTAGCAACCTTTTTACGCTGAAGAGGTCTGGAAATACTGCATTACGCGGGTTGTTCTGGAGCTATATTTTACACTGAATAGCATTAAAGCTCTATTGTACGCCCATGGCTCTGAAGTCGTGCCTTACGCCATTTAGTGCTGAAGCTCTGTTTTATGCGGCTGCCTGCATGTTAAGGGTTTTACACGTATGATTCTCCAGCGTATTTTTTATGCTTCTACAAGACCCCCTTCAAAGTTTTCAAATTCCTCGTAATTTGAAACACTTTGAATGAAGCATGAAACGGTCAAGTTTGACTCGTTCCGCGAGGCTGATTTCTCGGCAAATATTTAGGAATTTGTTGGGATTTGGTGTGATCTCCTCTGCCTATAAAAAGGCGACTGAGTTAACCTATTTTTCCTACACTTCCTTCACCATACAGAGATGGTTGCCGATGTTCGTCGAGTCGACTTGAGGAAGAAGAAGATCATGCTCTTCCAGCATGTAAGGAGCCGTAAAAAGAGGCATCTTCGAGCAAATGTCATCTACAACGATGGATCATAGAAGGATAACATAGCTTTCTTTGCTCGGGATGATCAGCAATTTCATATGGCGATTCGTCCAGGAGAGAGGAAGGGTCTCATTTGGCCACACAGCTTGCAAGCTATATTTTCTCCTATCATGGTGCTGGACGATGGTAGGCAGTCTGGCCCTATCTTCCAGTATTGAGTTGGGTCTGAATCCCCAATACAATCTATCATGGCGTATGGAGGGTGGGCTTGAATAATTTATACAAGCCCAGTTTTGTATCCTCCCGCCATTCACCATTTTCTTGTTCATCGGTCGCAGAAGCCGATGAAGTACCGTAGAAGACGGAAAAAGATCTGCACCAATATGATAACCTGGCAGAACAGATTCTCGGTGTGATCTTAAATGAGAAACCCTTTGTAGAAAAAGGATTTCCATCATATGTAATCATGAAGATGAAAAAAAAACTTTGTAAATTGGATTTTCATCATATGTAATCATGATTAATAAGATCGTCTTCTTTTACGCATCTGATGATTTGTCATATTTGCTGTGAGAAAGTCTGAATATGTGCAGCTTCAGCACGTCTGAATAATTTTATGCCAAATCTGATAAAAATATATCTGACCTCGTCCCGTCTTTTACGCGTAACTGAAGACGCATAGAAAGCTTAAGTTGAATGTCCAAACTGTCATGCTATTTTGAACGAGGAGTCGCGTAGAATTTCTAAACTTTCACTTCTCTGATGCGAAGAATTCTTGTTCAGACTATCATTTTCAAGAAATGATTTCACGAAAATCTCTTGAAATAGGCGAGAAATGGCCGTCAAACAGGCCATACTTGAACTTTTGAGAAAGATTTCGGTTGGACTTCGGATGAGCTTCCAATCGACCCAAGAAGAAGAGTTATCTTCAATGTTGAACTCTGTATGTTTTGGGCACTTGGAATATTTTGTAGCCAAGAAGGAGCATTTCTGCGTAAATCCTTGCAGTTGGCCATCTGTAGTTGTTGAGCGTAGAATCGTAGATTTATAACTTCTGAGCGTAAAATTGTAGGTTTCTAGCCTCTCGAGCGTAAAAGCTGCCGAGCATAAAAGCATCCGGGCGTAAAATCATAGATCTATAGCCTCTGAGTGTAAAAAACTTCCGAGCGTGAAATCATAGATTTGTAGCCTCTTAACGTAAAACCGTAGGTTTGTAGCCTCTCGAGCGTAAAAAGCTGCTGAGCATAAAAGCATCCGGGCGTAAAACCATAGATCTATAGCCTCTGAGCGTAAAACCGTAGACTTGTAGCCTCTTGAACGTAAAAGCTCCTGAGCTTAAAATAATAGATCTGCTCTGCGCATAAATTCTGGATCCACTGACTGTCCGTCTTCTTCTTTTTTCAAATGATAGGCTGACGTAGCACCAAATCATAACCGAATATTAAATATTGAATTTGGTTAGGAATTCGAAGAGTTATCTGAACTCTATAAATAGCCCAAGGTCCTGAGAGAGAAACTTTTTATCTGCCTTCGCAAAACCCTAGCTTTCCAAGAACCTTTCTTCTTCATCTCTTTCTCAAGAACTCAGAATCATCATGGCCCCTAAACAAGCTTCCACTGCTAAGGGAAAGAAGGCTTCTTCCTCTTCTCGATCCTCTGCTCAAGCGCGAGCAAATCCTATTAGGCTGAACGAGCCTCGATCGGAACGCGATGCCCCTCCGTCGAGCCGTGCCCCGGACGTCATAGGTAAAAGGACTTCGTGGAAGAATAGAGGACTTTCAGCACACGTTGTACGTGTATGTGAACCAATATGCCCATATTTCTAATGTGTCAGCGTAAACCATCTTTTCGCAGTCTGGCGTAAAAAGCTTAGACTGTCGAAATTTGGCGTGTACTACAAACTTTGAGTTTTGCGCGCTGAATGAAAATTTCGGTGTAAAAACTCAAATTTTGGCAGTCTGGCATAAAAGCTCAGACTGTTAAGTTTTGGAGTATACTGTCAACCTTGAATTTTATGCCTCGGACATAGATTTCGGTGTAAAGATCAAGTTTTTGCAGCCTCGGCATAAAAAAGCTCAGACTGATAATCTTTGGTGTAAACTGTAAGAGTGTAATATCTAGTGTAGAAACTGACTTATTTTCTTGCATTTTATAGTAGACTTGTAGATCCCTCTTTTGGCTGAGGTGATGGGATCCGCCGCCGGGATGCTGAACTCGAATTATCTGGAGGATTTGTCGCATGTGATATTTCCCATATCTGGAGCCAACTATCCTGAAGGAAGAAAAATCCTGATCTCGTCCCAGGGAGAACGCATGCTGCTGAATATGATCAGTGGGGAGCCCCTGACATACATAGACGGGACGGAGTATCGAAAACTGGGTTTCTTATTTGGGGATGCTATTGACAAGCAATCCTAGACCAAGCCCAAGAAGGAGAACTGGGTGTTCACTGTCGAGGGCACGATCATGTATCTGCCGATGATGCCCAGGGATTACCCTATCTCGGTCTTCTTTCACGCCACATATCCTAGAAAGATGGTGTGGGTGCTGACCCCAGATCTTCACGGCTGACCGGGGAAGATCTTATACAACAAGGAAGGCGACCGGGGATCTTATATGAGCCATCCTACAGGCCCTGTTGTGCCTTTTAGGGGATTACTGTCAGGTAGTATCCCGAGTGAGGACACTTCGCTGGTCCAGCCTGTCCAGATATCGACCTTCTGCAAAGACTTCATGGGGCAGGGAGGAATGTACCCCAGAGTCAATCCTCGGACCAGTGGATGGCTTAGCCCAGGGAACCTTCGATAGGCCAGTTTGACTGCTTGGGCCCTGAAGCACTTCCAGATAAAACTGGAAAGAATTGGCTTGTTCGTGGCTGTGAGTGCCACAAGTGTTGGGTTGCCTCTTAACCCTAACTTGTTCTTAGCCTTGATGGAGCGATACAATTCGCTTACTGGGACTTTTGCCACTCCGTTGGGGGAGTTGGGCTTAGCCCTTCACGAGATGGCAGAGGTTTCGAAGCTGCCAATGGGGGACGTTCCTTATGAAGAGTATGTCCCTACAAACAGGGAGTTGAGGGATACAAACCCTCGGGCAGTGGTAGTATATCAGAAGCTGATGTGCCACTACCTTGCTTGCATTACTTTCTACCAGGAGCCGTCTGATTTGGCTCACACCAACAAGTGGGCAACATATCTCTTCTTCCACCAGGCTAGAAATGCTAAGCCGGACAAGGTGGTAGATAGTCGAGATAGGCCATTGAACCTCCTGAGCATGCTCAATGCTGACACGGTCGACGACCTCATCGAAGATGCAGGGGCTCCGGATAATGTTCTTGAGGAGGAGATAGGGGGTTATCCTGCAGGCACAAAAGCCTTCAGTTATATGAGGCATTGCCGGAAGCCTCTGTCAAAGGAAGCTTAATTGGCTGGCTTTCTCTCCGTCTGGCAACGCCGCTGGGTAGTGCCGGGCATTATGTCTGCGGATCGCATCTATCGCAACACTTTATGGCCCGCAGTGCGCTTGGTGTTCGGAGCCAGACTGGGTCTACTTCCTGCTATGGTATGTAGAATACAAGCAGGTTTGAGGGCCCTTACTGATGGGTTGCTTGCTGATGAGACGCAACGTGAAAGCTTTCCCAAGGTGGAATTACCATTCCTATACTTGATGGGATGATTAATTCTTCACAACGCCCGGGTGATGTATCCCGGTTCCGCCAGCAGTTCAGGAAATATTTTTTTGCTAAATTATAAGAATTTCTCTTGGAACGTGGCGACTGTCACAGATTATCGGTAGGCGTTAAACGTAGCCCACAGCTGGAAGATCTTCTGTATCATTCCCCCTGTACACATCAATCAACAGGGGAGAAAACTCAAGGATGAAGGTCATGGGAGAACCATTCTTTCTCCTGAAGCCTTCTATTGGTTGGTCTGTATTAGACCTTCCCACTTGCTATACAGGAGTGACGATCATTGCTTCTTGGAGCCCTATCTGCCCAGTCGGTTCGCCAGGCAGTTTGGGTATGACCAATTGCATATGGGAAATGCCATCACCAGCTTCAAGTCCAGAGGTGGACTTATTGATGGAGCCAGAGGGTGGCGGTACTTCATCACAGGTTGTACTGGCACAACTTTTGTCGTACCTGCGACTTCTCTTTCCATGGAGCTACGCATCCTTCATTCGTTTGCACAGTTCTATGCGTCCATCAACACCTTCCATCGCGATTTTGATATGCGTGGAAGTTTTAGAATGCCCTCTCATAGGTCCAGTGGAAGGGAAGATGTTCCGTGTGTTTTCTCGGATGAGAATGAAGACACCACCGGGGCAGACGAATTTTTGACAATAATACCGAGAGGCTTAATAGCTGCGCCTGCAGAGCCTCTCGTCATCCCCCATAAAAGGAAGGCTCCCACTCCGAAGGAACCTTCTCCCCGCAAGAAGAGGATTTCCAAAGGTCTAAAAGGGCTTCTACTAGGGAGGCTTCTAGGAGCGAGCCTGTTGTTTCCCCGGTCAGGGATGTTTCTTTAATTAGAGGTCCTTCGCCTTTTAGAGAGGGAACCTCCAGAATTTCGGCCGACAGTACCGAAGATTCTTTGCTCGAGATCGCTGCTGCTACTACTGCTTCAGGTAGTGCTACGAGATCGCCTCTAAGGTCGAGCATAATAAGATTGCATATACCTTCCAGACCAATAATGGGGGTAACCCCTACTTCGTCTGTAAGTATATCCAGAGAGATTCCACCCGATGAGCCTCGTGTGGATCTTGGTAAAGATTTGGATGACTACCCTCAGACGTCTTTTGGTGCATCCTCTTCTCCAGGTATGACAGCTTGCTTAGCATCATTAAGAAATAATTTAGCTGTATTGGCTGCAGACGCGACATATATACCATCGGCCATGGGTAAATATTGTCTTTTATGCCTCTTTTAGGAAAATTAACATCAAGTTGATATTAACTTTCTCTTGTCTTCTTTTTAGGGGAAGACATCTTAGGGGAAGGTGGAGTCGACGCAACTTTTGACTTTGTTGTGGATATTGCCGATGAAACGGCGGTGCTCGACTTCGAAGAGGCATGCTTTGAAGCTGCCGCTCCTTCGTCTGCAATATTTTCGGGTGTAGCCTCGCCCAATATAGTCCCGATATCTTCAGAGGAGGATGAGCCTATCGTCTCGACTGTGCCTCCTTCGTCAAGCATGCCAGCAACTTCAACTGTTGTTGGCGTCTCCTCTTTTGTCGTGCTATCTACTGAAGCGACGGCTGTGGCAACATCCTTTGCAGTCGTTCCTGGAGGAGGATTTGCCGATATCGCAGCCACTTCCAGCGTCCATTCGAATTTTGCTATGCTAATTGAGCAGTATACTAGCATTTTCTATATTACTTTGAAAACACTAATATCGATGGTGCTGGAGAAGAATCTAGAAAGATGTCCTCTAACCTCAGTATAGCGCAGATTAGATATTTTAGTGACATTGAAAGGGCTAATACACTAGAGTAAATGGTTAATGGTTTAGAACAACCCATTAACGAGTATTTGCAACTATCTCGAGGCAACGTCGATGAGATAATTCAAGCCGAGTATGACTCCTTGACTGCTAAGCTGGCTGAACAGATGGAGTCTCTGAACACATCCATCCAGGTACACCAACAGAAGATGGATAAAGAGCGGACCGTCTTGGAGGAGGTTATCTCTCAGATAACCCGGGGCAAGGTCGAACATGAGGGAAATAAAGCGAGGGTCCGTAGGTTGCAAGCTAAGCTTGCTCAGGCAAAGGAGTGGGCTCGCACTTTAATAGCAGCTCAAGATGTGTTGCAGGGCCAAATGGATACAGCTCAGCAGAACTTGGTACATATGGGTGTGGTCCATGCTGATTTTGTTCATACTCGGTCCGAACTATCCCTCTTGAGTAATGATGAGGCACGACTGGAGCGGGCTCGCGCTAATATCTTGAACTCCAGGAATGAGAGGATGACCGCTCTGGTGCAGCAGATTCGTAATTTGACTGCTCCTCCCTAATGATGTATCCTTTTGCTTCTTTTTGTAACTTGCTCTTTTCGGAGATAATAAAGATATTTTATCTGACTTTGGTGGACCCATCATTTTTGAACAGGCTAGGGTGAAAGTGATATCAGAGGTAACATGGATGTGATATACTTTCGGTAAACTTCAGCTGGATATATTTATTCAGAGGTTATATGGACATGATAGAATATGATCCAACTAAATTTGTATACAAAACACTATCAGAGGTAATATGGACGTGATAGGTTTTGAAGTTTCAAATTAGTTAGACATCTATTCAGAGGTCATATGGACATGACAGAATACGTCCAACTAGATTTTGTACGTAGTATCGTCAGAATGAGATCTTCACCATACTCTGTTTAAGCAAGGGAGGTTAAGCGTAGTACTTCTTCAAGAATTTGTCTTTGATAGGTGTCATTAACAAGTCTCCATTAGGCTTGGCTAATCTGTAAGCGCCATTTGAAAATGTTATCTCGATCACATAAGGGCCCTCCTATTTGGGCTAGAATTTACCCTTACTCTTGTGAGTAATAATCATTAGCCTCTTCACAGCTAAAACTAGCTCGCCAACTTTGAACACCCTTTCCTTCACTTTTTGATTAAAAGCTTTGGAAATACGTGCCTGGTAGAACATAATGCATTGTTGAGCTTGAAGGCGTTTCTCGTCTAATCCTTCTAGCTCTTGAAGCCGTAGTAGATCATTCTTTTCCTGAGTCAACTCATTAGCCACTGCTATTCTGAGTGAAGGAATTTGAACTTCAATGGGGAGAACTGCTTTACTCCCGTAAACCAATGAGAATAGGGTACACCCTGTCGGTGTTCGTACCGTCGTGCGGTATATCCAGAGGTATTCTCCCGGTTTCTCATTCCAATCTCTTTTGTTTGAAGAAACGAACTTCTTCAAGAGTTTAATGATGGTTTTGTTGAAGGCTTCCGCCAAACCATTAGCAGAAGGATTATATGTCGTAGAGGCCATATTTTGTATCCGATTTTTATCTCAGAATTGGTGAAATGCTTGGCTGATGAATTGAGGACCGTTGTCATGAATTATCCTTCGGGGTACCCTAAAGCGATAAATGACATGATGCTTGATAAAGATGATCACGTTAGATGTCTTTACTTCAGCAAGGGAAATTGCCTCCGCCCATTTAGAGAAATAGTCCGTGATAGCCAATATGAACCGATGTCCTCTAGAAGATGAAGGGTGAATAGGACCAATGACGTCCATTCCCCATGCTTCAAAAGGCCATGATGCAATGGTAGGATATAGATACTCAGAAGGCTGATGTATAAAATCCGCATGAACTTGACAAGCTTTACATTGTCTTGCATATTTCACGGCATCTGCAATCATGGTAGGCCAGTAATAACCCATCCTCCTGATACGGTCCTGTAACTTAGGACCGGGTTGATGTGCTCCACATACCCCGTCATGAGCTTCTCGGATAACCCGTTCTGCATCATCGTCAGAGAGACATCGTAACAATAGTCCATCATAAGTTCGGCGATATAGACTTTGTGAAGAAACATCAAAATAGAAGCGTAGTGATCGTCTTTTAACCGACACTGCTTCTTTGGGATCTTCTGGTAAGATTTCGTATGCTGCAAAGTCTATAAAGGGACTTCTCCAATCTCTTTTAGGAGGAACCGTATTTACGGCGTAGTTGCGTTTTATGTGAAAATTATTTTTCACACAAAACAAATCTCTGTTAAGAAGGATCACCGAGTTCTGCCTTCTTATAGGAATAGCCAGATCTGCAGCTAAACTGGCCAGAGCGTCAGCTTCCAGATTTTGAGATCGAGGCACATGCTCTAAGAAGAATCCTTTAAAAGACATGGCTATCTCGATCGTTGCTTGGTGATAAGGAATGAGGTCTGGATTGCGGACTTCATATATTCCTCTAACCTGATTGACGATTAGCTGGGAATCACCAAAAGCTTCCAAGTATTCAACCTCCAATTCTTTAGCGACTTGTAGCCCAATGAGTAGGGCATTATACTCTGCCATATTATTAGAGCAGGGTTCGCTAAGAGAATATGCTCGATAGATGATGAGTTTATCAGGAGTGACCAGGACAATTCCTACTCCTGAAATCACGTTTCCTCTGGGACCGGTCCTGGAGGCACCATCGAAGAATAGCTGCCATGTAACCCTTTCTATTACGAAATTATATTCTGCAACTTCGTCGGAAATGTCCTCGTATAGTTTAGAGGTTTCCAGAATTGGATGAGCAGCTAAGAAATCTGCCAAGGCCTGACCTTTTATGGACTTCTGCGGGACGTACACCATATCATACGGTGTTAGTAACATTACCTAAGTCGCGAGTCGGGAATTGAGAACACTCGGTTTGTTCATCAATACCCAAAGAGGATTGATTCTGGAGATGATATGAATAGTTTGGCCCGTCACGTAATGTCGCAACTTCTGAATAGCAAACATTAGGGCCAAGCATTCTTTTTTCACTGGATTGTACCGGTGTTCAGCTCCGATCATCATCCTGCTTAAATAGTAGATAGCCTGTTCATGACCCTCATCGTTCTTCTGTGCAAGAAGAGCCCCTAAAGAATGATCCATTGCTCGAACATACAACAAAAATGGTCTTCCTATGACGGGAGGCACCAGAACTGGAGGATTAGTAAGGTAGTGTTTGATATCATCAAACGCTTGCTGACAGGCTTCGTCCTATATGAATGACACACCTTTCTTCATGAGGCAAGAAAAAGGCTGACATCTTCCAGAAAGGTTGGATATAAATCTCCTGATATAAGCTAAACGACCTTGAAATCTCCTGAGTTCTCTCAGATTACGGGGTGGTCGCATTTTCAGGATAGCTCTTACTTTATCAGGGTCGACTTGAATGCCTTTAGCGGTAATGACAAATCCCAGGAATTTGCCGCTGGATACTCTGAGAAAGGACTTTGTAGGGTTCATTTTAAGTTGATGTTGGCGCATCAATTGGAACACTATCTTCAAGTCTTGGACGTGATTAGCCTTGAGGCAGCTTTTGACAGCGATATCGTCTACGTAGCATTCCATTGTTTTGTGTAAGTGCTCATGGAATATGTTACTCATAGCTTGCTGATATGTAGCCTCGGCATTCTTCAATCCGAAGGGCATGACAGTGTAGCAATATACCCCCAGTGGTGTATGGAAAGCAGTATGCTTCTTATCTTCAGGATGCATCTTAATCTGATTGTACCCTGAAAATCTGTCCATGAAAGACATGCGTTTAAAATCGCATGTGTTGTCGATTATGACATCTGTGATGGGAAGAAGGAACTCATCTTTAGGACAAGCCGCATTTAGATCTCGGAAGTCGATACAAATGTGAACTTTTCCACTTTTCTTCATGACCGGGACTACATTGGTGACCCAATCAGGATGTTACTCTTCACGGATGAACCTGCAGGCTACCAATTTTTTGATTTCAGCTTCAATGGTATCCATCATATCCGGGCGGAACCGGCGTTGGTGTTGCTTTACAGGCTTTGAATTGGGCAATATGTTGAGTTTATGGGTAGGCACTTTTGGATCAAGGCCTGGCATATCCTCATAATTCCACCAAAGACATCGATATATTCTTTTATCAGTTGGATCATCTCTTCCCTTTCTGCTTGGGAAAGATTGCTACTGATAAATATCGGCTTTGGTGAAATTTTATCCCCAACATCGACTTGGACAACTTCATCTTCAGTGGGCGGTTCTCTTTGCTCGAACCAAAGTTCCCATTGTGTATCCATTTGATGTACCCATGATTCATTTTTAAACGATTCAGATTCTTGTTCCTCTACTTCGAGAGAATCTGTCAATACAGTATTTGCTGACAATACTCGTTCGAGGTCAGCATATGAGTCAGAGGACGACGAGTCATCTCGAGAAGAGGAAAAAATATCCTCACTTGACTCAGAATTTGCAAGGGAAGTGGTATACCCTAACCCGAAATGAGTTCGTTGACAGTAGGGATCACCATGCAACGGCATTCGTCTGCTTTTTCCATAGTTGAGGCCTAGCTCCAACTTCAAGTCATAACCCATGCTTTGCATAATTTTCAAGGCCTGTGGGCTATATCTGAAAACCTGTATTTTCCCAGCATCAGACTTGTGAGAATCTTCTTGTACAATCGGTCGATTCCGCATGCGGCCGAAGACTATTGGATGCTAATTTTTACGGGTAGGTGAGACAATAAAGATAGAATCTTCATGTAGCCCATATGCCGTGATGACGTTAGATATTGATGCCGCTTCCCATACATATGGTTGATAAAAGTCTATAGCTTTCAAGAATTTCTATGCTATAGGCTCTATATTGTTATGGGGGGAGGATTCCTGGTTTGGAAATTGAGCGTCAGTATACTGGAAAAGAGAATCTTTATTATCGTCAGAAACTACGTTCCCGATTGTATTTACATCAGTCGGCTACTTGTTGCGCCTGAGGTTGATGACCAAAGGTGGAGGCTTCTGGTTCAAAGTGATCACTAGGGGATCACTTCCTCCTCCTGATTTGGTTTTGTTCAAGTGGCTAGCCATGAGTTCCAAGACTTTCGGACGGGTAGTCCGCCCTTTCACCTGGATCGACAGGGGTTGCTCAACAGATGTTTCTCCTGGCTCCTGCTGGGATTCCTCCTCCGTCTTACCTGACACCTCTTTCATGTAGTCTTGAGTGTACAACATGGCATCAGAATAGTAGGACTCTACTCCTTTGAATGGGTTAAGGTCATCAAACTCTGTTTTTACTATTCCTTGGGCATCTACATATTCGAAGCATTGATGTAGAGTCGAAGGAACAATGTTGTGATCGTGGATCCATGGTCTGCCCAGCAGAATATTGTAGGACACCTCTGAATCGATGACGTAGCATGTAGCTGCTGATCTAAGGTCACCGATTTGGATCCTCAGACGAATCTTTTCCAACGGCTTGCTTTTCCTGGCATTGAAGCCCACGATTGTAGTGGTAGTGTAAGCTAGTTCGCTTGTAGGGATCATCAATGGTCTCAGCAGACTATGAGGAATAATGCTGATCGACGATCCCAGATCTATATGAATCCGGTCTACCTTCATGGAGCCGACATACCCGGTGTAATAAAGAGGCCTGTCATGTCTGTTATGTTTCAATAACATGTCCTCTTGAGTGAAAGTGATGTTAGGGACCACTTCCATCACACTATGGCATTGAGGATATGCCACAGGTTCTTTATCGGGGGACTTGAGCTGAGTCAAGCATGCATCCGCCTGCATTAACGCTTCACTTAAGGCTTGACGAGTGTCTTTTGATAGCCTTAGGAGCTCGAAGATGGACAATCTGGCTGGTGTATTAGCCAACTGGGCCAGGATGTCGAAGTTATATGGCTTCTCCAAACCTTTGTTCTGAATATTCTTCAAAGGTTTATCAAAGCGCACTTCTTTTTGCTTGCCCTTGTCCGCCGAAGTTGGTCTAGAAGGACCTGCCTCTGGTATGACAGGTTCAGGCTCTGGAAGTCTGGCAGCTGAAGTGTCTACCATTGCATCTTCTTGGTTTTCGTCGAAGTCCTTGAGGTAGGTTTTCCCTGAACGGGTTCTGGTAGCCAAAGCCTCTTCTTCTGATGTCGAGAATATTGCAACCATATGGCATGGTTTACGTCTTGAGTTCTTTTTGGACTTAGCCTTAGCAGCTTGAGTCTCTTCCTCAATCTCTGACACCAGATCAGGATGAACCCACATAATCTCACAACGCTGGGTAGTTAGGGGTACTAGATCATGATTTGGATCCCTGGCCGGAGGGAGATTAACAATGTTCATCATCGTCCGGGAAATAGGTACAATACCATCCGGAACTTCTTAAGGAGGCAGATTATCAAATTGGAGAGAGATTATGTTGGCAGTGACCGTCTTCTCGCTGTTACGCAGAGTAATGGCCTTGGCATCGATCAACTCCTGGATTTTCCTCTTTAGTATATAATACGCCATTGTGGGATAATGTATATACCTATGGAAAATGCAGTACTTAGGATTATTGGTACTGCCGACTTCATTAGGCCGCTTTACCTCGGGGAGGGTAAGCTTGCCACTCTTGACTAGACATTCGAATATGCTCGGGATATCGTCGTCATTAAAAGAGTATGCTTCGATAGGCCTGGAAGTCCTCGGTTTCGTCTGTGTGGTTGTCGAAGTATTTTGCCTGGACGTGTTAATCGCCAGAGCTTCTTTTCCTTTGGAACCACGGGGATGGTCGTTGTTGGAGGATGACCTCTTTCCTCTATCAGAGGTAGAGATCATGATTCCATTATCACGCGTCTTTCGACTGTTGTCTTCAGCGGTTGCCGCTGAGATGATAAATGAGGGCCAATCATGGAACTGATATGGTCCTGTAAATACCGAGATAAGTGGAAGAAGGTTCTTCCTGCAAATATCTACCAAGGCTGAATCCGGAACTCCGGGAGGCATTTACAAAGTGGCCTGACAAAAACGTTCGATGAAAGTACGAACGTTCTCCTTCTCCTTCTGCTTCACTTCTATGAGTGAGGACATAGACATGTCTATCCCTCCTTCGTAGAACCGCACAAAGAACAGAGTCTTAAAATCTTCGAAGGAAGTAATGCAATTGTCCGCCAGACTACAGTACCATTGATAGGCTACGCCAGACAGACAACCCTTAAATACTCGAGTGAGAAGGGCGTCATTCCCTTGCAACAACACCGTCATCATGCTGAAGTAGTTCATGTACTGACTTGGTGACGTCTTTCCCTCAAATAAAACCATAGCCTGTGGTTTATATTTTGGTGGGAAAGGAATCTCGTCCTAGATAGCTGGATAAGGCTGGTTGATGCCCAACTTCTTGAGCTAGTCCTTATGCTTCAAGGCATCGAATTGGGCTTTCAATTCCCGCACTGCCTGCATCAGGTCTTCAGCTGGTAAAGGAACCGCTGAGTGGTGAGAGATGGGTTGTATTGTAACTCCAACGGGAGGTAATACGTTTTCTGGGTTGAGAGGTTGAGGAGCAGCTGATTTTTGAATAGGCTCCTGACTTGATGGTATATCTACCCCCACCCGCAGCTGAGTCGGAGGAACAGGCACAGCTGTGTGTTGAGTCACCAATATTTGGTGCATACTCTGCATCATGGTATGCATCTCTTTGAGTGATGCTTCCAAAATAGCGATGCGTTATTCCGTACTTACTGATGGGGAAGCCTCTTCATGTTCATCTCCAATGGCATAGACTCCCATTTCTCTGGATGCTATTGAAGGATTAGTATAGATCTCCGTAGAGATTGAGTCTATACTTTCAGCATCCGATTCGGGAAACTGGCGACCCCCAGTGTCAGAATCAGAAGAATATGAAGTTGGTTGTCGTGACCTTGAACGGGTGTTTTGAAACACACCTGCTTCAATGTTCTCAAGGAGTCTGTCGAATCTCCTTTGGCTCGAAGTTCTAGAGGGATGACGTCTTGAACTTGACCTTCCTCTAGGAATGTGCGATGCCATGTTTACCGATGCGAACGTCGGTTCTTCTTCCTGTAGGGACAAAGAGTAGTTCAACCGGTCGAAAACTGACCATTTTACCTTAGAACAGCAATAATTAACTACAACTTTATGACTATTACAACAGTGCTCCCTAGGGGGTGTAATATACATATCTGAAGATCCCTTGTCTTTGCGTTTTTGGATTAAGAAATCACGCAAATCAGGGGGATTAACAGAAGAAGAAGAAGAAGGCTTATTTTGCCTTTTTACATTAGTCGGAACGCGGATATTGGGGATCATAACTCTCTCCCTGCCATACGAATACAGCAGTTCAGCCATGTGAGTAGCACATGATCCATGAGGAGCGTATCTATCCTTCTTTACGTCGAGGGATTTCTCCTGGCATAATCTGGATTTTTGTTCAGGTTGGCGTAAAACTGAGGAAGTCTTCAAACGGCCATCGGCATTCCGCATAATCTGAAGAGCAGGCAACTTCTTCTCTTGATGGCGTAAAAGCTGAGAGGTCGAGAAATCTGTGACTTGTTTTCCCTTGCAGAGATTACAGGGACCATCTGCCCCTTTATAGGCGGAAGAGGTATTTTTACGCGCAGAGTGCATTTGAAATTTCTGACTTGGCGCTGAGGCCTTGTCAAAAACTACGTTTGCCCCATCAGCGACGGGAGACGAGTTTTTACGCGCAAGGCGCGTTTGAAATTTCTGACTTGGCGCTGAGGCATTATCAGAAATTTTGTCTGCACCATCACAGACGGAAGACTGAATTTTACGTGCAGAACGCGGTATAGACTTCTGGATTGGCACTAAGGTGTTGCCAGAAGCTTTGTCTGCCACGTCACAGACGGGAGACAAACTTTTACGCGCATGGCGCGGAGTAGACTTCTGGATTGGCACTAAGGCATTGCCAGAAGCTTTGTCTGCCACGTCACAAACGGGAGACAAAGTTTTACACGTGGAGCGCACAGGTCGCGATGTCACAACCTTGTCGATCGGAGAGAGAGAGAGTTTGCAGGAATGGTAGAGGATGTCCGGGGCATCCATACTTTACATAATTTCCTGCTATCTTGGACCGAGAGGGAATGAGAGCTACCCCCTGCTCGAAGCATGTCTTCGTAAGCTGATTGGTCGAATTGGACGACCAAGGTCTTCCTCGTTGATCCTACAGATACAGCATCGTGTTGAGCAATGGCTTTCTCGTCAGATGAGAAAGTAGTCTCCAACAGAGTCGTCATCTTATGTTTGATAATAAACAAAAGAAATAAAACTAGGTTTATACGAAATTCTTTCTTTGGTTTACAAACAAGAAAAAGAAAGTACAATTGATCCTATACGAGGATACTAAGTACAAAAATTTGATTTTGGGGAAATATTGCTATAGGAGTCTGATCTGCGATCGATCACTTTGTCCCTTGGACCACACGATGACGAAGAAGTGCTGTAGAAGAAGGAGAAGCTTCAAAGATCGCAAGAGGGATTGGATGCTCGATGACAAAGTTGTCAATCACTACCCACAGGTCAATCACTACCCTCTGTCTGTGCTCTGGACTCTTCTCTCTCAAAAATCGATTTCTGACCCTGACCTTATAATCCTCGACCCTTAACCTCCGTGGCCGGAGGTCTCAATTTATAGGGTTTAGTGACAGTAACCGTCTAGTCGGCGTAAAAGCCGAACAGTGGAGAGCATGGTGCTCTTTACGCGGCGGTTATAATAACTGCCACCCACGTCTGAATGATCTCCTAAATCTGCGTGTGACGCGTGTCCCATTAGAAGGTAACGCGTATAACAGCTGCGAAGATCATGGCATGTAAGCTACGTAGGTAACTGCCCCTCGCGCAGAGATGGTTGGCATAAAAGCCAAATAACTGTCACGTTGGCGTAAAAGCCAAAGAGTTATCTTGCTGGCGTAAAAGCCAAGTAGGCGTAGAAGCCGAATAGTTGTCAAGTTGGCATAGAAGCCAAATAGCTGTCTTGTTGGCGTAGAAGCCAAATAGCTGTCTTGTTAGCGTAAAATCCAAATAGCACGTAAAACTTGATGTTGACTGGGATCTTGAGCGGATTCTGGACCAGATAGTCTTATCATGTACCTTTGCAAATATAGCCTGAGTTGGCATATTTCGAGAAGATAGTATACGGCGTACTCCTATAGTTGACAATAGCCAAGTCGGCGTATTTCAAGGAGATGGCGTACAGCATGCTCCTATAGTTGAAAATAGCCTGATGGCGTAATGTACAGGGATGGTGATGTGGACATATTAGCCCTAATTATAGCTCACCCAGTCATTGGAAATAGAACAAAATCTTGTGCATTAAATGCAAAGATCTGCCTCAATCTCGGGCATTAACTGCAGAGACATGCCTCGGGCTCTGTACGAAGAGCAGCTTTTGACGTGGCAGATTATTTCGTCTCTTCTTGAGCGTAAAAGCCCATATCTCCCTGTGTAAAACTAGGCAGCATATTCCTTGAATGCGTAAACGATGTCTTAATTTGAGGCTTTGTCACTAAACGACAGTCTGGGGTTCTGTGTAGAATCATCATTACAGCCGTCGTCGGGATAGTCGTGCAGTACTCTTTGTCAGGAGTTAGGTTCATTGTACTATCTGACAGGTTCATTCGAGGAATACGAAGAGTTTCTCGTACAACTTCCCGCTACATTAAAAGCAGATGGGTTTTACGCTAAAGTGGCGATGTAGCAACCTTTTTACGCTGAAGAGGTCTGAAAATACTGCATTACGCGGGTTGTTCTGGAGCTATATTTTACGCTGAATAGCGTTGAAGCTCTGTTGTACGCCCATGGCTCTGAAGTCATGCCTTACGCTATTTAGTGCTGAAGCTCTGTTTTACGCGGCTGCCTGCATGTTGAGGGTTTTACGCGTATGATTCTCCAGCATATTTTTTATGCTTCTACACCACTGAACTCCGCACGCGATCTACATATGAAACCAACTCAAATCAATACTTGCTCCAAAATCCAACTCAATAAAATACAACCAAACATTTGTCTCATTTTAATCTGACTCAGTGTAATGCGCCGTGCGGTCGTGGGGCATTACAACTCTTACTTGGATTGGAGATTTTGAGTAAGGAGAGGATTAATAAAAATAAAATAGTTATCAAAATATCCTTATTACATGTGGCATAAAATTAGATTTTATTATATTTTTAATTAAAAACTTGTCAAAACAAGGAGTATTTATGACTTTTCAAACAATGATCCATCACTTACTCTTGTTAACCCGTCGAATTGGGAAGTTACAAAATAAGATTAAACTTTTCTTTACTTAATCCTCTATGACTTTTTCTCCTAAACCTCTACCCTCAAACTAAGCAGAAATTTCTTTTCCTCCAACTTAAGTCCTCATCACTGTATCTTGACCCTCATTCCAAGCACTGTTGGGAACGGAATGCGAAAACCATTCCCCCAAACCAAAAAACTGCGAAAGAATCGCAGAAAGATGCAGAAACCAAATTGTCAATATCACAGAAAAGCCAAAATATAAACACAAACGATTTTGATGTGGAGAACCCTAACAAAAAAAAATTACAGGATGACCAAAGTCCAATCCAGAAAAGCCTTCACTAATGGTATATAAACATAAAATAAGCAATGTATATCTCTACTCGCACAACCAATCATTATTGCGATATCCACATAGTCATTCAATTTCCAATTGGTGACCCACAGATCCCAAATATTTTGGGTACCATACCCCTTCCAAATAGTTTTGTGGGCATTATGCCCCATCCCATATATTCTGGGTACCGCACCTCTTCTAAACAGTTCTATTGGCACCATGCCCCATCACAAATATTTCGTCGCACCAAGCGATAATCTGACTATTTTGTGGCACCGTGCTACATTCTACCTCTTGCACAACAGTAAAATACTCTATCTGTTCGTAACAACAGTAAAAAATCTATATTCTATTACAACATATATAACATTCCATATTTTTATACATAATACAATAATTATAGGACCGCGTATGAAAACTCTAGGGGGGTGAATAGAGAGTATGTATGTAGCGGAATAAAATCACATGTTAAAATATAATTCTATGGCATGCAATGGTGATCAACAACTAGCAGTTATAATATATCTTTGTGTAAGCAATACTACTAGCAGTGTTATGAATATATGCAGTAGAGTAAGAGAGAGCAAACGTAAACACCAAGATGTACACTAGTTTTCCTCTGAGAGGACTAGTCCAGTCCCGAGAACTAAGCTCGGAGTTGTATCCACTATAATCACCAATAGTGAATCACAAACTTTGATCTGAAGGCTTGCCAACTTCTTACAACCACGAGATTTGATCCGAAGTCTCATAACTTCACAGCTTGATAGAGAGAGTAATTGTTGGAACAAAGCTCTTTATAACTCAGAAGACTTCTAGACCGAGATCACACTTGGAACTTGGAAGGCTAGGGAGTTGCTCTTTGAGATGGAAAAGTTAAGGCTTTAGGGGTTTGCTCACAATAGGATAGAAGACTTAAGAATTGTTGAGCTGTTGTTGAATGAAGAATTCTAATCCTATTTATTGGGTGTAGGCAAACAGAATTCGGCCAAAATTCGGTCAGGATTTAATTCAAATTTCCAACCGTTGGGCCAAGAAATCAGGAGCTATTGAACTAGTTGATTTCATACCAAAAGGGTAACTGAGTTCGGTCCGAGTTTGGCACGAGTTCGGCCCGAGTTCGATCTCCTAGTATGGTAGACTTTGTAAATGAATATGGCCTGATTTGGTGGATATATTCTTTGGTTTATTTGAGTGGACTAAGTATCTTGGTATAGGTACTTGGGATTTGTTTAGTGTGACTTAGCTTACATCAGTCCTAGACTCAAATAAATAAAAGATTACATTTGAATAGAAATCAATAGTTGTTGCAGAGTCTGACTTTAGTACTGACGGAGTTGCTATACCTTGCATCGAGTATCTGCTTCATCTGTGTTTTGGATCTGATTCATCTGATGTTTGACGATTATCAGAATTAGGTTTACTATGACTACTTTGTGTCAACAATCTCTCCCATTATGATAATTGACAAACTATGCCAAAATATATATGGTTAGTCTGATGTAGCCTTTGGTGCAAATAGTTGAAACATAGACGAAGTTTCTTTGAACGTAGATCTTTCCGTGAAAAACTAGCTTTTTAGAAAAAAGCTCCCCCATAAGTAGATATCTCCTTTGAACGGGAGCATTTCAAAGACCTGTAACTTGACATTTCTTTATAGCAAAATTATGTGCAGATATATCAACAAAAATATATCACAATTATATGTTATCAACCATACATCAGCTATAATTGAAACATTTTGTTTATCACATTTTGTCATTTCTTCCCCTTTGTCAATATATCATGATGGGAAATAAAAACTCCCCCGTAATGAGTGATTCTGAAAAATTTAAAAAAAAGATAATTTTAAACAGAATATACATTATTGTAAACAGGATAAGTAACAAGATTGGCAAATATATAGAGATGCAAATAGCATAAAGTTAAATATTTTAAGAAAATATTTCTAGTACGCTGAGAATAGAGAAGCTAATACATCCACATAGCCACAAAAAACTATATAAAATATCACAAATCATCATCAGTAGCATCAGTAGGCGGGTGATCGTCAAAGTATGCTCCGGTAGGATTGAAGTTCTGCTGAACAAATGGATCATCGATCCTGTAGCCAGAACGGGAAGGATCAAGAGCCACTGGGTGAGGTGCAGTAGGATGATGGGCTAGGTGATAATGAAGTTCTGCTAGGGAGTTGGCTAAAGTGTGAGCCTGAAGAGTGGTGCGATAAGACTGGTCGCAAAGCCGAGTGATAATCATAGTGTTCTGCTCCTAGTGTTGAGCAGTTATCATCTTGTTTTGTAACCTGAATTGCTCGCGGAATATCTCTTGGATAGAGTCCAAGATAGTAGGCTGTGTAGAGGATGGTAGAGTAGAAGTAGGAGCAGGAGGAGCTGGGGCTGGATCAGCTGGTGCATCAGAATCAGATGAGTCATCTTCATCAGGAATGAGAGAAATAGGCTGAATTCTGCGGGCTTTGGTTAGGTAGGCTGGCTCAGATAGATAAGTGGGTTCTTCCATAGGAATGTGGAAGTGCTCAAAGATGATACATGGCATAAGGAAGTTGACGTTTGTATTTACAACAGTCAATCATCTGTCGAATCATGGTTTTAGAAAGGCTAAAGGGAGTGGATGTGTATAAGTGATATAAGGCAGACATCTCCCTATAGGTCACATCATCTTTGGAGGTTTGTTTGGGAATGATAGCAGAGTATATGATACGGTAAAGTTCGTAAAAGTATTGGTTAAAATAACGAGCACGAAACTTTTTGTCAGGATAAGGATGAGGGGCGCAAAGTATGTCCCTGAAGGAATCAAGAGTGATATCATCTCGGAGATTGAGTTTGTCGATCTCAACTAGGACATCTCCCTCGTTAGGGATTTCAAGAATTTTACCCAAAGTTGTATCTTCAAATTCAATGTCGATTCCACCCACTCTCGAAGAGATAGACCATTGATCATGAGATAGATTGCAGTAAAACATGCGAATGATATTCAAATATATAGGTTTTCTAGTTTTGACTAGACGATGAAGATGGAATTCTACAAGTTTAGATTTTTGGGCATAAAAAGTAGTAAAATTAATTGGATTGCCTTTGCAAATATTTTTTTGCACAAAATCATTGAACCATAGGTTTGAGGCATCAATAGAAGTAAAAAATAAAATCATCATATTCTCCTGGATTTGGAATATTTGGAGAAAATAAGGAATATATAGCATCATCACTAGAGGGTTGAGAAGAGAAAACTTTATTTGCTTTTCTTTTCTTTTTTTCAAATTTAGGAGCCATGAATTAGGGTATGAGAATGTGAAGATTGTACCTTGAAAAGATTAATGGGGATGAAGGAGAATCTCACCAAGAGCCTTAGATCTCAAGTTGAGAAAGAAAAAGCCTTTGAGGAAGGCGATTACAAAACTAGGGTTTTGGAGGAAAGGTTTGATTCTCGGTTTGGAGAAGAAGGGTTTTGGGAGGATGAAGTAATGAGATCAAATCCATGGTTGTTGTTGTTATATAAAAATACTTGAACCGAATTTGGACCGAGTTCGGACCGAACTTTGTCCGAGTTCTGATAGCTCAGAATTTTGAAAATATGTTTTGTAGAATGCTATAATAATTATATGAAAAACATACAAGTGATCTCATCATAATACAAGTATAAAATATATGAGGTTTATAAATATGACAGGCTATTATCAGTCATTGCTTATAGACAAATTATTTAAAAGAATTTATATGCAGTCAATTACTGAATGAATGAATGATAATTGTATTTAGGAAACGTTTGTAAATAGCTCTTTGTATATAATTACTCAGTGAGGTATTTTTGTTATTATTAATTAGCTGTAGGGGCCGGTTCCTAGCTAGCGGTAGTCCGAAGACACTTAAGTACCGTGTCGCTTAAGGCTGATTACACCTTGTTGGCAGAATGACCCTTTAGGCTATTTAACAATATTTTCTATACCTTTAGAGCATAATATTGAAGAATTATTTAACAAAAGTTTTCTTTATACACAGTTTAAGAATAATTGTTTTATCATATTAAAATAGTACAGTATACTTCTATAAATATGAAGGTTTGTGTTACCATAATGACTTATTTAGTCATGTTTTGTGTTGGTGCAATTGCCATGAGAATATCCATTTAGCTTTTTGCAATCACCAACTTTCTCTTTTACCATTACGTCTTGCTGCAAATTGTTCCACCTATATGATTAAAATAAGACTTTGGTATCCAGGATTTGGATCCATGTTTGTTAGCTTTAGGAATCCACTTATACATATTCATATTAACCAATTTTTTATCCTGACACTGAAGTGTAATGTGTCCTTTTAAACCACAATAATGACATATAGCATAGGCATTTGTGTTGGGCATAGAAGGATGAGTATGTGAAGTGGTGTGATATTTCTTGTATAGATATTTGTAATATAATGCATGATTGTGTGAAGTATGTTGTGTTCTACATGCATGATAGTGTAAAGCGATTGGTTTGCTTGCTGGTGTCTTGTTGTGAGTGCTCTTTTGTTTAGCCATGTGTCTCGTGTTAGACTGAGTAGTAGGTTGTACAACCTGCTTTCTCTATCTAATCTCTAACTTTTTAGAGGTGGCATATAGATCATCATATTTGGCAGTAAGAGCATCTATCTTAAGTGAGGCATTAGAGAACTTCTCATTTTCCTGTTTTAAGTCCTCCTTAAATTTAGCATTTTCTTGATTACTTTCATCATAGCAGTCAAGAGCTTCTTGTAAGCTAAGCTTAAGTTTGAAGATTTCAATAGATTCATCAGAAGAGAAATTTTCTCTAGCTCCCTTAAGTAAGCAAATAAGCTGATCATTTTTAAGCTGATAAGATTTGATATCTTTTCGAACTTGCTTATAGTTATTTTTAAGCTTATTATAGTCTTCGAATAAATCATTAAAAGTATCAGACAATTCATCATAAGAAATATCTTTTGCTAGTGTGTCATCATTTACCTCGCTTATAATTAAGCACAAGTATGTCGTATGTTGAAGGTTTTTGTCATTCTCGTACTGGATGCTTTCACTTGCAACATCTTCTTCCTTTCTGTTATCATTGTTGCATTGAATGTCTGCATCTAATTCTTTGTATATGTAGCTTCTTCATTTTGATACGAGCTTGCAATATCATGAGGTTATTCGTCATCTTCCTCGTTGTTTCCATAGGTTGCTTCCAGTAGTTTCCATATCTCATATGATGTTTTGCACTTGGAGATAAGTTTGAATTCATCTTCTCTTAGAGAACAGTAGAGCATGTACATTGCCTTTGCATCATCGCTTGCTGCTTTTTTTTCATCTTTGGTATATTCATTATCTGATTTGTCAACTCTTTTGTAACCATTAGTAACATAAATCCATAAGTTGAAGCCAAGAGATTTTAGAAAATCACTCATATATATTTTCCAAAATAAGTAGCTAGTGTTGTTAAAAACAGGTGGCTTATCAAGGAGTTGGCTTTCACCATTGATGGAAAATAGTAATCGTATTGTTGCCATGTATTATACTCTTTGGATGTTAATCCGGTAATCAAGAGAACTTGCTTTGATTATGAGCAATAGTTCCTATATAAAGAGTACCAGTTCTGATACTAATTGAGGAGCAAAATGATATCAGTAATATCTATATAAAGAGAGTACCTGATATGATACCAATTGACAGAGTAGTTGGGATTAGAAACTAATTAAGAGACTATTTGCTCTGATGCTAATTGTAGAGCAATTGATATCAGTAATAGTTCCAATGTAAGAGTACCTGCTATGATACCATTTGAGGAGCAATTGGTATGGGCAATAGTTCCTATATTAAGAGTACCCACTCTGATACCAATTGTAGGACCGTGTATGACAACTGTAGAGGGGGTGAATAGAGTGTATGTATGCAGCGGAATAAAGTCACCTCTTAAAATATAATTCTATGGCACGCAATGGTGATCAACAACTAGCAGTTATAATATATCTTATGTGTAAGCAATACTACTAGCAGTGTTATGAATATATGTAGTAAAGTGAGAGAGCAAACGAAAACACCAAGATGTATAATAGTTTTCCTCTGAGAGTACTAGTCCAGTCCCAAGAACTTAAGCTCGGAGTTGTATCCACTATAATCACCAATAGTGAATCACAAGCTTTGATCTGAAGGCTTGCCGACTTCTTACAACCACGAGATTTACTCCGAAGTCTCGCAACTTCACAGCTTGATAGAGAGAGTAATTGTTGGAACAAAGCTCTTTACAACTCAGAAGACTTCTAGACCGAGTCGCACTTGGCACTAGAAAGGCTAGGGAGTTGCTCTTTGAGATAGAAAATTTAAGGCTTTAGGGGTTTGCTCACAATATGATAGAAGACTTAAGAATGGTTGAGTTGTTGTTGAATAAAGAATTCCAATCCTATTTATAGGGTGTAGGCAAACAGAATTCTGTCAGAATTCGGTCAGGGTTTAATTCAAATTTCCAACCGTTGGACCAAGAAATCAGGAGCTATTTAACTTGTTGATTTCATACCAAAAGGGTAACCGAGTTCGGTCCGAGTTCGGCCCGAGTTCGGTCTCCTAGTATGGTAGACTTTGTAAATAAATATAGCCTGATTTGGTGGATAGGTTCTTTGGTTTATTTGAGTGGACTAAGTATCTGGGTAAAGGTATTTGGGATTTGCTTAGTGCGACTCAGCTTACATCAGTCCTAGACTCAAATAAATGAAAGATTGCATTTGAATAGAAACCAATAGCTGTTGCAGAGTCTGAATTTAGTACTGACGAAGTTGATATGCTTTGCATCGATTATCTGCTTTATCTGTGTTTTGGATCTGATTCATCTGATGTTTGGCGATTATCAGAATCAGGTTGGCTGTGACCACTTTGTGTGAACAATAATCAATATTATATATATCAGGTTAACATCAATACATTACTCTCTTTTATCTGGGTTCTTTTTACGTAGCATTAACTATCTCATGGCATATAGAAACAATGACTAATAAGATCATTTTATTAAATGTGAAGGTAAATGAGAGAATGGTCAAAATCACCCACAATGAAGAATTAATAACCATCTTGATCGAGCAGATTCCGAACGATCCTCAAGGAAACGATTTGACACGATGCACGACTTCTTAATTGGTGTAACCAAACAAGCGAGCCGTACTACATAAACCAACCAAATTAAGCAGTCTACATCACCGATCAAATTTTATAATTTCTTGCACAGTTCAAAACTAACCAATCGATACAATCTACGAACCAACACAATAGCTTCTTCCACAACAGAGCTATACACTGATAACATAGAATTCTGCATAATCTTTCGCATGAAACCAAGTCTAATCAGGGCTCTTTGAGCCAACAAACCTGCCTAATGCACCGTCCATAGTGAAACATTACAAAAGTGGGAGGCAATTATTATAGTTAATTGTAAACTAAATGTTGATTGTGCTCAACTTAGATATTATTATTAGCTAAAGTGATCTCTTTATTATATTGTAAATATATTATTGTATCTAGTTGTTAAGCCATCAGACTATTATAAGTAGAAGTAGAATAATTTTAAAAAAATTAGCTACTTGAACATTCATGTCTCCATCTATATCCTCTTAAATTAGACTAAAAAGACTAAAAATGTATGGTTTTCTAGGGTATAGCCTAGTGGTAAGGTTATGGAACCGGACATCGAGTCCCGACATTGGTTAAGAGGGGGAAGGAAATTTCGGGTAAGAAAAAAAAAATTCTAAAAATTTATGCAGTACAGCAGCAGCCCAACTGTGGAGGAACCATGGAGCAGTATGGATGGACCAAATCAACAAGCCAGCCACATGTGGGTACCCCATGACCAACTATGAAAAATAATAATACAGAAAAGCCCCTCTATTATTTACAATTTGCACAAGCTAAAGCCGTATCCTTGCACACATAATTAACATTGATTCTCCTTTGCGTTGAAGCCAACAAAAGAAAGAAGTAATATCACTCCATTCCATTCCTTTCCTTCTCCTCCTCCTCCTTTCTTTCCTCCACCTTTGATATATTCTTTAGAAAAGACACACATGCATACATAGCCGAGGGAGAAGAAGAAGAAAAAGAAAAAGAAGAAAGAAAGAAAGAAGGGGGTGCTGAATCCATCGAAACAGTATGTATTTCCACATATTAGAGGTTTGGATTCTATTATTTGCTGGATTTTGGTGCTCATTTCAAAGTACTTCTAGAAGATTCAAATCTCGCATGGCGTATATTTTTTTTAAAGTACTTTTAGAAAATCGTACCCTTACGTAAATCCAGTTCTAAAATTACAAAATGGTGTCTGCATGTGTGTGTTGGGTATTAGTATTGTGGGTGTTTTTGTTTTTGGACTAAGAAGAATAGTCCACAGCACCAAGTAGGTATCTTAATATAATGCTTTGTTTGTGTTGATGTGTGCACATGGGATGTGGTGGAGCACGTGTGGAGGTATTTTATTAGGAGGAAAAATGATTTGACTCCTCAAAGAAAACATTTATGTTTTTTGTCACTTTCATGGGACTCGGACTCGGGTAGCATGCGTGGTTGTTGTGTATGCGCGATATGCACGGTTATGCGTTGTCATGTGCATATACGTGCATGCATGACATATGCGGCTATGTGCAGTTGCGTGTCTGTGAGTCTGCGCACATGCGCTGATGCACTGTTGTGCTGTTGCGCGCATGTGCAGACTGCGTTGATTGCATGTGACTCCATTGATGACGGGATTTGGAATATCAATTCTTTATTTTTGGGAGTTGGTATTATAGCCCAACATCGGATGGGAGAAGAGATGGATTTTCACACTTCTCTATAAATAGAGGCCTCAAGCCTCCTTTTGGAGATACACAAAAAATAAGATAAGAGGAGTCAAGAGGGTCCGTTCGAGTCATACTCAGAAGTGACTACGAGCGTTCCATAAGTTCTATTGTGAACTTGCTAGCTCCTGGGAGTAGATCGTCGATAGAGGACGAATCTTGTTTTGAGCAACGGTGGTCTTCACCACCCCATCAAGAATAATTTTTTATTCTATCTTCTTTTCTGTTCTTCTAGTTGTAAACATTATGTCCCAATTGCAACTGTGTTTGCAAGGAAGAACGTGTTTTTGATTCTTGAGTTCAGTGATCTAGAAGAAAAAATAATTTTTTATTCTATCTTTTTTTCTTTTCTTCTAGTTGTAAACATTTTGTCCCAATTGCAACTGTGCTTACAAGGAAGAACGTATTTTTGGTTCTTGAGTTTAGTGATCTAGAAGAAGTTGCAATCAGCTACTATATTGTATAATTATATAGTTCTTTGTTGGATCGAGGTATACCAGAGATAAAACTTTTGTGTGGACTCCTGATCTCGACTTCAAGTTCTTGTTCTACCATCTTTGATTAAGCCTCGGGACTAACAAGTATAAGTATTGATTTTTTTTTATAGAAATTTTAAGTTGCCCACCGCTTGTTTTATCATAATTCAATGTGCATCCCACAGAATTATCATAATGCATAAAATCTTCCACTTTTAACGGAAACCATCAAATGACTAACATTCAACTCCTTTGACCTACATAAATACAAAGAGAAATTTTGAGTTGCGTCTCACTAATTTTAACATAATTCAATGTGCATCCCACTTATTTGATGATATTTTTGTCATAAAGTGTACCCTACTTATTTGAGAGTATTTTGGTCAAAAATGGGGGGTCAAAGGAGTTTACTGTTAGTCATTGACGGTTTCTATTAAAAGTGAAATTTTTTATGCATTATTGTAATTCGGTGGGATGCACCTTGAATTATGGTAAACAAGTGGGGGGCAACTTAAAATTTCTTTTTTTTTTCATATCAGTCAACCCGTATCTAGCCTACACTGACATACCACTACTCCACTCCACTCCAGCCTATCCAGTTCGAATTTCTGATTCCATCCTTGTCGTGTGTTTAATCTTTGAAATGAAATGCTAGGGACAATTATTATTTTCTGGGAGCTTGATAGATGTGGAGTTTTGAGGTTTTATATGGAAAAAAAAAATTTGTTACTTGTAGAGGTGGTCATGTTACTTTTTCTTGGTGTTTTAAGAGGCTTTCTATATTCTTTGAAATGGCTAGGGTCACAAGTCCAGGAGATTTTATATATATTTTTTGAGCTTTTGAAATGGCTACAGGGAAGTAAGTATTGTATCAAAAGTGTCATCTTAGGTTTGACTCCTTATATATTCCTCACCTGTCCCTCCTCCTCCTCCTCCTCCTTTCTCCAAATTTTGACTCTAAACAGGAGAGAGGAGATCAGAACTCATGTTCATAAGAAAGAGGAAGAAAAGTAGTAGTAGAAGAGCTTTGAATTGATTGAGCAGCGAGTATGATCACCATTTTTTCCCCAGAAATTGATATATTCGTATCTTCTTTTCTCATATGGCTATATATATTTCTTATGTGGATTTTAATGAACAGAAGAATGGTTGCCTGTAGAGTTTGGATTCATTTTCTGCTGTTTTTCTTAAACCTTGATTTTATCTGGGTATATTTTGTTAATTGTTATGGAAATAAATGTTTGAAATAGTTGGTCTGTATGTTTGATTTAGTCGGCTTGAATCTTCCTGTCCGTACCATTGAAAGAGTCACAGCTTATATTCACAAGAAGTAATTAAGAGGAGGGGATCTTTGAATCGCTTGATACAGTGATTATTTGCTCCTCTGTTTATTTCCATACCATTCATCACCAGAGTACGTTGTTTTTATTATGTTTATATATATATGTGTTGTTTATCATATCATGGAGGAAACAAAGTAATTTAGGGAAGGAAACAGAAGAGGAAAAACAGCACTAAGAAATTACATTTCATCTCATAACAATCACGAAGAGGGTGCCGTCGCCTGGTGCGGTGCGACAGTAAGGCTTGATGTTTGTATCCTGGAGGATACATATTTGAGTCATGGAACAACATTTTCATATATTGGAGGTAAGACTACGTATATATTGATCCTCTCTATACCTTGGATAAGCGGAAGCTTCGTCGCAATGGGACACATGCCTATTCATAATCTTTATGATTCAACACCGCAATCATGTCACCCGCATTTTCCCAATTAAGAGCGCCTGGCCTGAACTTTTCCGGCCTAGTGGTCAGGAACTCCGTGCTCTTCCACCGATACGAAAAGACAAATGTTCCATGTCATCTGAATTCCTTTCTGCCAAGATAATCTGATAAAGGTTGCTATTATTTTATATTGGCCGTCTTTTAAAAGAATCTGATGAAGGTAACTGGGTTTTCTTAGATAACCTTATAAGGAGAAATTAATCTATGAGCCGGACTTACCGTGCACCCTTCAATGTCATCCACTGGATGGTATTGGAATAAGTGCATGCACAAATTCCCATGCAATCCAATGGATGGCATTGAAGGTACACTGTGTGTCCGGCACACAGAATAATTTCTCACTTATAAGGGGTGTTGTTACTTTTATCTGTGTAGTTTGATTCTCAGGGCAGTACTTCTTATATCATGAGGTTTGAAATGGCTAGGGGCAGTAAGTATTTATATCAAATAAATCTTTATTACTGAATCTGAGTCTTTTCTTCTGTCCTTCAGTTTTAGAGAATTAAGAAGATTTTGATAGTGAACCTGTTTATCTCTATGAAAGCTGATAGATGGTCTTGTTTCCTCATTTAGACATATTATTCATGGAGGTTTTATAAAAAAAAGTTCCATATAGAGTTTGAATCCTTTTTCCCTTTTTTTTTCTTAGAGAATCTAGTAAAGGATCCTGATATTTTCTCTGTAGCTTGAAGGCTTTGTTATGTTTGTGAGGGTCAGAAGTAGCATATCTTATGTTTCAGATATAAAAGAGCTTGGTCTAGTAAGTTGTATATCATATGTAATGTTTCATATAGGGGTAATTTGAAGATAAGTGTTTGGAATTTGTTTCCAACGGTGAGAAGACATCATTTTACATGTTGAGCTTCGACCTGCTTGAGACGGTAAAGATCAGTCCCAATTTCTGATCCTCTCTATGGAGGTTGATAGATGCTCTTATTCCTTCATCTGCGAATATCCACGATTAGTCTGTTTTGATTATGATAAGCTTGAGTTTGCATTTCCCTTTTTCCTCTTTTTATTTTAGAGAATCCGGTGAAGGGCCTTGTTGTTTGATCAGCAAGGGTATTAGTGATAAGGGGTTTTCTTATGTTCCTAGGATGTCTTTGGTTGCTTGAGATTTGATGAACTGTTGAGAGTGGAGTTTTGAGTAGCTCAAGTCTCAGAAATTTAAAACTTCCATGCAATTTTTTCTGCTTATTCTCCCTGTTAAAAAGAATTAGATTTAGGATTATATTATTTTTTCTATGTGGATACATATCTCCTCTCCTACTTCTATCCGGATATGGATACCTTCTCTCTCTATATATATATATTCGTAGTTGTGTGACTTTTTATATCATCCAATAATAAAATCAATATTTGTTGATTTGTTTCATGGTATCAGAGCCTAGATTTTTTTTTCAATCCTAATACCATTTCTCCACATATCCAGCCGTCGCCATCGATCGTCATCAATCGGATCGTCTGTCCTCGTTCTCTTCTTCAAACGCTGTCGGCCACCTATCTGTTTCCAGAAGCAAGCTTCTTATGTGCTGTTTCGGAGTTGTAACTTGCGAATCCGGCACATCTTAAACTTATCCCTTTGCTGCGGTTGTCGATCTCGTGATTCTTCCCCACATAAACAAAGTAGAGGAGGAGATGGCAAGTACAGTAAACTAAAGCATAAGAGTACATGTTGGATTTTGCTTTGAAGAGAAAGCTTAAAAAAAAATTACCAAGGTTTTTCAACTATTCTCCTGAATCCACTATGTTAGCAAAAACCCATTGGGCTACATTAGCACTTTCTAGCTAGAAATTTGCACCTATATAGATTTGTGATTATTTAAAAAAAAAAGCATTCTCTATGTACTCATTGCGGAAAGCCTGGTCATTATGTTACCACATGTTGTACTCGTCAGCGGTCTAGTCTGATTTGTTCTCATTGCTAGAAGATTGGACACTCAGTGGATAATTGTTTTATGCTTCATCCACATTTAAAGATTCAATTCTTCAAGCGGATAAAGACAAAGGGTTCCTTCTCGACCCGTTCTCCAGTAACTCAGGCTCACATTGCTGATAGTACACAGACATCGACAGATATTCAGCATCGTCTTACTCAGTTAGAGCTCCAGGTTAAGCTCCGGCTCCGGCTCCAGCGCCAGCCTGTCTTTACTGGCTCCTCTGCATCTGTCTCTACTTGAACGTCTACTTCTTGGATATTATACTCTAGTGCTTCTCATCATATGACTTATGACCTTAGTCTCTTATCTAATATTACACCTTTATCATCTCACTTTCCCTCTTTACATAC
This sequence comes from Iris macrosiphon, assembly GCA_036927795.1. Classification (NCBI taxonomy): domain Eukaryota; kingdom Viridiplantae; phylum Streptophyta; class Magnoliopsida; order Asparagales; family Iridaceae; genus Iris; species Iris macrosiphon. The sequence goes on along the minus strand of JAYESA010000008.1, from coordinate 116,720,673 downwards.
GACTGATGGTTCTCAGTTGGTCATCACTCAATCTGGTTCCATTATTTCCTACACTTTGAGTCTTCCTTTTGTTTTACATGTTCTCCATCTTACTTTGCACCTCATATTAGTCTGTAGCCTTTGTGAGAGTTGATTTATTGTTTCTTTTGACTCCCTCACATGTTCTGTGAAGGATCCTCGTACGGGCCAGACGATTCGACGTGCTAATAGGAATGAGCGATTGTACCATCCAGAGTTTCTTTATCTTCCATCAACTCAACCTTTGAGTTCTAGTCATGATGTTATCATCACGTCTGTTGTCGACTTATGGCACAGACGCTTAGGTCATATTTCAGAGCCTCGTCTAAAGACTTTATTTCATAGTGGAGCTCTTGGACGTAATTTTTTCTCTCCTCGATCCGCATGTACGGACTGTAAGTTAGCAAAATATATAGCCCTACATTTTCCTAAGAGTTTATCAAAATCTACTAGCGCTTTTGAGTTAGTCCACTCTGACATATGAGGACCTGCTTCTATCCATTATGACAGGTTTTCTCTACTATGTTAGCTTTATTGATGATTATACTCGTTATACTTGGGTCTATCTTATGCGTCACCGATCTGATCTTCCTACCATTTATAGGACATTTACTATTATGATTCATACTCAATTCAATGCTAGGATTAAAAAAATTCGTTCTGATTGTGCTCGTGAGTATCTCCACTACCATGAGATCTATCTTGCAATCTCACGGTACCATTTTTCAGCAGTCATGTCCTTACTCTCATGAACATAATGGGGTAGCTGAGCGTAAACATCGTCATATTCTTGAGACTGCTTGTGCTATTTTGTTATCTTCTATTGTTCCATAAACGTTCTGGGCAGAGGCCATTCTTACCTCTGTCAATCTTATCAATATCACACCTATTTTGTCTGGTCGAACACCTCATGAGTCTTTTTTTCATGTCCTCCTGATTACAATATGCTTCGCACTTTTGGGTATACTTGTTTTGTTCTTCTTCCTGAAACAGAACGCACGAAGTTGACAGCCCGATCAGCCAAGTGTCTTACTCGGTTTTAGTTCCGAGCACAAGAGATACTGTTGTTATGATCTCTTGGTCCGTCGTCTTCGTATATCTCGTCTTATATCTCGTCATGTCACCTTTCTAGAGGACTCTTCTTATTTTATTGTCCCACTATCAGTTGTCTATTTTTTGTACCCTCCAGCTCTGTCATCAATTGTTTTCATTGATCCTATTCATTTGCTTCCCTCTCCTGGTACAGCTATTTCTACGATGCCTCCATCGCTGCCTCACGAGGATCCTCCACATATTCCACCAGCATCTACTACACCATCATCTCCACCATCTACGCCTCCACCACCACCTCTCCGTCAGTCACAACGTACTCATCGATCTCCTGCTCATTTTACTTCCGATTGTTCCAGTTTACCGGACAAGTTTGGTTTTGCTACATTAGCCTCATATTCTCCACAGTTTTATTCTTTTCTTACTGCTATTCATACTACACGAGATCCCACTTCTTATCAAGAGGCTATTCAGTACCCTGAGTGGGAGGAGGACATGGCAGAGGAGTTTCGAGCATTTCAGCAGATAGGTACTTGGGATGTTGTTCCACTACCAGACGAGGTGCAGCATGTTAGTTGCAAGTGGGTCTTCAAGGTCAAGTATCGACCTGATGGATCCATTGAGCGGCACAAGGCTCGCCTTGTTGTCTGAGGTTTTACACAGTAGCATGGAATTGATTATGATGAGGCATTTGCACCTTTTGCTCATGTCACGCCCCAGTCCCAAAATACCGAGGGACTGGACACGTGGCAATGGCCAGCAGCACGCACCGATGGACAACCCAATTCAATGGAACCATCAGGGCGCACTTAAGCTGTAAAATAAGGTCTACTACAACAAGCCACAACTAATCTCATCCATAAAAGATAAATATAATCAACTGCATAATGAAATGGAAATAAGTAGCAACAAGTCTCAACTTAGGGACTCGGAGAAACAATCCGACATAAGTCTGAATACACTGGCTTAATAGGCCAGGAACAAAAGAGTCAAACATAAAGTAAATACTGAGTACGAAATCAGGTACTCAGGAAAAGTCTTCAGCAGTCACCTCGTGCTCAGGGATTGGTTCTGCTCCAGTATTAAGTCCAGTAATAGCTTCAGCTTCTGTCCCGTATATCTCGAGGTACTGCTCCTCAGCTAAACCTGGGGACATAATCCATTCCAGGTCCTCAGGGGACATAGCAAGGTACAGAAAATACAAGCCAAATAAATAAGCAGTGCAGCAATAAGTAAATAATTGGGTAAACTATGTAACCAGCTAAGTGATAAGCAATATGAGAGCAACACTAGAACTCAGGCTGAGACCGCTACAAGCTCTGTGTCGGGGAGCCGGTAGCAGTAATAACTGGTAAAGGGTCTAGCTCTGCTGGAGAGTCTACAACCTCACAATAGTAGTGGATATATATATGAAACAGCATGTAGCCTGTGTGTCTCTCCCCACCCAATGTAATCACGCATATCATGACCATAACGTCTCATGTCCATGTCAGCGGGATTATAGCTAATGCAACAAGTCATATTGTCTATAAATAAAATATCTCTGTCAAGTCCTGTATCCTATACAGAATCACCACGAATATCTCGGGAAGATCCTGTCTCATGAATAGTGTCAAGTGTCCTGGGTTATGCTGTACTTGATAAGACAAGTACGAGAATACATAGGGTCTCGATATCCATGTCTATGTGACGTTACACAACTCCGCGTACGGGGTTGGCACCCGACTAGTAATCGGACCCTAAGTAAAATCACTCGGTCCTGAGTTGAACAGTTAAATCAAGTTTATGTATGTTTACACAAGTACTCCAGCAAGTACTATAACAGAAATCATTGCAAGTTGGCACGGTATAATTGCCCACTGATGTATAAATAAGTTAAGAAAATAAGAAGCAAGCTGCAGGGTTTGGCGAGGTACACTTGCCTGATGTTTGAATTCCAACTACTGTTTTGTTACTCGAAAATTTTCAGAAATGTCTCCGGATGCTGAAATAACCATTACCATCATGCTCAGAAGATGTCAAATAGCTAGAAACGCCTGTCCTTGAGTCCAATTTGGAGACAAGGGCAAAAACGACAATTTCGGATCAAAACGGGGTCCACAGGTGGGCCCGCTTTGCACCGAAAAATGTGTCGGGGTCAAAGGTCTCCAAATTCATCCAACTTAGTGTCAACAAGTCAGGAACGCTGATACGAACTCAACGGAACTTCCAGAATTGGATTCCGATGAGCCGGTCACAAAATCGCCCATCGAGTGGGGCCTGTAGGGCCCACGACACGCAATTTCGTCAACGTTCTCGGAATCGAACCAAACTTGGGTCACAGGACCAGCGTATTGCTACGAGTCCGATGGCGCAAGTTTCGTTTCAATCCAACGTGTGTACACAAAGTTAGGGCGCGATTCAGAAAAGTCGGATACGGGGCGTTGTCCGCGGATACGCGTTGATCCCGGTGTGCACGCACATCCGAATCAGCTTCTGTGAAATTCCACACGTCTGTATCAACGACGCGCACGTATCTGTGAAGACCGCGCGCGACCAAGTCGTCCTGTTTGGCGGGGCGTACCCAGTTCTGGGGTGAAACAGGGCGTTGTTTTTCCTGTTTTTGGACCGCGGTTCGCGATCACCACAGGACGCGATGCACCGAGCGGTTTGCCCGGGCACCGAGGGGGTCATGCAGGCTACGTGTTGCAATTTACGGAATTAAAAACAGGGTTACGAGCAGAAAGTTACGAGTACCTGAACAGGGCTCAAAAAACCCCGATCTACGCGTGTCCGAGTGTCCTTCGTGTCCTGTGTCGACGAGTCCCGTGTCCGCTGTGTCCGCGGTGCGTCCAGCTAGGTTAGGGTTCTGCTCGCCGGAGGAGGGCGGTGCTGCGGCTAGGGCGGGGGTCGTCGGCCGGCGTCGGGTTCTGGAAGCGGCGGGAAAGGAGGAGGAGGAGGCGAGCGGCGGCTAGGGCGGGGGTCGTTGGCCGGCGTCGGGTTCTGGAAGCGGCGGGAAAGGAGGAGGAGGAGGCGAGCGGCGGCTAGGGCGGAGGGGTCTGATCGGAGAAGGAGGAGGGGAGTAGGTGGAGGTCGGTGCCGGGGAAGGGGATGGCCGGAGTAGGGTTCCGACGGCTCTATGGTGCTGGCTTCGGGGGGAAAGAGGGAGGAGATGGGGGATTTTATAGGTGGAGGGGAGCCGGGGGTGGCCGGGTGAGGCGGAGACGGAGTCGGGGTCGTGGGGTCGTGGCGTGGGCGAAGGTCGCAGGCGACGTGGCCGGAGGGAACGGCGGGGGACGCGGTCAGCCGAACGTGGGGGAGGAAAAGGGTCGGCCGGGTCGGGTCTCGGGCGGTCCGGGTCTGGTCGACCCGACCCGACCCGCTAGCAATTGCGGGCTGGGCTTGGGCCCAATGGGCTGGGCCAGGGTTCGGGCCAGGGTAAAAATGGTATAAAAAAATAATAATAATAATAAATAATAGATAATAATTAGTTAATTAGTTTTTAGGTATTTTAAATTTGGTCCGAGGCCCAATAAATTCCAGAAAAATTACCCTAAGTCCGGTTTTCTATTTTACACCATAAAATCATATTTTCATTACATTTTAATATTAGTTATTAGCAATTAAAAATGATATAATTACCAAAGCACCTATTTTAATTCTTGAAAAATGCAGAAAAATCCCAAAAATTGTTTTAAAAATATTTAGAAAAATTTTGGGTGATTACAATCTACCCCCCTTAAGAGGATTGCGTCCTCGCAATCGAAGGGTAAACTACAAAAGGGCACGAACTACGGAAATAAGAGAATGCTTAGGTTATACCTGCATCTGCGAATAAGTGGGGATAACGCTGGCGCATGATATCCTCTCGTTCCCAGGTCGATTCGCCAGGAGAGTGTTGTTTCCAAGCTACCCGAACCAGTCTGATTGTCTGCCCTCGCAGTGTCTTCTCACTGGTGTCGAGTATACCCACTGGTTGCTCCTCATATCTCAGGCTAGGGCCCACTGAAATCTCAGAATGATCAACTACGTGACTTGGGTCCGTCACGTACCGTCTCAGCTGTGAGACGTGGAATACATCATGCACTCCCTCTAAGGATGGAGGTAATGCAAGACGATAAGCCACCTCACCAATGCGCTCCAAAATGTTGAATGGCCCGATATATCTTGGGCTCAACTTGCCTCTGCTCCCAAATCTGATAGTACCTCGAGTGGACGAGATCCTCAAAAATACGTGCTCTCCTTCCTTGAACTCCAGAGGACGTCTGTGCGTATCGGCCCAATGCTTCTGTCTATCCTGGGCTGCACGAAGATGATTCTGAATCTGCTTTACTTTCTCAACTGTCTCCGTTACCAACTCTGGACCCAGTAATTGACGTTCGCCAACGTCACTCCAGCATATTGGCGATCTGCACTTTCTTCCGTACAACGCCTCGAAAGGTGCCATCTGGATGCTTGCCTGATAGCTGTTGTTGTAAGAGAACTCCACTAAGTGCAGATGATCTTCCCAAGATCCTCCAAAGTCCAGTATACATGATCGCAGCATATCCTCCAAGATCTGAATTGTGCGCTCCGATTGGCCATCTGTCTGGGGATGATAGGCAGTACTGAATTTGAGTCGGGTGCCGAGACTCTCTTGCATGCTTCGCCAAAAGTGAAACGTAAATCTCGAGTCTCGATCTAATACAATACTAACCGGCACTCCATGTAATCTTACGATTTGTCGCATATACATGTCGGCTAGTACTTCCGTGGATTGTCCGACTCTAAATGGCAAGAAATGTGCCGACTTAGTGAGTCGATCCACGATAACCCATACTGCATCTTTTCCACTGGGGCTTCTTGGAAATCCGGTGACGAAATCCATGGTAATATGCTCCCACTTCCATTCAGGTATGGGAAGTGGCTGCAACATACCTGCAGTCCTTTGGTGCTCGGTCTTTACCTGCTGGCAGACTAAACATTTTGCCACAAATCGGGCAATCTCCCTTTTTATTCCATGCCACCAATAATACTGCCTCAAGTCTCGGTACATCTTGGTTCCTCCTGGATGAACAGAGTATATGGAGCTATGTGCTTCAGTCATTAACTCCTGCCTCAATTCTCCATTTGGAACATATAGGCGATTTCCGCACCTTAATGTCCCGTCCTCGTGGATGCGAAGTCCCGTCTGCATGCCTGCTTTGGTTCTCTCTTTCAGCCTTCGAAATCTAGCATCAGTAGGCAAAGCTTCTTTGATCCTCTCCACAAGCGATGACTTAACTTCGAGGTTAGCCAGCAAGCCATTTTGTCCAGGTAAAACGACCTCTATCTGGAGATCTTGTAAGTCTTGTAATAGCTGAGGCTGCTCCGTTAAGAAATAAGCCGTGGGTTTCCTGCTGAGGGCGTCGGCTACAACATTTGCTTTTCCCGGGTGGTACTGCAGATCTATGTCAAAGTCCACCATCAACTCAAGCCAACGCCTTTGCCTCATGTTTAGCTCCTTCTGAGTATACACATACTTCAGGCTCTTATGATCAGTGAATATTTCGACCTTCTCTCCATACAGATAGTGCCTCCAGATCTTCAGTGCAAATATCACTGCAGCTAGCTCCAGGTCGTGCGTTGGGTAGTTCTTCTCGTGGACCTTCAACTGCCTCGATGCATAAGCGATAACCTTGCCATGTTGCATCAAGACACAACCTAGTCCACTACCGGACGCATCACTATAAACAACAAAACCTCCTGACCCTGAGGGAAGAGTCAAGACTGGTGCTGTTGTTAGACGCTTCTTCAATCCTTCAAAGGCCTTCTGGCATCCCTCCGTCCATATGAACTCCTGATCCTTCCGTGTCAGCTTCGTCATTGGCTCTGCGATCCGTGAAAAATTTTCTACGAACCGCCGGTAATACCCAACAAGTCCAAGAAAACTTCTCACTTCTGCAACAGAGGTAGGTGTAGGCCAAGTTTCTATTGCAGTGACCTTCTCTGGATCCACAGATAGTCCTTCTCCCGAGATGATATGTCCCAAGAATGGCACCTTATCCATACAGAACTCACATTTGCTGAGTTTGGCATACAACTTCTCCCGTCTCAAGGTCTCTAGCACAATTCTGAGGTGTTCCTCGAGCTCTTCGTGGTCCTTGGAGTAGACTAGGATATCATCAATGAATACAACCACAAACTTATCCAAGTACTGATGGAAGACTCCGTTCATCAAACTCATAAATACGGCGGGCGCGTTGGTTAAACCAAACGGCATTACTAGGAATTCATAATGTCCATATTTAGTCCTGAAGGCCGTCTTCGGTATATCTTCCTTCTTCACCCTAATCTGGTGATAACCGGATCTAAGGTCAATCTTTGAGAATACCCTAGCACCACTCAATTGGTCAAATAAGTCATCAATGCGTGGTAAGGGATACCGGTTCTTAATAGTTACAGCATTAAGAGCTCTGTAATCAATGCACAAGCGTACAGTTCCATCCTTTTTTGGTACAAAAAGTATAGGTGCTCCCCAAGGTGAAACACTGGGCCGGATAAATCCTTTCTCCAGAAGATCGTCAACTTGCTCTTTCAACTCCACTAACTCCTTAGGCGCTAGTCGATATACAGATGAAGTGATAGGTTCGGCTCATGGAGTTAGGTCTATTGTGAATTATATTTCCCGATCAGGTGGTAAACCTAGAAGATCGTCGGGAAATACATCCACAAACTCTGCTATGACTCTTGGGTAACCTGACTCCTCTTCTACAGATAATATCCTAAGAGTTGGCTGGGCACCTTGTTCAACAGCTCCCCGAAGGAATTCAAACTCAGGATGGCTAGGGGGCCTAAATATAACCTTTCCCAGCCGGCATTCAAGAGTCGCATGGTACTGACTTAACCAGTCCATACAAAGTACAACATCGTAGTCCGGCATGGAAAAGATCAGAAATTGGGCTCGCATCTCTTTCACAGATTACTACCGAACATGATCTACAGATATCACTAACCGGGATAATACCACCTCCCGTAAGAATTCTCTTCATCTTAGAGAGAGGTGAGGTAGCTACTCTATGTGTGGCTACGAAGCTAGCAGCTATGAATGAATGCGAGGCTCCAGAATCAAATAAAGCTACAGCAGGTAATGAAGCTACTAATATGGTACCTGCTATAACCTCGCCTGCAGTAGCTTCCTCCGTGACTGCTAGTGCATATGCCTGTCCTCGTCCCTGAGCTGGACCTCTCTGCTGACGAGCCTGCTGAAATAATGCTGCCTGAGGTGGTAGTGGTGGCCTGGCTCCTCCAGCTCCTGTCTGTGTTGCTCCTACAGCTGGAAGAGCTGGCCTTGGTGCAGGTAGAGCTGGTCGATTTGGAGCTGTCTCTCGACGCTCCGAGCAGTCCTTTGAGAAGTGCTGGTTGGATCCACAAACCAGGCAGAGTCCCAGCTTGCGTCTACATTCCCTTTCAATGTGACCTACTTTGCCGCAGTAATGACAAGTAGGTAGGTTCTTTGATGCTGCTTTCTGAGGCAGGTTCTTCTGGGGTCGTTTGGCAGAATCCCCCTGTGATGTCTTGGATGGTGCTGAGGAGAATGAACGTTTCAGACTTGACTCCCTCCGAGTAACGCGCTCCATACGACGTGCTGCAGCAAGAACGTCGGTGTATGATGTGGGCGCGACAGATCCGATTAACCTCTGGAGCTCGAACCTGAGTCCATCAAAGAACTTTTCCGCCTTCTCTTCTTCGGTAGGAATCAGAGAAGGGGCGAAGCGGCTCAGGCGGATGAATTCGGCATTGTATTCCTCTACCGACATATTGCCCTGGATCAGGCGGTTGAACTTGTCTCGGAGTTCTGACCGAGCAACAGCAGGGATGTACATTTCCTGGAAGAGTCTGGAGAACTCCTCCCAGGTGACTTGATCATGTCCGAGCCTCCTTTCTTCGGACAGCCACTAATGGTGCGCGTTGTCCGTCAGTTGCATCCTGACGGCAGTCATCCACTTGTCCCTTGGAAGTTCAGCAGCCTCCAACTGATGCTGCGTGTTCGTAAGCCATTCATGAACTTCAGTTGGTCCTTCCTTGCCCGAGAAGGTACGGGGTTTGAGTTGACGAAAATCTGTGATAGATCCCATCGCTGGTCGCCTATTTGGTGGATTTGCATGTTCCAATGCTGCTACTAGGCTGTTCCTTAGGTTCTCGGCCTCACGACGTTGGGCCTCCTGTTGGGTCTGTTGTTGGGCCTGCATCATGGCGTAGAACATCTGGAACATTTGCTGTCCGTCCATTGCCTGCCCTGGGGGAAAGACAGGCATCGTAGGAGGGAACTGGGGAGGAGGCGGGATGTCATCACGCCTGAACCTGGAACTTGGCTGGCCAGATTGGTTGCTCTGAGAGGATTGTTCTATGGTATCTGGCGTCACCCCAGTTTCACAGGTAACCACAGCTTCAGGCGGTGTACCCAAGGGGTTCTCGTCACCACTTCTCGGATCCATTAGTCTGCATCAAAAGAAACCAATGAGAACGCACAGAGGAATCAAAACAGGATGCAATTCAAGCAATTAAATTGAATTCGACATAGAGTTCAAAAACGATTCAAATAATGGATGAGATCCTATAACTTATCCTATCCTTACTGCAAGCCTGTTCGGTCCCTAAGTTGAAACCGAACAATTTAGTCATAGACCTGCATGTGCCACCACAAAAACCATGTCATGCCCCAGTCCCAAAATACCGAGGGACTGGACACGTGGCAATGGCCAGCAGCACGCACCGATGGACAACCCAATTCAATGGAACCATCAGGGCGCACTTAAGCTGTAAAATAAGGTCTACTACAACAAGCCACAACTAATCTCATCCATAAAAGATAAATATAATCAACTGCATAATGAAATGGAAATAAGTAGCAACAAGTCTCAACTTAGGGACTCGGAGAAACAATCCGACATAAGTCTGAATACACTGGCTCAATAGGCCAGGAACAAAAGAGTCAAACATAAAGTAAATACTGAGTACGAAATCAGGTACTCAGGAAAAGTCTTCAGCAGTCACCTCGTGCTCAGGGATTGGTTCTGCTCCAGTATCAAGTCCAGTAATAGCTTCAGCTCCTGTCCCGTATATCTCGGGGTACTGCTCCTCAGCTAAACCTGGGGACAATCCATTCCAGGTCCTCAGGGGACATAGCAAGGTACAGAAAATACAAGCCAAATAAATAAGCAGTGCAGCAATAAGTAAATAATTGGGTAAACTATGTAACCAGCTAAGTGATATGCAATATGAGAGCAGCACTAGAACTCAGGCTGAGACCGCTACAAGCTCTGTGTCGGGGAGCCGGTAGCAGTAATAACTGGTAAAGGGTCTAGCTCTGCTGGAGAGTCTACAACCTCACAATAGTAGTGGATATATATATGAAACAGCCTGTAGCCTGTGTGTCTCTCCCCACCAATGTAATCACGCATATCATGACCATAACGTCTCATGTCCATGTCAGCGGGATTATAGCTAATGCAACAAGTCATATTGTCTATAAATAAAATATCTCTGTCAAGTCCTGTATCCTATACAGAATCACCACGAATATCTCGAGAAGATCATGTCTCATGAATAGTGTCAAGTGTCCTGGGTTATGCTGTACTTGATAAGACAAGTAAGAGAATACATAGGGTCTCGATATCCATGTCTATGTGACGTTACACAACTCCGCGTACGGGGTTGGCACCCGACTAGTAATCGGACGCTAAGTAAAATCACTCGGTCCTGGGTTGAACAGTTAAATCAAGTTTATGTATGTTTACACAAGTACTCCAGCAAGTACTATAACAGAAATCATTGCAAGTTGGCACGGTATAATTGCCCACTGATGTATAAATAAGTTAAGAAAATAAGAAGCAAGCTGCAGGGTTTGGCGAGGTACACTTGCCTGATGTTTGAATTCCAACTATTGTTCTGTTACTCGGAAATTTCCAGAAATATCTCCGGATGCTGAAATAACCATTACCATCATGCTCAGAAGATGTCAAATAGCTAGAAACGCCTGTCCTTGAGTCCAATTTGGAGACAAGGGCAAAAACGACAATTTCGGGTCAAAACGGGGTCCACAGGTGGGCCCGCTTTGCACTGAAAAACGTGTCGGGGTCAAAGGTCTCCAAATTCGTCCAACTTAGTGTCAACAAGTCAGGAACGCTGATACGAACTCAACGGAACTTCCAGAATTGGATTCCGATGAGCCGGTCACAAAATCGTCCGTCGAGTGGGGCCTGTGGGGCCCACGACACGCGATTTCGTCAACGTTCTCGGAATCGAACCAAACTTGGGTCACAGGACCAGCGTATTGCTACGAGTCCGATGGCGCAAGTTTCGTTTCAATCCGACGTGTGTACACAAAGTTAGGACGCGATTCAGAAAAGTCGGATACGGGGCGTTGTCCGCGGATACGCGTTGATCCCGGTGTGCACGCACATCCGAATCAGCTTCTGCGAAATCCCACACGTCCGTATCAACGACGCGCACGTATCTGTGAAGACCGCGCGCGACCAAGTCGTCCCGTTTGGCGGGGCGTACCCAGTTCCGGGGTGAAACAGGGCGTTGTTTTTCCTGTTTTTGGACCGCGGTTCGCGATCACCACAGGACGCGATGCACCGAACGGTTTGCCCGGACACCGAGGGGGTCATGCAGGCTACGTGTTGCAATTTACGGAATTGAAAACAGGGTTACGAGCAGAAAGTTACGAGTACCTGAACAGGGCTCAAAAAACCCCGATCTACGCGTGTCCGAGTGTCCTTCGTGTCCTGTGTCGACGAGTCCCGTGTCCGCTGTGTCCGCGGTGCGTCCAGCTAGGTTAGGGTTCTGCTCGCCGGAGGAGGGCGGTGCTGCGGCTAGGGCGGGAGGCGAGCGGCGGCTAGGGCGGAGGGGTCTGATCGGAGAAGGAGGAGGGGAGTAGGTGGAGGTCAGTGCCGGGGAAGGGGATGGCCGGAGTAGGGTTCCGGCGGCTCTAGGGTGCTGGCTTCGGGGGGGAAGAGGGAGGAGATGGGGGATTTTATAGGTGGAGGGGAGCCGGGGGTGGCCGGGTGAGGCGGAGACGGAGTCGGGGTCGTGGGGTCGTGGCGTGGGCGGAGGTCGCAGGCGACGTGGCCGGAGGGAACGGCGGGGGACGCGGTTAGCCGAACGTGGGGGAGGGAAAGGGTCGGCCGGGTCGGGTCTCGGGCGGTCCGGGTCTGGCCGACCCGACCCGACCCGCTAGCAATTGCGGGCTGGGCTTGGGCCCAATGGGCTGGGCCAGGGTTCGGACCAGGGTAAAAATGGTATAAAAAAAATAATAATAATAATAAATAATAGATAATAATTAGTTAATTAGTTTTTAGGTATTTTAAATTTGGTCTGAGGCCCAATAAATTCCAGAAAAATTACCCTAAGTCCGGTTTTCTATTTTACACCATAAAATTATATTTTCATTACATTTTAATATTAGTTATTAGCAATTAAAAATGATATAATTACCAAAGCACCTATTTTAATTCTTGAAAAATGCAGAAAAATCCCAAAAATTGTTTTAAAAATATTTAGAAAATTTTTGGGTGATTACAGCTCAGATGACCACAGTTCGTACATTACTAGCTGTTGTTGCCGCTCGTCAGTGGCCACTCTATTAGATGGATGTGAAGAGTACCTTTTTTCAAGGTTCTTTATCCGATGTCTATATAGAGCCCCCTCCAGGACTTTCTACTCCGTCGGGACATGTTTGTCGCCTTCGTCGTGCTATCTATGCTCTCAAGCAAGCTCCCTGAGTTTGGTTTGAGTATTTTCGGAGTATTATATGCGAGGCAGATTTTCATCAGTGTTCTCAGGATCATTCTTTGTTTGTGCGGTCGTCACGGCAAGGGCGAGTCTTCTTTTACTCTATATGGATGACATGATTTTGACTAGTGATGATTCAACAGGGATTGCAGCTACTCAGAGGTATCTTCATCAGCAGTTTCAGATGAAAGACCTTGGCAATCTTCGATATTTTTTTGACTCGAGATTGCACAAGACGAGAGGAATACTAGTTTCTCAGCAGAAATATATTTCTCAGCAGAAATATACTTCGCAGATTATTTCGTGTGCTAGTCTATCGGATAGTCGCACAGTTGATACTCCTTTAGAGCTCAATGTGAAGCTTCGTCCCAGAGATGGGCTCCATTACGCGCTCATTATTTATGTCTTCTACATATACTCTGGAGCTTCAAGCATTTTCTGATGCAGATTGGACAGGAGATCCGACCATCAAACGATCTACTACAGGATTTTGTTTATTTCTTGGAGATTCGTTGATCTCATGGCGAAACAAGAAACAAGATGTTCTTGCATGTTCTTCTACTGAGACAGAGTACAGAGCTATGGCTGCCACCACTAGGGAGATCGTCCATGTATGCAGACTGCTCTCTGATATGGGGATTGCTCCTACTGGACCTATGCAGCTTCACTGTGACAACAATAGTGTTATACAGATTGCAAATAATTCGGTTTTTCATGAGCGGACAAAGCACATTGAGATTGATTGTCACTTCGTCCGTGAATTTTTTTTGGCTAGCACTATTTCTCTACCACATGTGACGTCCGTTGATCAGCTGGCAGATTTTTTTACAAAGTCACACCCTACACCGCAATTTCAGTTTATATTGAGCAAATTCATGTTGTTTGATCCACCATGAGTTGAAGGAGGGTGTTAAAAATAATTAGATTTAGAATTATATTATTTTTTCTATGTGGATACATATCTCCTCTCTTATTCTTATCAGGATATCTCCTGTCCTACTCCTATCCGGATATGTATACCTTCTCTCTATATATATATATATATTCGTAGTTGTATGACTTTTTATATCATCCAATAATAAAATCAATATTTGTTGATTTGTTTCATTCCCAAAACTCGGTAATTGTTTTTTATAGTGAGTTTGCAATATAGTTTTTCATTTTCTCAAAGAATCTTAGAAAGGGCTTTTTGACTAGGTTTCTAGGTATATTTGCATGGCTGAGAAAGTACAGTTTTTCCACATTTGCTTGATTGATCTTTTGAATTCTTGATGCCTATTTTCTATATTTGATATTTTGTACCCTCCATATAATCTTTTGATTTAGGTTAAGCACAAGAATGTAAAGGTTTTTCTCTCTCACTAGCCATGGAGGGTAAAGGTGACATAGCACATAAACGATGATCGCCAAAACCACTGACCTGATATGAGGGCTGTCACCTCAATCCTCACACAAAGAATTAAAAAAGAAAATTAACTCTTATTGATAACTCAAAATAATAAGAAGCAACTTGTTTGTTCCTCTACTACATAGCCCTATTTATAATAAATATCCCATTTAAACTAAGAAACTAATCATAATCAAACTAGGAAAGCAACAAAAAATAAATACAAAGAAATATAAAAGATTCAGGAAGTTTTGACCAAAAATCCGCCAAAAATACGGCTAAACCGAATTGAGCCGAAATTCCGGTTTGGGCAAACCAGAATTCCGGTTTTTTTCGAACAGGACTTTTGCAGAGAACCAAAGCTCAGGTTGGCCCTGACCAGCGAAATTCCGGCCAGGGACCAGAATTCTGGTCAGGCTCTATTTCGAGCTGCGTCTGCGTCAAAGGGTCTTTACTTCTCATAGAAACATAGGGTTCATGAGCTTTAGTCTTTACTTCTCATATAACATACAGGGTTCATGAGCTTTAAGCTGTCTTTGTTCCTGTAAGAGATCTTAATAAAATTAACATTATCAGAAGTTTAGTAAGAGATAAAGTAGAGCATGTGGCTGAGATGAATCTTCATGAGAATCAGGCTGTCATTTGTTCTTAGTATCTATTTGATTTGTGAATGACACATTAATTTGCTCCGTTTTTATGCTTGTAGTGTATCCTCGAGTGAAGGTGAGACAACAGATGGAGAGAGTCAAAGTACAAGAAAAGGAAACATCACATGTAGTAAGAATAATAGAATCGCTCTCTCTAGAGAACCATTCCTTCCCAAGAATTCTGGTCTCAAATCAAGGTACAAGTCTTTATGTTCAACAACTTTAGTGCTTTCCTTATCTAATGAGCATATGTTATAATTGAAAGCTCTAGTTTATTAGATTGTATTGATAAATTTTTATCATCCAGGAAATGGTAGCCAGTGAATTGTTTCCTAACTATATTATTTCTGCCATGAGCTTGGTTATGGCTTGTTAAACCTCCTTCAGCCCTGGATTTGCTCGACCACTCTGAAGCCTTTAGCAACGAGAATAGGATCTCTGTTGTCTTTGATTAGGAACCTACACCCCCAGTATTTATTTATTTTATTTTATTTTATTTTATTTTTCTCGAGTGGTTCTGTATGTCGTATAATTTTTAGCTTATCTTGATTAATTTGAATCAGGATATCTACGGATTGCATGTGTTTGTGTTTACTTTCTTCCTAGGAATAAGTTGTTTACTATACTTCTCTTGAGCATGGGAACATTTCTTTTTTCTTTTTTCTTTGGAGCAGATCATGAAAAACGTGAATTTAATTTTATCATCCTAGTTCTTCCTTATAGACTTTCTCAGGGCCTCCTTTGACTGAGTAGGTTATGAATGATAAAGTGATCTCTTCTGCTATCGATTATTATTACGGCCTTAGCTGTTTAATCTTTCAAATTATCAATTTTAGAAAAACAAACTGAAGGAGGCTATGAAATACCAGACATTGATGGAATTAGAGAAATGCCTTCCATTTTATCGCTTTATGTGGATAACTATTGATTTCCTTCATTCTGATGAACCCTTGGCTGTACCGTTTGATTTGGCATAAGAATCAGAGACCAATCTGGCAAAATGTGAAGACTACAACAGAAATTCTAGAGTCCTATATAAAACTTATTAGGATCATACATCAAATAAGAATATACCTACTAGAGACTTGTGTACACCAGGCAAACATACTGAATCTTGTCATAAGTTTCATATTGCAATGACAAACTTGACAAAATGGTCATCGAGAAGTGCTTTAAAATGAAGTTTACACTGATGATTCACCCTTCAATAGCTTAGCTTGTGCTAAGAAAATTGTATCAACTTCATTCTTTTTTTGGTTCATATTTATCTCTGTGGGGCTGTCCTTTTATCTAACAAAGAATACTCTTCTTTCAGAACGTAACTGCAAGAGTGATCCTCGTCCACCTCATGCAAGGGTTTCCAACTCTCATATTAAGAATCCATCAACGCCTCCAATTGATGCATGCAAAGGTTTCTGAATTCTTTGAATAAAAACCGGGAACAGTATGTTGCATTATTAGACTACTAAAATACGAATATTTAACTTGTTACGTCTCAGAAAAAAAGACTTGTAAGGCCATGCAATTCCGGGGATTCGCTTTGGGATGAAAATCCTTGGGAATTCACCTGCTTTCCCCAAGCCTGGAAATTACTTGATTAAATTCCAAAAGCAACCTAACTTAAACTTCTGGGGAAAACTGGAATGTTGAGACAAATCCGTAGGATTTGAGGCTATTAGCCATTGTACTTTTTTGCATAAGGAAAATTTTGACCATATATAAAGATTTTATATGAATGACAGGGAAGAATGATAAAGAACTTGTCGGGGATAACAAGACCAACATCAGAGCTAGTTCGGTTCTGCGGCCTCGGGCTGTCTTGTCAAGTCCAGGTAACAAAATTTCCTCTAGAATATTGCATTTTTTTTTTCCTTTCCCTCTAGTTTAAGCCTTAAAAGCATTAATTTGTAAACATGTCATGTAGCTCGTTCCCCTATTGAAGCTTTCAGTAAGAAGCTTCCTTGTAGCATATCTTAGTTCTTCCTTGAGTACACAAGACAGTTGGAATATTGAACTATAATTGTAGGGGATAAGGACAGATTGAGCTATGGAAATTGATAGTCGAATATGAATGATCTTTGAAATTCTTCCTTGTGGTACTCTCAAGAAAAATCAACTGTAAGCCTCAGTAATCTGGCAGCAATAGGATTCTTAGACCCAATAATCCTTTTCTTGGTAGACCAGTATTACAGTTAATCAACAAGTTATTTACATAATAAATTTTCAGACGAGGTGTTTTTTTTATCTAAGTAGGGATACATGTACGTTGCAATTACAGGTATGTCCTTTAAACATTGAATGGTAAGAGAATAATTGGAAAATTGTGAGTCTCATTCACAATGAGAATCCTTTAGGACAATAAGTCAAGCAAGTTATGATGAATTAAAACCTTAATTCTCTGTCCTCTCTCTGTAGAAATTCTGAGCCCCAGACTACAGCTCCTGTGGCTGGGATGGAACCATCATGGAGCTCCAACTGAATCTTAATATTCTAGAAAATGAGCTCCTACATTCTGAATCTAGAATCTAGAAATTGGGATGAGCCTTACTATTGATGCTCTAAAAGAACTGACAAGCTTTTTTTGTCCAGTTATAAACCTGAAGTCAACTCTCAATATTTCGTAGATCTCCATAGTTATATGTACAGGAAAGGGTTTGAAGAAAGATTACAAGTGTTGTTCATGTCCCTGTGTGTAACTGTGTAGTCAAGGAGAACTGTGGCACTGGTGCTAATTTATGCCAATGTGCTTTCAGATAATGATGGAATAATTGGTACCCAAAACCAAAGAATTAGAGAGAGACGAACACCTCTTAGACGGCAGACAATAAGTATGTGACTACTCATAACTTTGCTCTTTCCCTTTAAATTTAGACTAGAAATTTATGTTTTTACTGTATTTTCTTGTTTTTTAATTTGCTTTCAGATAATAGTATAACTGCTCAAAGAAGTCGGTTAAGCAGAGAGAGAACACTACTAACCAAACTGCAAAGTACCGCCCCAGCACAAGGCAAACCATGTATCAAAGATGTCACAGTGCATAGTCAGAGGCCTATCAAGAAAGCTAGCAACAACAGCGTGCCAAGAGAGGGAGGATCAAAACTATCAGGACAGAGACCATACTTTACACAGATTTTCTAATTGAATCGATACTTGTAAATGTCGAGAGTACATTCCTGGAATGTGTACCAGTGTGTTGAGTTATATAAATTTTAGTGCAATTGAATAAAATTTTACTCTTTGGATTTGTTTGATTCTACCCACTTGCGTTCCTTTCAACTTTTGCATTGTTTGGTCCGCCACTGGCAGTGGCGTCATATTATCCTGAGATCCTGATACTGTCGTTGGGCGAGCTACCTAAACATTGTTGTTACTTCAACACATTTCGTGCTTCCTTGCCAACACCAAACTGTCTCCACATCATATTTCTTATATCGGGAGTCGATATTCCTGGGTTCGATATGAGCTTGACTTTCTCAACAACAAAAAATTTATATATTTTTTAAGAAGAAGATATATATATATTATTCTAGTCCGAAGGACTACAACTCAGCCTGAAAGCCTACAACAAATTTCAGCCCAAAGAACTACAAATCCAGTTCGAAGGCTACATCTCGGCTCGAGAGCCACATCTCGATCAGATGGTCCCGCACCACAATCTCACTCCCTCCGGACCATGCCACACCCTCGCATAATTCTCCAACAAAAAAATTAATACGCTCTCCCTGTTGTCGAATTGTAATCTTTGGGAGGATACGTCTCACTCTAACCACTTTAGCTAGAGGTTCTTAGCACAAAAATAATAATATATATGGTATCAAAAAATTTTGCACTTAAACATTACGTATATTTACCGAAAAAGCAACGATTTAGATATTCAAGATATCCAATTTCTTGCAAAATTTTGATCTAATATGAACCGTAAAAAAAGACAATCCAACAATTACTATTTTGGAAGAGGATGTTTATATGTGAAATTTTCGATCCCCCATATATATATATATATATATATATATATATATAAGACGGAATATTATACATACCAACAGTAGTTTATATATATATAAACCTAGCATCCAACAGTAGTTTATATATATATATATATATATAGTAAACGAGATATGGACCATAAGCTCATATTTTTACATGAGTCAATGTATATGTAAATCAATAGGAATGGAGTGTACTAGTGCACATGAGATGTTGGAGTCTATTCCTATTAATCTACATGTACATAATTTATGTAGAAATATGAGCCGATGGTATATATCTCGTTTACTCTCTTTATATATATATATATATATATATATATATATATATATATATATATAGAATAAGGGAGGTGAGATGGCACCTCACTCTAAAAACAAGGGTGGCGGTGACGTGGCACAATCCCAACCACACATTTCATAATTGGCAATTTGCACTTAACCCCCTCCCCTCGTTTGTGTGGTTGGGATTGTGCCACGTCACCGCCACCCTTGTTTTTAGAGTGAGGTGCCATCTCACCTCCCTTATTCTCTCTCTCTCTCTATATATATATATATATATACGGTAAACGGGATATAAGCCATAATGTTTATATTCCTACATGAACCACGCACATGCGGACCAATAGGAATAGAGTGTACTAGTGCACATGAGATATAAGAGTCTATTCCATTGGTTCATACGTGCATGACTCATGTAGGAATATGAACACTATGACTCATATCCCGTTTACCCATATATATATATATATATATATATATATATATATATATATATTATATATATATATATACGGAATATTGTACCAAACTTATTCTACAAATATTATATCAAACAATCTCAATCACATAATTATTAGGTTCGGTTGGCTCACGCCGCTCACCCCCTCTCACATTGTGGTTCTTGCCTTGCTCAAACAACACTAGCAAACTGCTGAAACAGCCCTAATTTAGAATATAAACCTAGTAATAAAGTTGGAAAAAAAAATCAACAGACAAAATAACTAAATTTCTTCGTTTCACCTTGCCACTTCACAAAGACTACCATAAAAAAATTCCTGCTCTTACATTAGCTACATAGATATGACCGTGTTACATGTCCTAAACAAGAATCCTTAAAAATTAACTACCAACATCACAGGAAGCCACAACCAAATGCCTATCTGATGCTTCCACAATGTTAACTCACCCTCCTGCACGCTACCCATGATATAATAGTTGAAATAATACAGTGAATGCATTTAACAGAACATTTATTTGCTGTGACTAAATCCTCCAGCACGCAAAACTCTTCATAGAATATTAAAAGATACTCGATAAAACCGAAATGCAAGTGTAATAAATCAGCAGCCTAAGCTCAATCATAACAGCATATGGCCATCCAAATTCACTCAATGCCCATGCTAACTGTGAACCAATTGTATCTCTTGAGATCAAAGTAATATATTCTAGCAGATTTAAACAAACAAAACTGTGCTCATAGTACTTAAAATTTTGTCAAATCAAAATCCATGGAACAGACGAATTGAAAAGGAAATGTTGCTTCCTGACATCCATCCAGACTAGAATGTTGCAGCAGCAGCAGTTCTATTCTTTGGAGCTGCCACAGTGCCTAGAAAAGGAGAAAAAAAAATTTGTTAAACATAATGCCATGCATCCTTAAAAAACAACACAATGTGAGGAATCTTCACATTGTTACCTATGATTACCAACAATGAGAAGGCCCAAAAAAAACATTGCTACTGCATAAATATCAATTTGGATACTGTTGGGGTTCTTTTAATTGAAGGTTTGCAATTATCTTAATAAATTTCTTCATGTCATTAACATCTGAAGTTGGGAATATCAAGCCACACACAACTGGCAAACAGTTAGAACTTATGTCACGAGTACATACTGAAATTGTTTATGCATTAAGGTGCTAATATAATAATATGCATACATAATGCTACATCTGACCACCAACATCACATAATTATAATAGCTAGCCACTAATAAAAAGAAAAGCCAACAGCCAAGTGATCCATGCACTGTGGTAAGTTATAGCATTGGTGCCCTATCGCTCACGAGTTCTAAACTTAAAGAGGAGAGGGAGTTGGGGATCTACCTTCTCTGAAGTTGGTCTTAAACCTCCTTGGCACATTACGAAGATACCTCATCCTTCCAGTGCCCGTAGTCTTCCTTCTGATGGCCTTCACACTCCAGTTATCTGTTTAATCATCATAATAGGAAATAGGAAATGGCTTAATAATTAGCTACAAACAAACAAAAAAACAGAAATGATATCATGCAATCAAGGAATCAGTATAACTAAATAACAATTTGAAGAAAGCTTAATATGACTCGGTTGAAGTGAGGACAGACCATCATGCTGGTACTGAATTATACAACTATTAACGAAGTAAAAAAAGTAGTGCACCATGATGAATGCCTTAGTGAAGAAAAAACCTTCATGTGGCTCATGGTACTGACAGGAAAATAAGCATGCCCAGATATTAAATTGGAAAAGAAATTCAGAAAATAAAAGGAGATGGGCAAATTACACTGGTGTCATTTGCAAGACTGGGGTGACGGTTCTCAACTTCTCGCGACTGTCACATGAACACCTTAAGTAAACATACGAAGACAGAGAGAAACAAAAGATGAAAAAGAATGGATTAAAGTTTGGCTATTCGAGTACTTTGCTGACAGAATGAAGAGGAGCCTTCATTTTTAATTAATCCAAAAAAAGGAAAAGAATAAAGGATAAAAGAGTAAGGAAGTAAGGGATGACCGATCTAAAGATCTTGTTAAGTGTAGTGTACACCTAGAGATGACAAAGAATACCAAGGGGGAAAGACCAATCGATGTTATAAATGTTGTATTCAACATTATGAAGAACTGTGATAAACATTAACTTGTTCATGCACAAAGGTAACAACACTGTTCTAAATTTCGCTAGGCGGAATTGATGCGGCGGAAGGCCGCCTAGGCGGACAAATTTTTTGGAGTTTGAAATTTGAAATCCAAACATGTTATAACTTCTAAATCCTTAATACAATTCATAAATATTTAGAAATTTCAAATTTAAAAATTTTGAAGCTTGAAGTTTGAAATTTCAATGTTCTAAAATCCAAATACAATCTTAAAACCCAAACAATATATCCACAATACAACTAAGCATAAAAATAAAAATAAAATAAAAAATCGAACAGTTGCACATGGCCAAATAGGCCCGCCTAGGCGCCGAACAGGCCCGAATAGGGACGAACATGTCCGAATAGGGACGAACAGGCGCCTAGCTACGCCGAACAGAAGATTTCTGGTGCAGCGGACGGCTGCCTAGCGCCTAGGCCGATATTTAGAATACTGGGTAACAAGTGTCAACAAAATTTCAGTTCCCAATTTAAATATACCAACTCTCTTAAGCTCTATACAGGTTATAGAGTACAGTAAAAAAAACCTCAAGTAATAAAACTGATGGAGGACCAATCAGCATATAGGCCTAGTATTTGATATTTGAAACTACTCGGTGTTTAATTGGGTGTACTTGTTTAACTATTCATGCACATGGGTGCAAATTGTTATTTTCTAGTATTTTTATAGTTCTAATTTGGATTGGTTTTATTTGGTAATGTTAAGATTGATTTCTTAATTGCCCAGCACTATAAGGCTATAAAAGGATATGTGATATTTTATTTTTATTCAATCAGAAATATATTTTATGATTAATTTGAAGGTCTCTTTTCGATCAATTTGACAAAAAAAAATCGAACACAAAAGACCAATCAACAAGTGTAAAAACATAATAAAGTTGTAAAAGAATGTAAATGGAGAAAACTTATCTATCGCTGGTAAACCAATCGGGCATTCAATTCCAAAATTACAAGAAACAACACAAAATACTTAAATTTATGCCTAAATGTATTAAAAAATCATTTTAATAATATATTAATAATTACTTGCTTTCCGATATCAAAAAAATCCGATACTCCGATCTGAAACCGCCGATACTCGTAGGAAGGGTTTGATACCGATTCAGATATTGCGAACCTTGTAAAATAGGAGACTCACATTCTTCATATCTACTTTCCTATACTCTCATGATAATCCCAGATTCCCAAATTGTTTTCTTCTGCATGTTATCGTTTCTACAAAAGCCTACCATCCAATTCCAATATCCAAATTTCCATTAATCCCAAAATCCTTCTCCGAATTCCTATGCTTGACACAGTACCATTACTGCTGTTCTGATTTGTTGCGCTCCTGATTCAAAATCCCTTTCATCATCTTTCAAACCATTAATCCTCCATATTTTCATGCCAAAAATCATCACAGCTTCGTATGTTTTGCACTCATTGTTAGTGCGAAGCTTACATTGTCAATTGTTAGTTTTGTGATTTGCTAGGTCATTTGGTGATATATTATTGATAGTCGTCATGCAGATATAGCTTCCGCAAAATATCAAATGTTAGTTTGTGAATCGAACCCATTAGTTTGCCATGTCAGTCATCTCCTACATCAAAAACTTAAGATCCTGGTTGAAGAAACAATGCATAACAATCAAGACCTGAAAAGGCACAAAACACGGTTCAAGGAGCATGTGACTGATAGGAGATCCCTAGTTAACATATATTCCCTGCACCCTACTAGCAACTCCAGTGAGGCCGACCATCATGTGATTCTCCTAGTTTCAGACAACATAACAGCTTCTATAGAGCTGCTACTACTTCAGTAACTCTTGTATTCTATAAGTGAAGACAAGATTTAGGACCAAAATAGAATTGGATGAGGACAAATAAAGCTTTTGACATGGCCATTATGTGCACTCACAAGTTTGCTTACAATATTCATCTTATCAGCCCTCATTTTATCAGACTGCTACTCTATAAAATCTACATATCACCATCTTAAAATGACAGTAGCTTGCCCTTATCCATATAATGTCCTTATCCATGCCGTACTTGTAGCATAGGATGTGATACATAGGAATAGGACAGTAATTCACAACTGAAAAAAGAATTGCAAGAAACTTAAAAACTTCAATTTTCTATCATAAAAAAGGAAAAAGATGGAATGACTGAAAAGGGAGGGGGGGGGGGGGGGGGGGGGGTACATTCACTAGTTAAGAAATAAATAAATAAAACTATGATCAGAGTTGCACATAACAAATATCCTTTTAAAATTATCTTATTTTTCCCACTAGCATTATTATGGTTATTCTTCTACATTAATACTTTTCACTTGGGACATGTTTGGCAAATGGAAACTTTTAGAAACTAGGAAACTTTGTTTCTGAAAACCTAAGAAACTTGATTTCTAAAAACCTTAGGAAACTATGTTTTCTTTTCAATTTAAAAAATTGTTTGTTTGGTAGAAACTACAAGATAGAAATTTGTAGCTAATAATGGCATGGTAAAGATAAAAGAAAATAACTAACATAAGGGATTAAAAACTGGGTGGTTGTTTTTAAAAAAATCAATAGTAATAAAAAAATTCATTATTGCTTCTCATGAATGTGACACGAGTTTCCATCTATTTGAAAGGAAACATCTATTTGAAAGGAAACTAGAAAGGCTAGTATTTTGCACTTTGGTGGTGGGTCCTACAACTTTCTTAAACTAGTTTACAACTTCCAAATAAGCAACTAAATTGAAACTAGTTCTACTTTCATAAACTTTCCTAAGCTTCGTTTGGTAGGAAGGGTGGAAAAGTAGAAGGAAAAAGAGTAGGATGTAATTTTCTTCCATATGGAAAGGAAAGATTATTTTCTTCTTGTGTTTGGTAGAAAGGATGAAAAAGTGGAGATGATGCACTTTCATTTGTTTGGTGTGGAAGAAAAAGTTGAAGGAAAGAATGTAAAAAACATAAGTTTTACCAATTCTATCCTCAACTAAAAACACTTACTTACCATTCGACTTCATGAATAATTTTTAAATAATACAATTCATATGTGAGTATAATGGTTAATTAAAATAAGCCTCCACTTTTCCTTCCACTTTTTCTTCCACTTTTGGAGAGATTGAATTTCTTAGGTTAGGAGGAAAAATTAATCCTACCACTTTTCCTTCCTTCCACTTTTCCTTTCATACCAAACAATAGAAAATGAATCCTTCCATCCACTTTTCCCTCCTCCATTTTCCTTACTCCCAATTTTCTCTCCTACCAAACAGACCCCTAGTTTCTTTTTACTTACCATTTGCCAAACAGGCCCTTAGCTATGTAGAACTCTAAAACATAGGCCTTGTAAAAGCAAAACATAAACCTTTGATAAAGCTTAAATGATGATACTGAACAACTGTATTCTCACTTGATGAATCATAAAATAATACATAAAACAGTAAAATAATTATTGATAACACTTTCGCTGTGATGGGTCGAAAGCACCATCACATGTAACAGTGCAACTATAGCACCAGTGTTATACTCAATTAAAACAAGACCACGTAATTATGAAATGACTTCTTTGCATCTTTACATTCCATGGCTGCCAGTTAGCATAAACACGAGTTTCATAACCAAACAAATAAAAAAATCGCACCTTTGACCAAAATTTAAAATTTTATGTTAGCAAAATAACAAACTAAATCACATACAACCAAATAATAGCAAAAAAAACACCATATAAATATTTCCTATATAAATTCAAATATGAGTCCACCGTATTACTAAAATCGCATTTCATATATAATCAATATCAAAGCTATCCATCAAAACGGAATAAACGAACTAAAAAATCACATTTTTCCCACTTAAACAACATCAAAATTGCTCCTTTATTATGGTAGATTCGCAATCAAAACGGAACAAAAGCAGTAAAAAATCACATTTTTCCACTTGAACAACAACAAAATTGCTCCTTAATGGTATATTTGCAACAAAAGTGAATTAACAGAGAGTAGTAGAAGCTCACATTTGCGGATACGGGCGGCGGGGAAACCGCAGGATCCGCACCGGCTCTTCTGGAGGTGGAAGCTCCGGCGCCCGCAGCGGACGCAGAGCGTGTGTGTCTTGTTCCGACGCTTCCCGAAGCTTCCGGTACCCTTGCCCTGCAAAAAACAAGAGGAAAATAATTAGGGTTAGGGTTAGA
Organism: Iris macrosiphon; assembly: GCA_036927795.1. Classification (NCBI taxonomy): domain Eukaryota; kingdom Viridiplantae; phylum Streptophyta; class Magnoliopsida; order Asparagales; family Iridaceae; genus Iris; species Iris macrosiphon. The sequence continues at coordinate 116,694,780 of JAYESA010000008.1, read as the reverse complement.
GTTTTGGGGAGAAATTAAGATTAGGGTTTCGGTGAACGAAGTACCATTTTTGGAACGACGAGTTGGAGATGACGGCGGCGGCGAATAAGGGACAAAAAACCCTAGAATCCTCCTGGTGTTACTTTATATAGTTTACTTTTTTCTACGGGGTTGCTGGAAAGTTACATTATTGCCCCCATTTAGATAATACGGGCTATCGGGTTCATGCCCGATTTAGGTTCGAAATATTAGTGGATAGTAAAAACCTTTTAGGGTCTGCTTGGTAACTATGTTTTCACCCGTTTAGGGGTTTTTTTGAACTGATCGTTTATGAAAATATCTGCTTGGTAATTTTTATGAGGCACTGGTTTTGGTCGACTAAAAAATCTTTCAAAATCGATGTAATGTAATTTTTGGTGGCTTTATAAACTTCTCAAATCGACAATTTTGAGGGATTTTATTATTTTATTTCATTTATTCTTGTAAAAAAAAAATCAGAACGTTATCCAGCATTGATTGGATTGGTTTAAAAGTCGGTACTTAAACCACTAAAAATCGGACATTTCATAACCGTTCATAACCAGTACTCTAAAAATACCTCATAACCGCTACTACCACAATTACCTAGCAAATTCTTACAAAAATTTTGAGTTGTCCCCCAATTGTTTTACCATAATGCAAGGTACACCCCTATTGAATTACCATAATGCATAAAATCTTTTACTTTTAACGAAATCGTCAATGACTAGCAGTCAACTTATTTGACCTACATAAATAAAAAGATAAATTTTTAGTTGCACCCTGTCACGCCCCGATCTCCCGCAGGCAAATCGGCCGTTCCCGCTAGGCGGGAATCACCCTCGCCAGCGCTCCCGCGGAACGATCGCTTGACCCATCCGGGCGTGATGCCGCACGAGCGTGAACCGCGTCCGTGCAAGGCCTTGATTCATTGGCTGGCGGTAAGAGTTCTAAGCCACAGAGTCGCACAGATTGTCCGAGTGCAGCGGAGTCATGAACGCATAGCGATTCGGTAACAAGTTCACTGAGTCGACAAATATAGCGGAAGCATTGAAACAAGTAAAGTAATATCTTTATTGATGTGAAACATGTATTACAGGCGGCGTATAGCCGAGATTACAAGTCGCTCAAGCCTCTCTCTCTGAAACAGTAAAAGCGTGCCAAGTGGCTACAACTGTGGAATGAATGTACAGGCGATGGTCAGGCGATGTTCACAACTTATGTCTTGTATATGCGCTTCAGTCCCGGATGCACCGTTGCAAGGCTTCAGAGGGAACTCCTGGCCTTAGCACGTACGAAGGAGGCGTCTGCACCGAACGAGGTTCTCCCGCACCCTGCATACAAACTGGTGGATTATCAGTACATTGAATGCACTGGTGGGGAAGCTACTCGCCCGCTCGACAAATCCAAACACGTAATACAGGTTTCGTGCACAACTATTAAGTTGTCTTTCTAGTTGCCTTAGGATCAGTTTTATGCAGACATTGAATAGCCTAACGTGTCGGGCAGTGCGCCGTGCGATGTTTGAGGAAACACGGCGAGACTTACCAACTTACCATCTCCTTCCCTGTCCAAGGCAAACATTGAGGCAAAACATGTTATTTCAAGCACGGACAAGTATAAGCATTCAGGGGCATAGCATATGCAAACACGAGGGTCGTTTAACATGATCGTTCAGGTGTTTAGTTGTTCTTGATGCGATGCAGTGACTCGCACGCGGATAGCCGCTAAGCGAGGATGACTTATCTATATGAACAGGAGTCGCTGGCATAGCCATAAAGGACGATAGTCACTGGCGGTAATGGTATGCAGCAAAGTACAAGGGGCGCTACATGCCATCCCGTCCAGCACAATGGACTATACAATACGGTTCAGTCACTGGAGAGAATGGATCTCGTCCAGCACAATGGACTGTACAATACGGTTCAGTCACTGGAGAGAATGGTATGCAACGAAAGAACAAGGAGCGCTGCATGCCATCTCGTCCAGCACAATGGACTGTACTATAACGTGAGTTCCATCCGGATCGGATCGGTCCCAGTGCCCCGGTGACCGTCCGTGGAACTATACCTCGTTTCCGAGTTGTCCGCGACATGCACTTTCTTTTGGGTCAATCAATTATCACGAAATACACGAGAACAAGAGTGCACTAGAACAAGAGAACACGAGTGCACACAAGAACACGAGTACAAGAGATACTTGAATCTGTACAGTGAATAACTTGCTTGATGCACTCCCCTGGTTCGGGGCTGCATGGTGACCTAACGGTCCTGGATACTTGCAGGGTCGATCATACACGGAACGACTACTAAGTAGTCTCCGGGAGTTGGATGAAAACACGACAACATTCAAGCAGACAAGCATGCATTTCTAGGTACATAAGCAGGCACGTTGCTCGGGCCCGAAGGTAGTCCGAGAGATAAAACCGCTAAGGGACTTAGCATGCGATGGTCTGAATATAAGCAGTATTTCATTTCCATGTTCTAGCAAGCAATACAAGTTGGGATTATTCCCTTAGCTAGGTGCATTGAATTTATTAGCATGCAGGAGGTGATTCACCTAGCGACTAGCATATATGATTCCAGATTTTTATGTGTGCTGGCTAAGCAAAGACAAGTTCACCGTAGCCACCCACTTTAGCGATGATTCGCTTCGGTAGAGCGATACGTCTGAGCGAGCCTCTGAAAGTCCAAGTCGGATTCCCGTAGGGACAAGTCTGGATATCCTTTGCTTCTTGATCGAGGCAAAGCGGGTCGGGACAGCTGCACGATTGCCGTTTGAGACGGCAGTCCGCTTGAGCGGAACGGGGTATTACATCCTACCCAACTTAGAAAAAGTCTCGTCCTCGAGACTTACTAAGGACAAGCAGTAATCTAGGGTTGAGGCAATCCTAGACAAGTCGTTGCACTTGTTCATTTGGATCTTCACTTGCACAAGCTTCGAAATCAGCATACCGCTTAGACTGGATCGTGCGCACCTTCGACATGCATTTCTAATGTGAACACGTCAACCAGCTTAGTGATAGCGAAGTCTCAGCACTCGAGTTTTACCTTTTCTTAAGTCTTGGATGGTGCACTAGTTCAAGGCGTCCCTCGAATAGATGCATTCAACCAAACTTAGGGTTAGTGAAAATCGGACAAGCTACTAGCGATACTCTCAAGGGTTCGCACAGGTTGGCATAAAGGCCACTCGCAACATAGCAGCAGACAAGCAAGCATATCATTCAAAACGTATTTTGAAAGTATTTAGACTTATTGTTGGAACATCCCATCGAGGCATTGAGAGAGAGCATGCACATAACCCACGAACGAGCTTTCGAAACAGAGATATCGAATCGAAGTCCAAAGGCGTAGAAGCCAGGCTCTGATACCAACATGTCACGCCCCGATCTCCCGCAGGCAAATCGGCCGTTCCCGCTAGGCGGGAATCACCCTCGCCAGCGCTCCCGCGGAACGATCGCTTGACCCATCCGGGCGTGATGCCGCACGAGCGTGAACCGCGCCCATGCAAGGCCTTGATTCATTGGCTGGCGGTAAGAGTTCTAAGCCACAGAGTCGCACAGATTGTCCGAGTGCAGCGGAGTCATGAACGCATAGCGATTCGGTAACAAGTTCACTGAGTCGACAAATATAGCGGAAGCATTGAAACAAGTAAAGTAATCTCTTTATTGATGTGAAACATGTATTACAGGCGGCGTATAGCCAAGATTACAAGTCGCTCAAGCCTCTCTCTCTGAAATAGTAAAAGCGTGCCAAGTGGCTACAACTGTGAAATAAATGTACAGGCGATGGTCAGGCGATGTTCATAACTTATGTCTTGTATATGCGCTTCAGTCCCGGACGCACCGTTGTAAGGCTTCAGAGGGAACTCCTGGCCTTAGCACGCACGAAGGAGGCATCCGCACCGAACGAGGTTCTCCCGCACCCTGTATACAAACTGGTGGATTATCAGTACATTGAATGCACTGGTGGGGAAGCTACTCGCCCGCTCGACAAATCCAAACACGTAATATAGGTTTCGTGCACAACTATTAAGTTGTCTTTCTAGTTGCCTTAGGATCAGTTTCATGCAGACATTGAATAGCCTAACGTGTCGGGCAGTGCGCCGTGCGATGTTTGAGGAAACACGGCGAGACTTACCAACTTACCATCTCCTTCCCTGTCCAAGGCAAACATTGAGGCAAAATATGTTATTTCAAGCACGGACAAGTATAAGCATTCAGGGGCATAGCATATGCAAACACGAGGGTCGTTTAACATGATCGTTCAGGTGTTTAGTTGTTCTTGATGCGATGCAGTGACTCGCACGCGGATAGCCGCTAAGCGAGGATGACTTATCTATATGAACAGGAGTCGCTGGCATAGCCATAAAGGACGATAGTCACTGGCGGTAATGGTATGCAGCAAAGTACAAGGGGTGCTACATGCTATCCCGTCCAGCACAATGGACTATACAATACGGTTCAGTCACTGGAGAGAATGGATCTCGTCCAGCACAATGGACTGTACAATACGGTTCAGTCACTAGAGAGAATGGTATGCAACGAAAGAACAAAGAGCGTTGCATGTCATCTCGTCCAGCATAATGGACTGTACTATAACGTGAGTTCCATCCGGATCGGATCGGTCCCAGTGCCCCGGTGACCGTCCGTGGAACTATACCTCGTTTTCGAGTTGTCCGCGACATGCACTTTCTTTTGGGTCAATCAATTATCACGAGATACACGAGAACAAGAGTGCACTAGAACAAGAGAACACGAGTGCACACAAGAACACGAGTACAAGAGATACTTGAATCTGAACAGTGAATAACTTGCTTGATGCACTCCCCTGGTTCGGGGCTGCGTGGTGACCTAACGGTCCTGGATACTTGCAGGGTCGATCATACACGGAACGACTACTAAGTAGTCTCCGGGAGTTGGATGAAAACACGGCAACATTCAAGCAGACAAGCATGCGTTTTTAGGTACATAAGCAGGCACGTTGCTCGGGCTCGAAGGTAGTCCGAGAGATGAAACCGCTAAGGGACTTAGCATGCGATGGTCTGAATATAAGCAGTATTTCATTTCCATGTTCTAGCAAGCAATAAAAGTTGGGATTATTCCCTTAGCTAGGTGCGTTGGATTTATTAGCATGTAGGAGGTGATTCACCTAGCGACTAGCATATATGATTCCAGATTTTTATGTGTGCTGGCTAAGTAAAGACAAGTTCACCGTAGCCACCCACCTTAGCGATGATTCGCTTCGGTAGAGCGATACGTCTGAGCGAGCCTCTGAAAGTCCAAGTCGGATTCCCGTAGGGACAAGTCTGGATATCCTTTGCTTCTTGATCGAGGCAAAGCGGGTCGGGACAGCTGCACGATTGCCGTTTGAGACGGCAGTCCGCTTGAGCGGAACGGGGTATTACACACCCCACTTATTTTATCATAATTAAATGTGCACTCCACTTAATTGAGGGTATTTTGGTCATAATTCAAGGTGTATCCCACTTATTTGAGAGTATTTTAATCATTTTTCGTTAAAAGTGAAAATTTTATGCATTATGGTAATTCGATGGGATACAAATTAAATTATGATAAAACAAGTGGGAGACAACTCAAAATTTCTCAAACCTTTATGTTGGATTTGAGATTGCTTATCATAGCTACTTCTACTTATGATTCTAAAAAACACTTTTAAAAGTTGTTTGATAACAAACGGTTCATCAAGAAATTTTCGAAAAATCAATTCAATTTCGAAATTAGGAATTTGTTGCTACTTTTTGAGAAGCATCAGCAATTCCAAACCAAGTCTTAGACTAGGTAGCTTTGCTATTGCATATATTGTCTACTTCAAAACGGTTCACTTGAGCCGTCTAAGTCGTATGTATATCATCATTAATTAATTATTTTTAAAAAAATTATATTATGTAAAAAATTATTGAAAAAAGTTAAATTTGTTATAAATAACATTACAATGATTCGAACTCAGCCAACCAAAGAGAATACCTCCCACCTTAACCACATGAGTTAGAAGAGATGTTTATTTATAATTAGTTAATAGTACGTACCTAACCATTTTCAAGATTCTTTATGAAAAGTAGAAATATATCCATAACTAATTATAATTAAAATATAATCAAATATATAATAAATTATAATTAAAATATAGAAATATATATAATAAATCTTAATTTAAATATATTTAAATAATTTTATATTAAATTTAGAAGAAGAAAATTATTTTACGTACATTGCACGTGAATTTACTAGTATTTTTTAAAAGCATATCCAAAAGTTGTTTGGTAAACAACTTATCAAAAAAAGATTTTAAAAATCTAGCTTAGTTTTGGACATCAAATAGGATGGTGTCAAAAGCTATTTGTCACGTCCCAGATCAAGAATATTGGAGAGCGGGGGAATGACTCAACTAACCGCATATTATGAAATACCGAAGTAACCCACAATGTGTTAAGGTCATCTAGAGACGAGATGGTGCATACTACAATCAAGTCTCCTAGGGTCAAGAACTTTTATATCTCAATTATTCAATCAAGTAGGAATAACATAGAACGTTTCATAATAAGTTATAAGGCGTCCCAAATGCCATATCAGAAGGTTCTAGAGTTCTAGCAATACAAGTTGATATGCCAGATACACAATCAAAAGTATACATGACAGTGAGTCAGCTGCAGTCTGAGTATATATACAGTCATGTAGGAAACTAGTGTCCAGATTTATCGGCTAACAGGTGCCGGTTGGCTAAACGCCCAAAAGAATATAGTTTATAAAAAACGAGCAATGAAACAAGAAACTCACTCGTGACCCTCAGCAGCCATCATTCTGGTGCGTGCCATCAGTAAGGGAGAAGTAAGCTTGATCCTCCAGTGCTGGCTCTAAACCTAGCCATACAAAACCAGTGGGGTCAGACCCCAAATAGCAAGTACCACAAAGGAAGTACGAAATGAAGAAACAAAACCTATTATATAGCATGAGATGCATGAGCCAACAATCAATGGCATATATCCCATCCACGACATGATACGATACCCCTCCACCTAACAAGGACAGGAAGTGCCTTATCATATCAAGATAGAATACGTCTCTTGATTATGATCGAGCTAAAATATTCTGCGTTGTTGTTTCGGTCCACAGTTTATCGTAACACAACAGCGTAATCCAACAATCAAACAAGGACATGAGTTGAACTATCATGCCACAACAGCCTGTGTCCCTAATTACGTGCAACATAAGTTACAATACACAAGCAGAGATACAATAAAGAGAAATAATATATCTTCAGTCCATGAAGTATCGTAATACAATGACGTAACCCACAACCAAACAAGGACATATGTTAAATCATAATGCCACGATAGCCTACTTTTCTAGCTAGGCACCTATATAAGCAAATTAGACGACCAATAATTTAATACAGCTTGATATGTGATCTCTGGGTTATCCCAGTAATGTAATATATGAGTATCCTCAGATCGTGCCATATTCGAACAAGGCTGGCTGAACCAATGATATATACGCAAGAATATATGTAAATGATGCACCAGTCCCTTGCAAGGGCCCTGAGCTCATTAATTATCAGTAATAGTTTCATACTTTCTATAGAAAAGATACTAGATCGATCTTATAATTAAATCAGATACTACACTCCACTAGTGCAGATGATATATAGTATCTGTAGTGGGCAATATTTACTCCCAGCTAATTTAGGGTGGTTCGACATGCACGATCTCGAGATAATGTTCCCTCCCAATGCTCTATAATTAAGTTGCCTAGTTAACCCTAGGTTAGTTAGAATCTTATATCGTGGTCATATGAATATTCCTTCTTAGATGTTGTACCTTAAGTACGGGCACTCTTGATACAAATACATATTGTCACTCGAAAGTTAAATCTAGATTCATCCTAGTGTGATACAATAATCAATACTATCTAGCCATGGCTAAAGTCACTGTCCAACTACCAGATCCGTGCATGAAAATAATAACATATATCATATAGCAAGAGTATGTGGCACGATGGCTCAATATATATATATATATATATATATATATATATATATATATATATATATATATATATATATATATATATATATATATATCAAGTATCACTTTCGGTGCGATCATGTGTATCAGCATGGATACAATAGTCAGGGCAGGAACAAGTTCTAGTATCTAGATCAAGGACAATTTATCAGATAACAATTTATTCAGGACATGATAGTTTAATACTGGTCATATAATTTTTTACTTTATTATATCGATGAATGAGAATAAGAGTAGTATGGGAACCCATCGAGATTAGATTCACAACCCTTAAACCAAACAAGGACCGGGTTGCAAAATGTCACCCGAGTTGAACTACGCCTCTTAATAAGGTGATCAAGGAAAAATAAACTAATTAGCAAGTAAAATAACAAGTGCATATAGGGCCACATCTATAGGGATCAACGTGTGCAGAAAATAGTAGGCGCACAAACGAACAAAACTAGATTATGGTGCACAAACAAACAAAACTGGGATTGGCGCACAAACGACCAAAACTAGGTTGGTGCACAAATGACCAAAACTAGGTTGGCTCACAAACGACCAAAACTAGGTTGGCGCATTTTCGTAAGAAAGCGTGCGAGCTACAAAGGGTGGCGCACTTTGTCAAGTTGACCAACACGGCGCACTTGACAAAAGTGTGCGGGCAAGAATAAAGCACATTTTCAGGGAAAGTGTGCGAGCAAGCTACCTACAAGACAAAACACACAATCCGAGGTTAAAGCTCGACAGTCGAGAAAGTCGTCAATCGAGGAGCACACAAATCAATAACATAGAAATCGAGAAACCAACCCAAGTTTTGTCCCTCAGGAAACGAAGAGAAAAAAGTGCACGAGCTACCAAACGTAAGCAAAGTGCGCCGGCTGATAAAACATAGGAAAAGTGCGCCTGTCATGCCCCAGTCCCAAAATACGTAGGACTAGGAATACGCAATATGCCAGCCGTATGTATACAATAACTCCAATGTGTTGGATGATCATAACACATGCGTACACTGTACATGAATATCAAATCCACAAGTGGTAATATACTGTCAACACAAGTCACATGCAATCTATATCTCATCCACAGCATAATAAAGAAATAGGAAATAAATAACTGAATCTCAAATATGAAGTATCAAAGAATGATAGTCGGATGAAAATAAATCCACTGCCAATCGACTATACTAAAAACTACTAAATGAGAGAAGAGATCAAACTCTAATATAAAATAAATGTCATAAAGGAAATAGCAACTAGAATATCCATCAGCTGCGATGAATCAGGGGTACTCTGAAGGTAAGATCTCCTCAGTCTGGTATGAAGCATCAGGTCCGGGTTCGTACTCCTGTGGATAATCCTACTCGTCTATACCTGGAAAGCGACCAGGTCCTCAGAGGGACGTAACAAGATACATAGAAGCATGTCAATAAAGTACTGAAAATAAACATCCAAAGGGTCGCCTAACCATCTATGTGAATGCACTTTGAGAACAACTTTCCAACATGTAGGCTATCTGGCTAAAATGGGATTGGCATGATTCTTCCGGAGAATCAGGGGCCTATAAAGCATGACGCCTTTTGAACGTCAGAAGCCGCCTGATAATAATAATAATAATATATGGTCATCATGACCGCGCATCTCCGGCGGAGCGTACGGTTTACACAAGGAAAGTGCAAAGGAGTCCAAACGCCTTACTTGTTGTCCTCCCCACCCCATGCTCTAAGCATGTCATATCCATGACACGATGATACCTCTAATAATTGTTAAGGCTTCTAATAATGCAAATTCTATCAGTAGTTATCCCTATCCGTCGCACGTCCCATACGTACCAGTGGCCAACCGAGTACGCAAGTCTGTGTCCTACATGAGACTCACACTCGTGTAACAACTGTGTCATAGCCAATGAAACATAAGAATGCCTCATGATAATGAGGTGGTCCCATAAAACTAGGTCGATATGCATATATAATAAAAACAGAATACGACGCCACCATCGTTGCACCCAAGTTATTCTTGGAAGCACAGTTTATATAACAGTTAAAATATATGAACTAAATGAAAGAAATAAAATGCATGCACCATATGTTATATAAATCACAGTACAATAGCAAGGTATACTTGCCTGACAAGCAATCTACGTAGTGTAAGCATCCAAACGTCAAGTACACAGGACCAGAAACTATAGCCTTCGAATAAACATCTCTGGATGCTAAAATAAATATTACCAACGTTCCCGGAATCAGCAAGATAGCTAGAAAATACTACCCTTTCGTCCAATTTGGACACAGGGGCAAAACGGTAATTTTGGATCAAAGTGGGGTCCATATGTGGGTCACTTTGCACTAAAATGCGTGTTAGAGGTAAAGGTCTCTAAATGGGACAAATTATAGGTCAAACAAATTCTAAATGTTAATACGAACTCAACGGTATGTTCAATTTTGGATTCCGGTGAACCGAACACAAATTCGCCCTTAAAGTCAACCGTAGGGCCCGTAAATAGGTGCTTTGGTCAACTTTCTCAAAATCACGTAAAATTTGGGTCACAGGACCAACGTGATACCACGAATCCAATGGCGCAAGTTTTATCACATCCCGACGAGCGTACACGATATGATGTGGTATTTTGCAAAAGTCGCGATACGAGAACTTTTTACGGATACGGGGTGATTCCAACGCGCACACATGTCCGAAGCAGTTTTCGTGAAAGCCCACACGTTAGGACATACCATACGCGCCTTTTGGTATAATTTGTATGTGACGTGGCAGTCCCGTTTGGCGGGGCACGCTCCGTATCACAAATTCTAATATTTTAAAAATAAGTTTTTCTCAGTTTTTAACCTAATTCATCTCTGATTTTAACACAAAATAAAATAAACTAATTAACAGAGAATGATCTCGGTTATATAGATTTCATATAGCAAAAAGTATATTTAAATTTGGAGGTATATGGTGGAAGATATCAGTCTCTAAACATAGGTCGTTGGAGCAGTTATAGCAGTTTAAAATATATGGTTTTTCCTCAACTTGGCTTCAATTTCTACCTAGTGTTTAATGCTATTCGATGGAAACTAATTAACAGAGTTGAGAGGGGGATAGGTTGTGATCATACTGGCGAAGACGGATTCGAAAATGATCGAGAGACGAGGCAAAAAATGGCGCTTGAAGTAGGGGTCGTCACTGCCTGGTGCTGCGGATGCTTGCGCGGTTGCGCGGGCGACGTTGACGTGGTCGGCGGTGCTGTGTTCCGGTGATCGAAGGTCGGCGGCGGTAGGCGTAGGTGACATCGGTTATTAGATTAGGGTTAGGGTTTAGGATATGATGTATATATATAGAGAAGGAGGGGGTGCGGGATGTGAAGGGGGCCGCGGGCGGTGTGTTACTGGGAGCGGGTGGATTAGGCCACGCTCCATACAAGTAGTATTTCCATAGCTTTAGAGCAAAGATGACTGCTGCCAACTCCAAGTCATGGGTAGGGTAATTCTTCTCATGCGGACGTAATTTCCTGGAAGCACATGCAATCACCTTCCCGTTCTGTTGTAACACAAATCCCAAATCCTTACCCGAAGCATCAATATATATAGAAAATTATCATGTTCCTGATGGCAACGTCAATATTGGAGCTGTAGTCGATCTCTTCTTCAGTTCCTCAAATATGGCCTGACACTACTCTGTCCAGACGAACTCTATGTCATTCCTGGTCAACCTAGTCATTGGCTCTGTAATCCTGGAAAAATCCTGAATAAATATCCGATAATATCCTGCCAATCCAAGAAAGCTCCTGATCTTTGCCACTGAACTCGGGGTAGACCACGACTCAACTGTTGATATCTTCTTCGGGTCTACTGAGATTCTGTCTCCTGCAATCACATGTCCGAGGAATTCAACCTTATCAAGGAAGAACTCACACTTGGAAAGCTTGCCATACAGCTTCTCCTTCCCGAGGGTCTCTAGAACTATCCTCAGGTGTTCCTTGTGCTCCTCCGGGGTCTTCGAATAAATCAATATATCATCAATAAATACCACCACAAACTAATCTAGGTACTGATGAAACACCTTATTCATCAGGTTCATGAATATTGTCGGAGCATTGGTCAATCCAAACGGTATCACCAAGAACTCAACCTGCCCATACCGAGTCCTGAAAGCTATCTTTGGAATGTCATCCTTCTTCACTTTCACCTGATGGGACCCCAACCTCAAGTCTATCTTTAAGAATACCTTCGCTCCACTCAACTGATCAAACAAATCATTAATTCGTGGCAACAGATATTTATTCTTGATAGTAAGGTTGTTGAGAGCCATGTAGTCGATACACATATGTACCAACCCATCTTTCTTTGATACAAACAATATCGGAGAACCCCACGGTGATGAACTAGATCTGATAAAGCATTTATCCTGCAACTCATCCACCTGCTTCTTCAGCTCTGCCAGTTCACTATTGTTAAACCTATAGATATGTTGTGATATCGGCTCTGCTCTTGGCACCAAATCTATAGAGAACTCAATATCTCGATCTGGTGGTAAACCTGACAACTCCTCCGGAAAGACATCTATAAATTCTACAATCAAAGGATGTGGCATCTCTTATTTTTCCACCGAAGCTCCACAGAAGACTCCCTCACTTTACCCCGTTGCTCCTCTGGCGAACTCAAACTCTGGCTCTCCTGGTGGCTGAAATAAAACTATGCCTCCATGACAATTGATACTAGTATGGTGCATACTCAACCAATCCATCCCGAGTACAATATCATAGCTCGAAAGTGGCATTACGAGTAGACATGTGCTTAACTCTCGCCCTCCCAGAGAAACTGTCCGATCCTTGCAAACATCACTGACCAGGATAATGCCACCCTCGGTCGGGATCTTGCAAGTCCTCGCCAACAGTTCAGTCTCAAAACGACGCTTCAAAGAAAAGATACAGATACAAAGCTACGCGAAGCACCAAAATCAAATAAAGCATGAGCTAAAAGAGAATCAAGTAAGACTAAATCTGAGATAACATCTCCGACTGGCTCCTCCTCCTCGACCGTCATGGCGAAAGCTCGCCCCTGATGCTGAGCACCTCTCTGTTGGTGCTGGTGCTGAGCGAACCGCTGTTGCTGTGTCGGTAACGGATGTCCCCTCCTCGGTCCCGCTGGTGGTCTCGCGGGTGCTCTCTGTGCTTGGCCTCCGTCCTGACCTACTCGAACAGGAGCTAGAACACAATCTCGCAACTGGTGGCCTGCCTTCCCACAAAAGAGACACACCCCAAGCCTCTTCCTACAGATCTCATGTGTATGTCCCATCTGTAAACCCTCTCACCCAAAAATAGGTATCCTGTGTGTATTTTGTATTTCTTGTATTTGTTTTAGGTTATTTTTCAAATCAATTAAAATCTAATAATTTAATTAGGACACTTTACCGTGGTTTGGACATTAATAATAGGATAGCCCCAAAACCTGTATCGCCCATCATAGAAAGTAGCCTACACAGGAGACACTACCTGTAGGATCTTCTCGTGGCATAGGAATTCGATCCCTTGATATTTGTATGACATTAGTGTAACAACCCTAGATTAAGTGTTAAGTATTTAGATATTATATATGTTCTTTAATTATGGTTATTTTTCAACCCCAACTTCCTACAATTAGCATCACATAATTCTCCATGCCAAATTAGGTAAATTCCTTTTTTGTAAGATTGCATATTATTTACTATTACCTATTTTGTGGATAACCATTTAATTAATTACTTAGTTAATTAGATGATATAATTATTTGATTTATATAACTAGATAAATATCTAATTATTAATTACAAAATATTTCATAAAATATTCTGGGTGTAGTATTTTATTAAATCTTTACAAAGTAAATTTTTAGAATTTATTTAGGGTGCAAATAATATTTTTGGGATTTTAACCCCATCTATATATAAATATATATATATGTTAATAAATATATAGTTATAAATAATAATAATAATAATAGAAAATAAAACAAAACAAAATAAGACAAAACAAAAAGAAAAGAAAAGAAAAGAAAAAGAAAAAGAAAAAGAAAAAGAAAAAGAAACCTAATCCTATACTAAAACCTAACAAAACCCATCCTAATAACTACCCCCCAGACCACAGCAACCCGCGCCCAGGCTTCTTTCCCCTACCTATATATATATATATATATATATATATATATATATATATATATATATATATATATATATATATATATATATATATATAATCTTCCAAACCCTAACCCTAATCTCTCAAACCTTAACCATACCCCAGCCCCGACGACCTCCGGCCGACCACCCTGACGCCGCCGCCCGCTCCGCAGCCGCCGCCGCCGACTGCCGTCCGCCCGCCGCGTACACGCGTAGTGCACAGCAGCACAGTTTTGTACCATCTTCAAGGTAATATATCTTCTCCATCTTTGATTTTTTTGCGAGCGGTTTGTCCGTGTACGTTCACAACCTAATCCTATAGGATTTTCATTCAAGCGGGATAATTTTTTGTGCCCTATATTGGTAAAAAATTTGACCGGAAAATGGCCGAAAAACTGACCAAAAACAGTCCGGAAACTTCAACCCAAACCCCCATGTTCACGCCCAATTTGCTATCAACCTGTTTAATATTTTCAAAAACTAATTGAATAGTTTTTTGCTCAATATAATCGACTATTTTTCTGTTCTTTTATTTTTTATTAATTTATTATATGTGTTAAATTATTCGACCTCCAAAATGACCAAAAACTTATTATTTTAAAACTAAATTTTGTGATACGGAGTGCGTCCCGCCAAACGGGACCGCCTCATCGCGTACAAATTATACCAAAAGTCGCGTATTGTATGTCCTGACATGTGGGCTTTCACAGAAACTGATTCGGACGTGTATGCGCGTCGGAATCAACCTATATCCGTAAAAGTCCCCGTATCGTAACTTTTGTAAAACACCATCCCATTTTGTGTACGCTCGTCAGAATATGATGAAACTTGCGCCATTAGATTCATGGTATCACGCTGGTCCTGTGACCCAAGTTTTACGCGATTTTGAGACAGTTGACCAAGCCGTCTATTCGCGGGCCCCACGGTTGACTTTAAGGGAAAATTTGTGATCGGCTCACCGGAATCCGAAATTGGACATATGTTGAGTAATTATCGTCGTTTAGAATTTGTTTGACCTATAATTTGTTCCATTTAGAGATTTTTACCTCTGACACGCATTTCCGAGCAAAGTGGGCCACATATGGACCCCGCTTTGACCCAAAATTACTATTTTGTCCCTGTGTCCAAATCGGACGAAAGGGTAGTATTTTCTAGCTATATCGCTTATTCTGGGAACGTTGGTGATGTTTATTTCAGCATCCGGAGACGTTCATTCTGGTGCCATAGTTCTGATTCCTTGTGCTTGACGTATGGACGCTTACACTTCGCAACTTTCTTGCTAGGCAAGATACCTTGCCAAATTACTTATAGTACTTTGCATGCTTATCATATGTTTATATATTCATTATATATATGTTTTTTTCAGTCATAATTATATACTATATATATGTTGACACACACTTGACACATAGTATCATGGGAGGGGAGGACAATTAGTCGGCGTATGGGCTATATCCACTATGGTAAACCGTAGTAACTAGCACACACTATGGTAGTTATGTCGCACTGGTCGCTACCCTCGCGGTATGACGGCTTTTGATGTTCATGGACGTGTGTGTGAGTTATGAGATTAGATAGAGTAGCCTACTCATGCCTGTAAACCCCCTGATTTTCAAAGATTTTTTAATTATTGTTAATTAATATTAAAATATTATGGAAATAATATTTTCTGGTGTAAAATAAAAAACTAGACATAGGGAAATTTTTCGAGAATTTATTGGACCCCAGAAGCATTTTTAAAGCCCTAAAAACTAATTTATATTTAAACCGAATTAAACCCTGAATTTGAACCCGATTTATTTGGAAATAAACCAAACTGAACCGTGGTGAACCGAACCGGACCAAACCCAGCCCTTAACGGGTTGGGTCAGATCCGAATCGAACCCGACCCGGACCCGTTAACCCTAACCGAAACCCTAATCCTAATCTTACCCGGAAACACTGTTCCGGCGCCCTATATATCATCTCGAAACCCACGCTCCGTCGGCCGCAACCCTAGCCATCTCTTTCTCCTCCACTCGCAGCGCCGCTCTGACGAACTCCTCGACCGCCCTGAACCCTAGCCCTAGACTTCCTCCTCCTCCAGATTTCCCCCGACCACCGCCTGACCTCGAGCCCCCACCACCTGTCGACCTCTCCTCCGCCTAGCCACGCTCCGCCTGTCACCCCGATTCCACCGTCGTCGATCCCCCGATGAGCTCCACCACCCTCCAGCCTCCCCAAAGCCCTCGACCCCATCCCCGACGCACAGCCCGACCATCTCCACTATCTCCTCCGCCCTCGCCACCCTGACTCGACCGGACCCCGTCGACGACCCGCTGCCCTAGTCTGGGACACGGCTAACCCGGATACAGCAGCTCTCAGACCGGACACAGCAGCGTCTGAACCCCAGACACAGCACAGTGGACACAGTGCCGCGTCGCAGTGTCGTGTCAACCCGGACACGAGAAAACCTCGTTCCACGGAGCCCAGTTCAGGTAACCCGTTCTCTCTCCTCGTTGCTCCATTTTCCGTTCTGTCAGTTGTGATGCGTAGGCTGTGTAACCCTCTCGATGCCCGTGCAACCCGCTCGGTGTGTCGCGTCCTGTGGCGATCGCAAACCGCAATCCAAAAACAGGAAAAATGACATCCCGTTTTTACCCGGAACTGAGTACGCCCCGCCAAACGGGACAACTTAGTCGCGCGCGGTCTTCACCGAAAGGTGCGCCCCGTTGATACGGACGTGCGAAATTTCGCAAAAGTTGATTTGGATGTGCGTGCACACCGGAATCAACGTGTATCCGCTGACAATGCCCCGTATCCGCCTGTTCTGGAACACATCGTAACTTTGTGTACACACGTCGGATCGAAACAAAACTTGCGCCATCGAACTCATAGTAATACGCTGATCATGTGACCCAAGTGGTTCGATTCTGAGAACGTTGACCAAAATTGCGTATTGTGGGCCCCACGGCTCTACTTGACGGGCGATTTTGTGATCGGCTCATTGAAATCCAATTCTGGAAGTTCCGTTGGGTTCGTATCATCGTTCTGGACTTATTGACACTAAGTTGGACGAATTTGGAGACCATTGGTTCTGACACATTTTTCGATACGAAGCGGGCCACACGTGGACCCTACTTTGACCCAAAATTACCGTTTTGCCCCTGTGTCCAAATTGGACGAAAGGAAAGTGTTTTTTTTAGCTATTTTGCTTATTCTAGGAACGTTGGTGATATCTATTTTAGCATCCGAAGATATTTGTTCTGAGGCCGTAGCTTCTGATCCTGTGTGCTTGACTTTTGGACAGTACACCTTGCAGCTTTCTTACCAGGCAAGATACCTTGCCAAATTGCTTACAGTATTTTGCATGCTTAGTATATTTCTGTATATTTATTTCATTTTTGTATATTTATTGCATGTGTAGTTCCTTTCTGTCATTACTATATATTAGATATGTTGACACACACATGACACTTAGTATCATCGAGGACAATCATTAGGCGTATGGGCTTTTAACCACTCTGGTAAACCGTAGTAACTAGCACGCACTATGGTGGTCGTGTCCGATGGTCGCTACCCCCGAGGTATGTCGATTGATGGAGTCCGAGGGTCGCTACCCCAGAGGTATGTCGGCTGATGATGTCCACTGACGAGTGCATGAGTTGTGAGGATTAGATCGAGTAGCCTACCCTTGCCCATACACTAAAAAGTTGTCCTCATTTATATTCATATAGATTGTCTTGTACAGCGTACTTATTTATTTTCAAATTATATGCATGTTTACTGTATTCAAATTGGCTTACTTTTCTGTATCTTGTTACGTCCCTCTGAGGACCTGGTCCTCTGCCAGGTGTATCTATTCTTGAGTATTTGCAGGAGCGCAGATTTGGATGGTTATATATATTTCGTGGATGTCCTCTCTTCGAGCCCGTGATTGTTAGCTGGTATTCTTATATAGTATTGTTGTGTTGTACTTATATTGTATTTGCTCTTATATTCGAGTTGGTAGTGAATTTGTTTCCATCCAACTATCATCCTTAGATACTTATGTTGAGATCAAGTTATATAGATACTGGTTATTCATTTATATTGATTTTCTGTGGATGAGATTTAGATTGTACCCTGTGACTTGTGATACATTTTATACCACTTGTGGATTGATATTTATATTACAGCGTACGCATGGAATATGGTTTCCATATATTGGAGTTGCCATATCCATGCGGGTGACATGCTTACGTGTTCCTAGTCCTACGTATTTTGGGACTAGGGCGTGACATGTTTTTGTAGTGGCCCATGCAGGTCAAGAGCATATTGTTTCAGTTACATTACTGTACCGAGCAAGCCTGCAAATAGGATTAGAGTATAGGATCTCATCCATATTTGACTATGATTCATCTTCCTCCTATCTGTTCTATCTGAATAATTGCATCCTGCTTGATTCCTGTACTTCCCTAATAGTTCTTTGAGTATAGTCTTCTGCTAGAAGATAGGAACCCTTGTTATTAGGATGATAATTATGGTAGCACACCTATTAAGAATACAACGAGAATATAGACACACCACTAAGTGAGAATATCTAGTGAACCCTAGAATTCCTTATATATAAATTGGTTTACCCTTACCCCTTGATGCATTATGAAGACTTGAGAGTAGTATAGACGCTACTAGTGTTAGTTAAAAGTTTACCATAATGTTTGACCCTAGTATTGAGGAACCAATAGAAAACCAAAAATTGAAATTTAGGACTGAACCTGACCTTCATAGTTAGATAGTATTGGAGAATTATAAACTTAGATCATTGTCTTATTATTAGTAGACAACACCTTCGGAAGCCTAGAGGAATGTAATCAAACACTTTTTTCTTGATCATGCCTCGAACATAGCAACTAGCATACCACCCCCTTAGAGAACCATGATGCTATCTAGAGCCCTCTATTTTAATTTCATACATTGCTCCTCTGCGACCATAGCACTCGCTAGTGTGCGACGACTGATTACGTTTCTTCTCTTCATCTTTCAATTCGTGCCATCTGACACCTCTAATTATAGACCAAGTGATTATATTCTATGATAGGATATATAGTTTGCTAAAGTTATAGTTCTAATCTTGAATTTTGAATTGTGTGTCTTGTAGTTAGAACCTGATAGTTGAGTTGTTCAGTTAGATTATGATGATTACCCCTAGTTGTAGATCCCGTAATTGTACCCCCACCTCGATACAAGTTGTATTCCCTTTCCCTTGAGACTAGTAACCTTTCCATTCTTAATGTTGGCACATGTTCTATGAGCACTATGATTAAGATTTAAGGTGACCCTTACCTATATAATGCAATAAGAGACTCTAATAAGTACCAAGATCTTTCCTCATATACCCTAATAAGAGTTTCTGTTTTATTTACATGTGCAAGATTATTTTGCAGGATCCTCTTAAGACTGTCACAGTATTAGTTTAATTCTTTTAAGTTGGGTAGTATGCCTCACAACCTAGTATCACATAGTCCACTTGACCCATCGAGGTAGTGTAACTGAATGACATTAATTGTATGCTAGCATAAGACGATAGTGTTTATTCAGACAATAGAATTTAGAGGTCCATGCCCCAATTTGGTCGACTAGCGACTTAGACAAGGAGTTGTATGACAACTGTGGAGATTGTATAGTCTTAACTTCTTGTGGACTTGAAATATGTTGTGACTTCTTCCATCATGATCTAGCGCATTTATATTTCATATACTACCTTGACTTATGCTGCTATTTTATAGCCTAGTTTTGCAAGCTTATTCTTTATCGAGCTTGTTCATGACATATGTATTATTGGGGAGGCCCACAATAATATATTTCAAAATCAGTGTATTACGGTCTGATCAACCATAGTGCGCTTGATTCGTCCTTCGCAATAATACTTTACGTGGATTGAGATATATAGTTGACTAGTAGACACCTGTACTTGCCCTCTAGATATGTCTGAGCAGATCGTATCGGTTACATAACTGTACTAATACGAGCATATGAATAGAAATTACCAAAATAGGATTTCAATCCAGAATTGCCTTGACAATTTCCATTTGAATTCTTTAAACGCCTTGATTCCGATACTTCTATTCTATTACCTCTCCCTTGGACTCTTCATTATTGATCTCCGTCTTCCCTTATTTCGAAAAGACGAAACCACTTGCTTAGTATAAGTTTGATACACAGAGAGTACTAGATATATCCCATAGGCCGATCACATACTTGAGGATTATTCTTTTGTAATTAAGGGCTTATCATAGATGTCATGTTTGGTGTTAAAAACTTTGAGGATTAAATAATTTAGAGCATAGCTTTCTTAGATGTATAGCCTTAGATGATAGATGGGTAAATTCTAAGTTGGGTAGAAACTGCAATGTTAACTTAAGGAGAATTCTTTAGACTGTAATCAAGTGAGGTTAGATAGAGAAACCCTACCCTAGTTTAATTTCGAGGACGAAATTGTTTTAAGTTGGGTAGATTGTAAACCCCCTAATTTTCAAGGATTTTTTAATTATTATTAATTAATATTAAAATATTATAAAAATAATATTTTTTGGTATAAAATAAAAAACTAGACATAGGATAATTTTTTGGGAATTTATAGGACCCCAGAAGTATTTTTAAAGCCCTAAAAACTAATTTATATTTAAACCGAATTAAACCCTGAATTTGAATCCGGTTTATTTGGAAATAAACCAAACCGAACTGTGGTGAACCGAACCGGACTAAACCCAGCCCTTAACGGGTCGGGTCGGATCCGAATCGAACCCGACCCGGACCCGTTAACCCTAACCGAAACCCTAATCCTAATCTTACCCGGAAACACTGTTCCGGCGCCCTATATATCATCTCGAAACCCACGCTCCACCGGCCGCAACCCTAGCCATCTCCTTCTCCTCCACTCGCAGCGCCGCTCCGACGAACTCCTCGACCGCCCTGAACCCTAGCCCTCGACTTCCTCCTCCTCCAGATTTTCCCCGACCACCGCCTGACCTCGAGCCTCCACCACATGTCGACCTCTCCTCCGCCTAGCCACGCTCCGCCTGTCACCCCGACTCCACCGTCGTCGATCCCCCGACGAGCTCTACCACCCTCCAGCCTCCCCAAAGCCCTCGACCCCGTCCTCGACCCACAGCCCGACCATCTCCTCTGCCCTCGCCACCCTGACTCGACCGGACCCCGTCGACGACCCGCTGCCCTAGCCCTGGACACGGCTGACCCGGACACAGCAGCTCTCAGAATGGACACAACAGCGTCTGAACCCCGGACACAGCACAGTGGATACAGCGCCGCGTCGCAGTGTCGTGTCAACCCGGACACGAGAAAACCTCGTTCCAAGGAGCCCTGTTCAGGTAACCCGTTCTCTCTCCTCGTTGCTCCATTTTTTGTTCTGTCAGTTGTGACGCGTAGGCTGTGTAACCCTCTTGATGCCCGTGCAACCCGCTCGGTGCATCGTGTCCTGTGGCGATCGCAAACCGCGATCCAAAAATAGGAAAAATGATACCCCATTTTCACCCGGAACTGAGTACGCTCCGCCAAACGGGACGACTTAGTCGCGCGCGGTCTTCACTAAAAGGTGTGCGCCATTGATACGGACATGCAAGATTTTGCAGAAGTTGATTTGGATGTGCGTGCACACCGGAATCAACGCGTATCCGCCGACAATGCCCCGTATCTGCCTGTTCTAGAATACGTCATAACTTTGTGTACACACGTCAGATCAAAACAAAACTTGCGCCATCAGACTCGTAGTAATACGCTGGTCCTGTGACCCAAGTTTGGTTCGATTCTGAGAACGTTGACCGAAATCGCGTATCGTGGGCCCTACGGCTCCACTTGATGGGCGATTTTGTGATCGGCTCATCTGAATCCAATTCTAAAAGTTCTGTTGGGTTCGTATCATCGTTCTGGACCTGTTGACACTAAGTTGGACAAATTTGGAGACCATTGGTTTTGACAAGTTTTTCGGTACAAAGCGGGCCACACGTGGACCCCACTTTGACCCAAAATTACCGTTTTGCCCCTGTGTCCAAATTGGACGAAAGGGAAGTATTTTTTTAGCTATTTTGCTTATTCTGGGAATATTGGTGATATCTATTTCAGCATCCGGAGATATTTGTTCTGAGGCCGTAGCTTCTGATCCTGTGTGCTTGACTTCTGGACAGTACACCTTGCAGCTTTCTTACCAGGCAAGATTTCTTGCCAAATTTCTTACAGTATTTTGCCTGCTTAGTATATTTCTGTATATTTATTTTATTTTTGTATATTTATTGAATGTGTAGTTCCTTTCTGTCATTACTATATATTAGATATGTTGACACACACATGACACTTAGTATCATCGAGGACAATCATTAGGCGTATGGGCTTTTAACTACTCTGGTAAACCGTAGTAATTAGCACGCACTATGGTGGTCGTGTCCGATGGTCGCTACCCCCGAGGTATGTCGATTGATGGAGTCCGAGGGTCGCTACCCCAGAGGTATGTCGGCTGATGATGTCCACTGACGAGTGCATGAGTTGTGAGGATTAGATCGAGTAGCCTACCCTTGCCCATACGCCGAAAAGTTGTCCTCATTTATATTCATATAGATTGTCTTGTACAGCGTACTTATTTATTTTCAAATTATATGCATGTTTACTGTATTCAAATTGGCTCGCTTTTCTGTATCTTGTTACGTCCCTCTGAGGACCTGATCCTCTGCCAGGTGTATCTATTCTTGAGTATTTGCAGGAGCGCAGATTTGGATGGTTATATATGTTTCGTGGATGTCCTCTCTTCGAGCCCGTGATTGTTAGCTGATATTCTTATATGGTGTTGTTGTGTTGTACTTATATTGTATTTGCTCTTATATTCGAGTTGGTAGTGGATTTGTTTCCATCCAACTATCATCCTTAGATACTTATGTTGAGATCTAGTTATATAGATGCTGGTTATTCATTTATATTGATTTTCTGTGGATGAGATTTAGATTGTACCCTGTGACTTGTGATACATTTTATACCACTTGTGGATTGATATTCATATTACAGCGTACGTATGTGATATGGTTTTCATATATTGGAGTTGCCATATACATGCGGGTGACATGCTTACGTGTTCCTAGTCCTACGTATTTTGGGACTGGGGCGTGACAATGCCCATACGTCGAAATTTTTTCCTCATTATGCATATTCATATAGATTGTCTAGTACAACATACTTATATATTTTTTGTCTATTATGCATGTTTTACTTTATTCAATTGGCATACTTCTATGTATCTTGTTACGTCCCTCTGAGGACCTGGTCCCTTTTCAGGTGTAGACGATCTTGACTATTCGCAGAAGCACGGATCAGGACTTGCTACTTATCTCTCTTTCGAGGAGGTCTTCTCTTCGAGTCTCATTGTTTATTAGATGTAATTATTTTATTTCTCTTATATTCTAGC
The DNA here is from genome assembly GCA_036927795.1 of Iris macrosiphon. Taxonomy (NCBI): domain Eukaryota; kingdom Viridiplantae; phylum Streptophyta; class Magnoliopsida; order Asparagales; family Iridaceae; genus Iris; species Iris macrosiphon. The sequence continues at coordinate 116,671,183 of JAYESA010000008.1, read as the reverse complement.
TTGGTAGTGGATTTGTTTTCACCCAACTACTTGTTCTTATCAAGCATTTTATACTTGATTCAGTTATATAGTGATTGGTTATTTGATTCTATGGATGAGATCTAGTTATGCCCTTTGACTTGTGACAATATATATACCACATGTGAGTTAATATTTATAATACAGCGTACGTGTGTATTATGGTATCCATATATTAGAGTTGCCATATATAAACGGCTGGCATGCTAATGTATTCCTAGTCCTACGTATTTTAGGACTGGGGCGTGACACCATCTTTCCACAGTAAGTTCACTATAGGGAATGTTGGACTGGTCTCGGGGCCTGATGTGCCTGCTGTTATGGTGCTCGGAATGGTGCCTGAAACTGCTGTCTTGGCTGCTGCTGAAAGTGCCTCTATTGCTACTGATGAAAGTGAGGCCGCTTTGCTGGACCCGTACTACTACTAGCCCATGAATGATCTCTCATTTTCTTGGAGTCGAGCTCCAAATCATCCTCTTCCTGATGTGTCTCCGCTAGAATCTCCTCAAATATAGTGGTACGGTATTCACCAGTATGAGATTTAATCTTTCTGCTCAGACCTTTTCTGACTTTCGGGCCTTTCCTCGGGGATTCTACCCCTCCACGAAGCGACCCAATATGCAGTACTCCATTGCATACTCATCCACTGTCATACCTCCCTGGATGAGGTACTGAAACTGGCTCTCTAGAGATGTCAGAGCCACATCTGGGAAGAACTTTTTCTTGAAAAGCTCCTTAAAAGCTTTCCAAGTAAGACCCGCCGCTGAGATCCTGGGATCCGTCCTGAACCAAGTCAATGCGATGTCAAACATCATGCTTCTTGCAGTCTCTACCTAAAACCTCTCTGGAATCTGCATCAACTGCAGGTTCCTTTCAATATCTTCTATCCAATCATCAGCATAAATAATCTCCTTAGTGCCTTTAAAGTCCTTTGGCCCCATCCGCTTGAAGTCAATGATAGTCCCCGGCCTCGGCTGCTGTGGGGTGAGATGTGGTGGAGCTACCTGTGGCTGGACCAAGGAAACCCTCTTGACTGTGATAAGTGCTAGCTGGTAGGCATTCTCAATGCCCTGCCTCGTAACCTTTGAATGGCGCTGCTGGGCCTCTATCATCTGCTGAAAGAGCACAAATATCTGCGTCTGATCAACTACGGGTGGTAGAGGTAGAAGCTCCTCCGAGACTGTCGGTACTGTCCTCTGTACTTGAGGTAGAGAACCCCCAAAAGCTGTTATGGAAACGCCTACCTGGACCGGTGACGCGAACCTCTGAACTGAAGCTGCTGGAACAGTGTCTGCTGGTGCTGCCCTCAGAGGCGATGAAGTGACCGACATCGCTGATACTGCGCCTGAGTGCTGGAAACGTATCTTCGGAGGCATCCTGAAGATAGATTGAATAAAGGAATCAATATTGAGTAAGATACGGTATCATCAAGGAAGTACATAATTATTTAAAATAAAGTAAGCATTCAAACAGATAAGGATATGAAAACAGATATTTAGAAATCTTTCCTAGTTGTGATTGAGTATACTCTCAGCCTATATCCTATATCCTAAAGTAGGCTCGTAGCAGTATTTCAGACTAAGAGTACAACTACGATATTGCACTACTTGCGATCTCTTGAAGACCTGAATGGGCCACCACTAAAAATATGTCACAACCCGCACCCATAATAAGGGCACAAGTGGTGAACAACGCCCAGCCTACGCCGCATTATTGTTGGTAGAACGCTGTCTAGGGCAACATAACTATTTATACATCTCACACAATATATACCTAAGGTACCTATCATGCTATCTCAAATCCAAATGGAGGATAATATGACAAAATGGTAATGGTAAACAATACTCAATCACAAAAAAATATCTAGAGGAAGAATGGCACGATATGGGATAGAAGTAAAAGAAATGCTAGAGTCTCAATACAAGTCCAAACTCAACATAAGTCTCAAAATAATAATACATGCTATGAAGTCTAATAAAATATAACACAACTTATACTGAAAAGTCTAAGTCTCTCTAGCTGGTGGTACTATCTCAAGAGACTCTACGGGTACTAGCTCAACTGCCTCGCCATCTTGCGTCCCATAATATGTAGGACACCAGTCCTCTAATGAATCATCTGAAAAATATATCCAGTCAGGATTAGAACGAAGTACAACCTAATAGCAGTTCCAATAATTAAAAAAAAACTATGAAACAGCAATAAAAATAAATGATGGAAATAACTCACTACCATATTTCATGAGAAAGAGCATCATGGTAAATAATGGCAAAATATGAGAATAATATGGTGAGGAATACTGATGTAATAAACTAGAATAAAAGAAATAAAGTAATAAATGTTCCTTAAAATATTAGCAAAATATATGATCGGCTTGGGCCTAACACGGACTATATATAAAAGGTGAGCTAGCATGACCACACGTGAGTTGCATGATCTGCTAGCTATTGAAGGACCGTAAGGCAACTCTAGAGGGGGGTGAATAGAGTGCAGCGGAATAATCTACCAAATTAAAAATTAAGTAGAGTGAAGGAAGCTACTAACTAACAGTGTATATGCAAGACAATAATAAAATAAGAGTAAGAGTAAGAGAGAGAAAACGCAAACACCGCGATGTATACTGGTTTCCCTCTGAAAGGACTAGTCTAGTCCCGAGAACTCAATCTCGGAGTTTTATCCACTATAATCACCAATAGTAAATCACAAGCTTTGATCCGAAGACTTGCCACTTTTTTACACCACGAGATTTGAACTGAAGTCTCGCAACTTCATACACCACGAGTTTTGATCCTAAGGCTCGCAACTTCACACAGAACATGGCTTGATGAACCAAGCTCTTTACAACTCTGTAGACTTCTAGACTGAGACCGCACTTGGCATTAGAAGGCTGGGTGTTGATCTTGGAGATAAGAAAGTTTAGGCTCTGAGGATTTACTCACTATAGGATAGAAAGATTGAGAATGGTTGAGTGAGTAAGAATGTGGAAAATCAATCCTATTTATAGGGTAGTGGCAAACCGAATTCGGCCAGAGTTCGGTCAGGTATTAATTCAAAATTTGAACGTTGGGCCAAGAAATCAGAGATTGTGCAACTGGATATATTTGACTAAAATGTGTGATAGAGTTCGGTGTGAATTTGGGGCAAATTCGGTTTGAGTTCGGTTTACCTATTTTAGGTAGATCCATGTTTGTATGTGGACTAGTTTGGTAGATAGGTTCAAGATATATTTTGCCTGATTTCTGGGTGGATAGATTTTAGGCTATTTGGGTGGACTGAGTTGCTTTCTAGTTGTCAGTGCAACTTGACTTAATAAGTCCTAAACTCAAATAAAATATAAGATTATATATGAAAACTAAGAGCACTGATGACGCCAAATTTCTAAAATATTTGCTGACTTGAAGATGCTTTTTTTCCTTGACGGCAGTTGCCCAAAGATAACCAGATCTGGGAATCTGAATACCTTTCAGGGGCTTCGCCCCCGAACCCCCACGGGGGGCGTTGTACCCTCGACCTCCGTCCGCTGACCGGGCAGCGAAACCCCCGAGTGCGAGGCTCCAGATAAGTCGTAGGCGGTTGGACAAAATCTTCTGGTATAATGCCGTCTTTGGCTCATCGTCATATAGCATATGTCCATTGTTGATCTTGCTTATTGCTTTCTTCAAGTATATATTAGACGAGCTAGGAAATATAGAGAAGAAAATATTACATATCTAGACAATGTTGAGTTTAAGTAGAAGATATTATAATGATTGATCGATTACCATAATGGTAAACTTAATCGATTAGTTATATTCAAAAACTCAACATAAACATTGGGCCAACAATCTCTCCCTTTTTTTATTCTGGCAAATCAGTTAAGTTTAAGATATATATAATCGGTGCATATATCAAAATTAATAAGCACAAATCACTATACATATACTACTTAAACACATACTTACATACTTAAACTTACTTCTTTTCCGTTGACATGATCCAAAAGAAGCTCCCACATAAAAGGAAATAACTGATATTACCGAAGCTTGTACTTGTGCATAAGCTCCCCCGTAGTACATGAGACATTGGTGAATATGCACATATTTGACATATTTCTTCTCCTTAGTCAAAATATAAAGTGTATGGCTCCCCCGCAAACGAAGAATATATCATGAAGACAAGGTGAGTAAGATAAAGCATATAATATGATCATATAGTAAATTAGGAGTAAGTAGCTAGAATATCACCATATGTAGAATAATGACATGCATATCATAACCATATACTTACCAATTAGAAACTAGATACCAATTGTAGCAAACTAGATGCAATACATTAATATAGAAATAATGGGTAAAAATAATACAAGAGAAGCATAAATGAATATGCATATTTAGTCATATGCAAGAGATAATGAAACAACTTCTCTCAGATATCCCAATCATAGTCTAACATCCAATCATGTAGTAGAAAATAAAAAATGTATATCATTGCAGCTAGTCAGTCTAAACTCAAATTAAAACTAAGTGGCATAGTTTTGAAACAATTAGAAAAACTAAGTAGTGCTTACTAAAATTTATAGTGTCACAGTCTATACTAAAAGTTGTCAACTTTAAATTCAAGGAGTATGGCTCAGATTCACTGTTGTATTTTTCAATTGCAAATTATCATGACCCACACCCAGATATTTGGGCACGAGTACATTATTACGCCCAGCCTACAACGCAGAATCGGCGGTAGAATGCTGTCTGGGTCATTTCTAACTATCTAACATCTCAACAATATAATATGGTACCTGTCAATCATCTCAACTCCAAATGGAGGAGCAATATGGTATCTCACAAGTATAACGAATCTCAATCACAAAATAAACTAAGAAAGAATAATGTACGAATGGAATAGCGAAGGAAAAAATAAGATACAATCCACAATCTAAAATAATAATACAATACTGTGAATCTACCAAAAGAATAGTCTAATACAATCCAATACAAATAATCTAGACCTCCTCAGGCTCTGCAACTAAGTCCTCCTGGTCAATAGGAGTATCCTCTAAAGGTACGTTGTCCTACGGCCCATAGAATGTGGGACACTGCTCTAAAAGCCAGTCAGCTGGAAAAATATATCCAGTCAGGATTGGAGCGAAGTACATACCTCTGAAAGCAGTTTCAATAGCATAATCGAGCATATAAACAGATAATAGAAATGAAATACAAGATCACAAAACATATAAATAATAAAAAATAGATATACAGGTAATGTACAAGAATATAGATCAATAATATGGATATCATAATATGATGAAATAACTCAATCTAAATGAACTAATGTGCCTCAGAATACAAGTTCATTATGTGATCGGGTTGGGTGAACATGATCAGGTAAGACAGGTTACAAGTGAGGTATGTAACCAGAATATACACGATGTAACAATGGCTTTGATCACATAATCAACACCTACTCTCCCACCCTCAACTAATACTGATGGATCCAATCACGACACGCTATGAACACGAAATATAACTACTGAACACGAGCAATGGGTGTACACGAATATCATCACCACCGAACACGAGAGGTGGGTATACACGAATAAGCACACTGAACGCGAGCGGTGTGTGAACACAAAATATAATCAATACCTAATATACACGATGAGATACAATGTACACGAGTACCCACTGAACACGGTAGGGGATAACATCTTCTGACGGGATCCATATAGTACCAGTCCGTGAAATCACTGTGTCAGGATCAATGTATATAATTCTAGAACATGCATATATACAATATTATGAATAAAAAATAATCAAAGAAATGTAATCGCCTGAAGTCCTGAGCAAGGTGTATCACTCGATGCGTAAGCTGGTATCACACAGACCTATATATGGTATGTTGCATCAATACAAGGTTCAAGAATAAAATAAGTGAAGTTGATACAATTCTAGGTCGATACGCCATTTCTAAGTCAAACCAATAAAATCTTGGTTGCAAGAGTCTAATGCTAAGTCACTAAGTCGATACACTATGAACTATGCTATACTAGCTAAGCTAAGAAACAATAAGGCACTCAAAGAGCCGTATCCCAAGATACGCAAGTTTTGAATATGAAAATAATTTTTTACATATATATTCAAGTCAAATATTATAATAATACAACAAATCAATTGAAATAGGATACCTTGGCCTTGCACCAATGCGTATCGCACCTATCTCGATACCTAAACTCAATACCTTGGGTATCGACCCAATACCGTGGTGATACCTTGGTATCCCAAGGCAACCCAAAAACTAACATAACTAATACATATATAAACAAGCTAATACTAGATATGCAACTACACTATACTATATCTAACTACTATAGGATAACAATTAATACAATTATGTATATAATATTTATGTAGCTAACTAGCTACTAGCTAACTTAATGAGTCACTAACAACTAAACTGACTATATTAACTATCAACTAACTCTTACCAATTGGCTACCAACTAACTGATAAATAACTAATAGATCAACTACCTAAACCAATACCCAATATACCTTGACACCCAAAACCCCAACTAATACCTTAACTCACTTACACAAGAAACTGAAACTTGAAACGATACTGTGCATATTTGTATAGTGGCTGCTCCCTGTGTGCACTGATGCACTCGATATTGTGGCTTCTTGCTCGACTAATACTCCCTGCTGAATTGCTGTTACCGTGAGCCCTCTTGCTGCTGATGCAGCTCTCTACTGATACGTGCAGTGGACTGCACAGGGACTGATACCTGGTGAATCAGTAAACTGCTATTGGTGTCAAGTACTGGTTGCTGATGCACCTCTTCCTTGGCTGCACTTCTTCAGTCACCATGATGTGCACTGCACAGTGAGCTGCTGCCTCGACTGCTCAAGGCAATGTCCAATGTTGTTGACCAAATGCACACCAAGCTGTGTACAGACTGCTCAGTGATGCTCGAGCCTTGGAGCTGCTGCTGCTGTCCCTTCTTTATACGAGCTCCCTGCTGAACTGTTGTTGTGGTATTTGCTCGTTACTGGGCCTCTCTTGCTACTTCTCGGGTTGCTGCTACTACTGTCATGACCCGCACCCGGTTTAGGGGCACGAGTGCGTGGGTACGTCCAGCCTACGCCGCAGCATCGGCGGTAGAACGCTGTCTAGGTCATGTAACTATCTAATCAACTCACGTGAATACCCAACTCCATAAGGAGACGTGGGTATCATAAAATATGTTAGAAATACTCAATCACATAAACTAAAGCACGATGAGATATCCAGGCAAGCAAGAAATACAAGACAAATCTAACGGCAGAATAATCATACCTGCAATCATTAACTTCCAATCCCCAAGTGTCAGAACCCAGTCTACTAAGGTCACAGTCTGGAAAAATATTTTCCAGTCAGGAAGGAGCAAAGTACATCTCTAAATAGCAGTTCTATATTAATGATATAAACTATGTAGCAGTTCTAGATGGAAATATACCAGAAGCATGTATAGGTACGAAAAATAAAAGAAATACTGGAAATACTGTAAGTAAATGCAGGAGAAGAAACAATGTGTCCATGAGCAAGAACCTATGACTAAGTGTATGAGTACTAGCTTTAACATGTGATCGGCTTGGGAACTTGATCAGGCTGGTTACATGTGATTAGCTATGATTCTTGTAAGGTCAGGCTAACCGTTGGTTAGCTATGATGCATGTAGAGGTCAGGCTAATCACACGTAACAGCTATGAAGCATGTAAATGGTCAGGCCGCACCCGACGTGAGATGTGGGGTGAGCTATGATGCATGTAGAGTTGGGTATGATCACATATCTATACTAAAATACTCCCCACCCCCGACTGGTATAGTAGATCCAATCATGGTATGCTATGGCACGGGATTCCCTAGGGAGGTAGCAAGTCTCCCCGGAAATCAGTGTCTGTACATGCACAAGATGACAAGGAAACAAGTCTTGTACAAGCTACACCATGGATAAGGAATAACATCTCATGACGAGATTCGTGTATACCAATCCGTGTAACCAACGTGTCAAGAGCATGGATATCTACACTAGATACAGTGAACATAGGAGATATCATAAATTAGAAACTAATCAGAGAATGTACTCGCCTTTGGTCCTTAGCTGATGAATACCGAGGTCCTGTTCCAGAGTGTCGCCTGGAGGAACCCACAGTCCTAATGACATATCAAAATAATACTTGTATCAGATGCTACGCTAACACACAATAGAAATACACTGGCCTCAGGGCTATGCCAGGCAGGGCTCTAGTCAACTAGGGTCATCTAGTAGGGATACGTATATAAATACACATTTACACTCAGAGTATACACCAATAAAACGTGTATAATTTATATATATAAGTGTATTAGTAATTTGTACAAAATACGTATACGTGTATATACACTAATAGATGTATATAAATATATATTTTTATACCAAAATACATATTTGTATATATATATCAATCAAATATTTTTATATATATATAACTAATCAGAGAATGTACATAATGCCACACTTCTCCAGGTGATCCCAAATGAAGTAGCAATTAGTTCCAATGAGTCCGGAGCAGTCCAAATAGCTAGAAACTACATAAAGAAATCCAAGATCGGAGTTCGGCACGAAAATTGAGATAAGGATATCGAGTCCTCAATACATAGAGAAATATGCGGGGGTTAACAAGTTTAGCTAAAAAGAGAAAGGGTCGTTTGTTTGTTATTAAGGTAACATCTTAATTTATGAAAATCATTTCGAAATTATCCTGAACAATAATTGTTAAAACTTTCCTTTCGAACATAATTATAATTTAAAAGTTTATTTATAAAATTTAGAATTTACGTAAAAGCCAATATATTTTTACATCTATAGTAAAATCGGTTACCAGTCCAAATAAACAAATTTTTGAACAAATTTTATTATTGAAACTATTACTTAATTAATATTACAAACCCAACTTATTATATATTCATATAACCTAATCCTTATATATATAATACATAACTAATTAATTACAAAAACTAAATTAGTCATCTACTAATATAATTAATACTCTAAATTAACCCAACTCATGGGCATTAGAATGTTCTGAACCCCAAAATTATCTCAAGCAGTATGAAACTAAAGTTGTACACAACATCTGAATTATGAGAATCTCCTACATATCTCGAATTAATGATTCTAAAACTAGCAATCTTGATCGAGTAATCTGCTAAAATAAAGATGTCATTTGATTTGAGACCATATTGTTCTATTGCAGGAGAGAGCTCCGAGTGGAGGTGAGTGAGTGCACTCGTAATCTCAGTAGAAATATTGACTCTTATGCACCAATCAAGAGAACCATTACCTCTACATGCTTGAAGGAGCTCCCTGAGCGTTCCATGGGAAAGAACTCGTATACAATAAGAAGTGTGTAGCTTGGGCTCATGCACCATCCAATGATCCGAGCGATGTTCTTGTGAGAGATTTGAGACAACTTTTCTGTTCTCTGCACCATTCCTTCATCATGGCTTGGATTCAAAACTGTACGGGAGGTTCTCTGAGTTGGGTGGTCGCCGGTCGATGTCGCGGAGATGTGCCGACAACGACGAGACAGTCGCAACTTCAGAATGGCCTCACAGTGGGGAATGGCCAATGAAACGTCGACGCGGTCGCTCAGTCATTGCGATTGATGCTGGAGAGAAAGACGTCGTCCGCGGTGCCTGGGCATCGACGATGGATGCCGAGGCCAACGGGACTGGAAGATGTCCCATGGAGGAGGAGGAGGAGGAGATGAAACTAAGAACTGAATAAGGAGGAGATCCCACTGTGGGTCGCCGGACTGCAGCAAGGGCCGCCGGACTGCGGAGGAGCAGCAGGGAGGAGGAGGATGCAGCAGGGAGTCGGGGTCGCTCGGGACTTGGCCGGACGGGGAGTTACAGTGGTGGGGGACTGCTGAGCTTGGCCGCCGGAGTACTGCAGCGGGGACGGTGATGAATCCGTGGAGTCTTGCCGGAGTGTGCAGGCTCGGCGCCGGGAAGAGGAATGGCCGGGGTAGTGGAGGAGGCTTGAGGATGTGATGAAGGAAGAACAGGGAGAGGGGAGGACTCGCGAGGGGCTGCAGGCCGGAGTCTGGCGGAAGAGGGATGTGCAGCGGAGGGAGAGGTGGAGGAGCAGTCGGAGCGGGGTCGGCCTGGCCGCCGGGGATGAGAACTGCAGCGGGGACGACGGCCGGAGCGCAGGCCGGGTCGGGGTCGGGATCAGAGTTCGGCCGGGGTCTCGGTGTGTCACTACCACATTCCAAAAATAAGGGTATTTTCGACTTTTTACAATATTTAATATTATGGTAGTTACAATTAAATAATTGCATGGTAATATTTTTATTTAAATAATTATGTGATGTGTAATTGAATATAGTATTAGATGCAGTGATCATTTATTGTTAGCTAGCAGACTAGACCTAGAAGCCCAGTAGATGACCACCTGTCCGAATTATAGAATTCTGGATTTTATTATTTTATCTAGAATTTAATATTTGGAGATTGTAATTAATTATCATATTTTATTTAATATTTTGTGCCCTGTCTTTGCTTCGATATTTGGAGCGCTATCCTGACTTTTGTCTTCCAACAAATTTTGCCATCTTGCCCTAGACATGCCCGCCTTCCATTCTGCTATTTTTGCAACTCATAATTTTGCTCCCTGTGCATTAATTCTGGCCGCACAAAAATCGTCGCGGACGTTATTTAATAAATCCTTATTTTTGTATCGTTGTGCGTTCCAATTTAAATTGGAGACAATCTTGACCTATTTTTCGTGTGACCCAAATTAGGGTAATATTCTATTCTGAGTCTTCTTCATTATTGGTATTGATGACCTGACCTGATTTTGGCCCCATGTACTCCTAATTAATTGTTGAACACAACTTGCATTTATTTCTATTTAAATTGAGGATACTATTTTATCTGATTCTGAAATCCCAATTTTATTCCAGTGCCCTGTTATTTGAGCCCACACAAATCTTACAGCGCCCCCTGACCCTACAAAACACCAAACACCGAATCGCTCGCCAAATTTTCGTCATTTTATGTGTTTGTGCAATTTCCCAAATTTAAGGGGGCTAAATTGCAAATTTGCATTTTATGTCAACACCCAATTGTTTAAACAATGAGGGAACCTAATATTATTTAACTAGCCCTCACCCTCATTCCTACATGAATCAATTTTTCTCTCATGACAAATCTGGACCCCTCATTCTAGGGGTCAAATCCTCACCCTTCATCAAACCCTCTCTCCCTATATATGTCATGTCCCATCAACACCCTTCCCTAGAGAAACCCTAATCCCAAAAACAAGCCTCCACCTCCATCATCCAACACCAAACCGTAGGCTTCCCCTTTTCATTTTCTTCTTCTCTTCTCCTTCTCTTTTATTCTTCTCTTCCATCTCCTTCTTCTTTATATTTTTCTTTCTTCATTTTGAATTCATAGGAGGGGGGGGGGACAATGAATACTGTTCATCCCTGAACCCCGGCCACTGCTCACCCCGGTGCCCGAGTCCCCGACCCGGCGGCGCTGCTCCTCCCCCGCCTGTCATCATCCTCCAACTCCCCACCGTGCTCTTCTACTGTCGGCCCGCATAGCCGACCACCTCTGCCCACTCCGGCGGTCAGCACCAACTGCTCCGGCAGTCAGCCCCGCTGCTCCTCTGTGCAGCCCCGGCGGCCCCATTAACTCCGGCGCTGCCCATCTCCTCCCCACTGCTCTTCAACCCCTCCGGTCGGCCAGTGCTCCGGCCTCCTCCAGGCCGAGTCTCCCCGAAGCTCCCCCTCTGCTGCTCGACCACCCATCCCCGACTGCCCGGTACAGCCACCCATCTCCCTCGATCACTCCGGCAGTACAACCACCTCCATCATCCTCCAAACACCTTCACCACCATCATCATCAAACAGTCCGGCGAGCGGCCCCGATCCGGCAGCTCTTTCCCCATCCCTTCCCTGCTGCTCCTCCCTCTGCTGAGAGCTCCGGCGTTGAACCGCTCCGACCGCTGGCTGCTCCCCTTCACCACCATTCCTCCGCTCCAACAGCTCCACTCTCGAGCTCCTCCACGACCTGCTCCGGCGGCCAAGTCCGGCCAACCCCAGTAAGTTCTTCTTCTCCCCATCCCTCTTTCTTTATATATATATATATATATATATATATATGTATATATATATAATGTATGTAAGTATGTATTTGGGTAGGTATAAATGTGTATACGTATAATAGTTATTTAATCCATGGGTACGTATATGTATAGTATATGTATTCAGTATATGTATGTACTCAATGTGTATGTACATTATATATATATATAATTAATCTACTTAGTATGTATGTAGGTATTTAATGTATAGTATATGTATATATTAACATGTATATGTAATTATGTAATTTAAATTAATGTTTAATGTATATGTATCTGTATATATATTAATTAATGTATATGTAGATTTCAGAATATGTAGGAAATTATTTATTGGTATACTTAATATATTTTTATATATAAAATGGGTATACATGTATTTATATATATTTAGTATATATATGTAATCATTAATTGGTATAAATGTAAGTATATTGGTATTTCCTTATAATGTGTATTAGATACGTATTTTTAATAGATGTATATATATGTACGTGTTAGTATTAACTATATATATTTTAGTACGTATTTAGTGCATAATTTTGTTAATAGGTATGAGTAATTAATGAATAATGTATATGTATATATTTAACAGGGTTGATATAAATATAAATACGTACTTAGTATATGCATTATTGGTATTGTATAAATTGATATATATATCTATGTTTTGTATATACTATGTATATGCTTTCAACATATATAATTTGTATATATGTATAAAAATATATTTTGTACATGCTTTTATTATATTCCTAATATACATAGTATAAATTTAATTTGGTGTATTAGTATTAGTATATTTAAATGATAATGTTGACTATATATATATATATATATATATATATATATATATTCTAAAATGTATTTTTGGCATGTATATGAGTATACATACATAATGTTCAACTAGTATAAATCAAATATGTATTTAAAAGGCATATATATCTATATTGTAAATACATTTGAATTGGTGCATGTATAAAATATTGTATATGTACTAAATTTGGTATATATATATATATTGTAAGCATTAAAGTATATGTTAGTTAAATAAGTGTAATGTGGTTTATGTATATCCTACTAGATGACCCTAGTTGACTAGTGCCCTGCCTGGCATGGCCCTGAGGCCAGTGTTTTGACTGTGTGTTAGAATAGCTTCTGATGCAAATGTTATATTGTGTTATGTTTATAGGACTGTTGGTTTACCCAGGGGATACTCTGGAACATGACATCCATAATTACCAGCTAAGGACCCGAGGCAAGTACATTCTCTGATAATTTCTAATTTCTTGATAATTTCTATAAATTCAATAATCTTGAAATGTTACAACTGAATCCTTGACACTGTGCTACACGGACTAGTATAGCTTGGATCTGCAGTCATGAGATGTTACCTTGATTATCGTATTGACATTGTACACGACATGTATATTAGACATCGTACATGATAGACTTGACTTGCTCGTGTATCGTGACGTGTCATGGTTAGATCCACAGTACTAGTTGGGGGCGGGGAAGTAGTTAGTAAGAAATGTGATCATAACCTCTTATTGTAGTATAGAACAATGTAAGTGTTAATCATGCTCTTCACCCATGATTAGCCAGGCCCTTTAGCTATCGTACATGTTCCCAAGCCGATCACATTTTGAAACTACTATTTCAAACACTTAGAATAGATTACAGTTCCCTATATAAATCATATACTACATCACCTGTATATGATATTGTTCCTTGTTCTTTTCATTTTCATACATGCACTGACTGTATCATATTACCTATTGCCTGTCTCTTTACATTGCATATCTCTTTTAATTGTCATTGCATTTATTTTACTGTCTTCTCAGTAGCTAGCATGACATGTTATTACTTTATAGTCCTTATCAATTAAATGAAACTGTTATTTGAGATTTGTACTTTGCTCCTTCCTGACTGGAAATATTTTTCCAGACTATGCCTTAGAGGACCGCTGTCCGACACTTTATGGACCATATGGTGAGTAGCTGCACTTGGGCTTGATAGTTAGTTGTGATTCCGAGAGGCCTAGCCGGAAATTACTATATTTTAGTTAGTTCTTTCAGTAGACTATTTGGTACCGGATTTGTCTCCGGCAATTTTATTGAGACTTGGATATTGTTGAGTTTGATTATTATCTTCAGACTTGTGTTGTATTTAATTTCTGTTCGTTATCTTATCGTGCTGTAATCCTGTGATTGAGTATGTGCTCGTTTATTTGTGTCATCCATGCCTCCTTATGGAGATTGGATGTTTGCGTGACATTAGCTAGATAGTAACAAGACCTTGACAGCGTTCTACCGCCGATGCTGCGGCGTAGGCTGGACGTACCCACGCACTCGTGCCCCTAAACCGGGTGCGGGTCGTGACACATTTTTAGTGGTGGCCCATGCAGGTCAGACTTCGTGAGTTGTGCGATGTCGTAGTAGTGTGGCATCCTTGTTATACTACTGCGTGCCTGCGATAGGATCTAGGACATAGGATACTAGGGCGAGAGCGAATACTCAATCACAATTCCTTGAGAGATTCCTGGGATGACCCCTGAGAATCTTGTTAAAACTTTCAATTTAAAATCATTCCCTTGTTCCGTCCTTTCTCACTTGTTGATTGTTGATTAGTTATTAAGTTAGGATTTTGGTTTCATTGTAGGGTTTGATTTCATGTCAAGATGAATTTACAGACTGATTTATGGTATTATCTGATGATGCATGTCGATGAGGACAGCAAGAAAGATTAACACTAGGACTATTGGACTACAGAAGGTAGATTTAAATTATAATTTGAAGCTTAAAAATGAATTGCATTTTTGAAGTCGAGATATTATGTTATTAAAATTTTGTTTTGAGGAATTCAGATTCAATTTGATGAACCTAGACAGGCTGTAAGGATTTTTGGAATTTATAAAAAAAAAAAAAAATTTACTTCAGTATTTAGATAATTAACCTTGAGGAAGGTATATGCATTATACTTTAAATTGTTCGAGGAGTTAGTTCCGAGGACTTTATTTGGAGGATAAAATCTTATAGTGAGAGAGATATATTAGTATATAGTAGATGAGGTGCATATGTAAGGATTTGTTGGCTTGAGCATGATTGCGATTTCACTGCCAACTGGCTTAGGTGTTCATCTAGGATTGTATTGGAGAGAGCAGTACTTAGTATGGTGTATTGCATTTGATATGCACTTGAGTAATAAGGATAACTAGTATCAGCGATTGCAGTAGGAAAGGAAGCTAGCAGTGAGTATGTTTCAAGTAGAACTGTGATACCTAGGGGATAAAGGTATCAAACCTTAGATGCACCTTTGACCTGTGCAATCACAACTAGGGTTTATTTCCAATCTTTTATATTGAATGTTGCTTCTTTAGAACTGTACTGTCCTTCCTTGATGATATCGCATATTTGCCTAAATTGATTCTTTTGGGTCTGTCTTCAGGATGCCGCCGAAGACACGGTCTATGAGAGCGGGAACATCAGCTTTAGAGGGGTCTGCCACCTCTCCACCTGAGGGACAGACAGCCGTAGTTCCTTCTACATCTCCGATGCACGTAGGTGATCCTCCTCCTCTACCTGTTCAGAGGACTGCCGCAGCGGTGACGGACAACCTTCCTCCTCCACCGACTCCGATTCCCGAAGGTTTGCCCATTGACGGAACGCAGATGTTTACCTTGGTCCAGGGCATGGTAGATGCCCAAAGAGTGACGGCAGACGCTCAGCGAGTTCAAGCTGAGGCTCAGAGGGTGCAAGCAAAAGCGCACCAGGCACAAACCAAGCTGATGAGAGAAAGCATGGAGAATGCTCATCAAGTGACTCTCCAAGCTTTGGAGAGAGTAGCACAGTACCAGCAGTTTCCTGGCCAGCAGCAGAGATCAGGCACTATAGTGGATTTTAAAAGGATGATGCCTCGAGAGTTCAAAGGCACCGAAGGGATACTCTACGCCGACGACTGGCTAGAGGATATAGAAAGAAGCCTGCGATTGACCCAGATTCCGGAAAACTTGCAGATAGAAGCCGCTGGCAGTCAGATGTTCGATATCGCACTCACATGGTATCGCACGGAGCCGAGAATTACTGCACAAGGACTTACTTGGGAGACCTTCAAGGAACTCTTTAAGGAGAAGTTCTTTCCCGACGTGGCATTGGGAACCTTGGAAAGTCAGTTTCATGACTTGGTTCAAGGAAACATGTCGGTCGACGAGTACGCTGCAGAATTCTGTAGATTGAGCCGTTTTGCATCGTCTATGATTCGGGACCCAGGAGATCGAGCCCGGAAATTTAGGAAGGGACTGACAAGAGAGATTAGGTCGGCACTTCTGGTCGTCGTACCGCTACCTTTGAGGCTATCTTGATGGATGCTCAGATTGCAGAAGAGGATCTGGATCTCAGGCCTAAGAGGAGTCACAATACTTTTGGAGATACGAATGATAGCGTAGGACCAGCCAAGCATCCCCGTATTCAGCACCAACAGCAGTATCAAGTACCATTTCATATTCAGCAACAACCATGGACATTTCAGCATCCATCGCAGTACCTAGCACCAGTTCCTATCCAACAACATTCATGGGCGTATCAGTATCAACAACAGTACCAGGCACCAGTCCGTGTTCAGCAAAATCAGCAACAGCCTCCAAGAGAGACACAACAGGCTTGTCATTTCTGTAAGAAGCCAGGTCACCTTTGGGAGAGCTGTAGAACGAGGCTAGGACTTTGTTTGCACTGCGCTACTGCAGGACATCGAGTAAGGGATTGTCTTCTAGCCTCTTATCTTCCCGGCCAGCGCGCAGCTTCAGATTATAGAGATCCAGTTAGGCTACCTGTGGAACCGTATATTGCTCAGCACCCGCGAAGGGACCCACCCCAGCAGGGCAGGGCATTTGCGATGACGGTCGAGGAGACCAATACTGCAGGTAATGTGTTAGCAGGTTCTGTTCTTTCCTTCCTTCTGTCCCTATCTACTTGAGTGATTGATTGCTTGATTGATTCCTTAGTACAAGTTGTATGCATGATTTTCTTGTTATAATGTAGTTAGTAGTACCCCTGATTCAGAGACTGAAATGCCATGACCAAGACACCATGACCATACATATTCCCTTAGGTTGTATGTTGTATGATTATAGGAAAGATTTTAGACCATGATTATTGGGGTTTAACCATGACGAAGATTCACGAAAGGGATTGACTTGACAGGAGAGACAAGATGATTAAAATTCGAAGATAGACATCGATTTAAATAAAGGGCCAAGAATTTAACATGGCATAATTTATGATTTATTAATTCCAGGAAGGATATGATATGATTGAGGTTATCATTAGAATTCGAGGAAATTAAGGAGATTATCATTATAATTATTTGATTGCAAGTTATGATTTAAAATTTTATATTTGGATGTTGCATTTGAAGAGTCCTTAAGTATCACATTGTTGAGTATTTTTGAGGAAAGAGGAAATCGAGGAATAAAATTTTTGATAGACTAATGTTTGAATTCAAACTTCTTTGGATGAGATTACATTCTATATATGTGCATTGATTAAAATCAAATTGAGGAGTGGATATTAAATTCTGAGTACTGAATTATTAACTAAAAAAAAAAAAAAATTTCGAGGAAATTTTAAAAAAAAAAATGGACTTTGATTTTATTTCGAGGATTTTCAGGGATGCAATAATTTATAATTTTTGAAAAATTATGAAAGGACATCATGAATTATTACCTGATTTCGTGGATTATGAATTTAAAATTTGAGGGGAATAATAATGTGTATGAATAAACATTACTATGAGGATTTTGAATTTCGAGGACGAAATTCTTTTAAGGTGGGTAGACTTGTCACTACCACATTCCGAAAATAGGGGTATTTTTGACTTTTTACAATATTTAATATTATGGTAGTTACAATTAAATAAATGCATGATAATATTTTTATTTAAATAATTATGTGATGTGTAATTGAATATAGTATTAGATGTAGTGATCATTTATTGTTAGCTAGCAGACTAGACCTAGAAGCCCAGTAGATGACCACCTATCCGAATTATAGAATTCTGGATTTTATTATTTTATCTAGAATTTAATATTTGGAGATTGTAATTAATTACAGTATTTTATTTAATATTTTGCGCCCTGTCTTTGCTTCGATATTTGGAGCGCTACCCTGACTTTTGTCTTCCAACAAATTTTGCCATCTTGCCCTAGACATGCCCGCCTTCCATTCTGCTATTTTTGCAACTCATAATTTTGCTCCCTGTGCATTAATTCTGGCCGCACAAAAATCGTCGCGGACGTTATTTAATAAATCCCTATTTTTGTATCGTTGTGCGTTCCAATTTAAATTGGAGATAATCTTGACCTATTTTTTGTGCGACCTAAATTAGGGTAATATTCTATTCTGAGTCTTCTTCATTATTGGTATTGATGACCTGACCTGATTTTGGCCCCATGTACTCCTAATTAATTGTTGAACACAACTTGCATTTATTTCTATTTAAATTGAGGATACTATTTTATCTGATTCTGAAATCCCAATTTTATTCCAGTGCCCTGTTATTTGAGCCCACATAAATCTTACAGCGCCCCCTGACCCTACAAAACACCAAACACCGAATCGCTCGCCAAATTTTCGTCATTTTATGTGTTTGTGCAATTTCCCAAATTTAAGGGGGCTAAATTACAAATTTGCATTTTGTGTCAACACCCAATTGTTTAAACAATGAGGGAACCTAATATTATTTAACTAGCCCTCACCCTCATTCCTACATGAATCAATTTTTCTCTCATGACAAATCTGGACCCCTCATTCTAGGGGTCAAATCCTCACCCTTCATCAAACCCTCTCTCCCTATATATGTCATGTCCCATCAACACCCTTCCCTAGAGAAACCCTAATCCCAAAAACAAGCCTCCACCTCCATCATCCAACACTAAACCGTAGGCTTCCCCTTTTCATTTTCTTCTTCTCTTCTCCTTCTCTTTTCTTCTTCTCTTCCTTCTCCTTCTCCTTTATATTTTTCTTTCTTCATTTTGAATTCATAGGAGGGGGGGGGGACAATGAATACTGTTCATCCCTGAACCCCGGCCACTGCTCACCCCGGCGCCCGAGTCCCCGACCCGGCGGCTCTGCTCCTCCCCCGCCTGTCATCATCCTCCAACTCCCCACCGTGCTCTTCTACTGCCGGCCCGCATAGCCGACCACCTCTGCCCACTCCGGCGGTCAGCACCAACTGCTCCGGCAGTCAGCCCCGCTGCTCCTCTGTGCAGCCCCGGCGGCCCCATTAACTCCGGCGCTGCCCATCTCCTCTCCACTGCTCTTCAACCCCTCCGGTCGGCCAGTGCTCCGGTCTCCTCCAGGCCGAGTCTCCCCGGAGCTCCCCCTCTGCTGCTCGACCACCCATCCCCGACTGCCCGGTACAGCCACCCATCTCCCTCGATCACTCCGGCAGTACAACCACCTCCATCATCCTCCAAACACCTTCACCACCATCATCATCAAACAGTCCGGCGAGCGGCCCCGATCCGGCAGCTCTTTCCCCATCCCTTCCCTGCTGCTCCTCCCTCTGCTGAGAGCTCCGGCGTTGAACCGCTCCGACCGCTGGCTGCTCCCCTTCACCACCATTCCTCCGCTCCAACAGCTCCACTCTCGAGCTCCTCCCCGACCTGCTCCGGCGGCCAAGTCCGGCCAACCCCAGTAAGTTCTTCTTCTCCCCATCCCTCTTTCTTTATATATATATATATATATATATATATATATATATATATATATATATATATATATATGTATATATATATAATGTATGTAAGTATGTATTTGGGTAGGTATAAATGTGTATACGTATAATAGTTATTTAATCCATGGGTACGTATATGTATAGTATATGTATTCAGTATATGTATGTACTCAATGTGTATGTACATTATATATATATATAATTAATCTACTTAGTATGTATGTAGGTATTTAATGTATAGTATATGTATATATTAACATGTATATGTAATTATGTAATTTAAATTAATGTTTAATGTATATGTATCTGTATATATATTAATTAATGTATATGTAGATTTCAGAATATGTAGGAAATTATTTATTGGTATACTTAATATATTTTAATATATAAAATGGGTATACATGTATTTATATATATTTAGTATATATATGTAATCATTAATTGGTATAAATGTAAGTATATTGGTATTTCCTTATAATGTGTATTAGATACGTATTTTTAATAGATGTATATATATATGTACGTGTTAGTATTAACTATATATATTTTAGTACGTATTTAGTGCGTATTTTTGTTAATAGGTATGAGTAATTAATGAATAATGTATATGTATATATTTAACAGGGTTGATATAAATATAAATACGTACTTAGTATATGCATTATTGGTATTGTATAAATTGATATATATATATCTATGTTTTGTATATACTATGTATATGCTTTCAACATATATAATTTGTATATATGTATAAAAATATATTTTATACATGCTTTTATTATATTCCTAATATACATAGTATAAATTTAATTTGGTGTATTAGTATTAGTATATTTAAATGATAATGTTGACTATATATATATATATATTCTAAAATGTATTTTTGTCATGTATATGAGTATACATACATAATGTTCAACTAGTATAAATCAAATATGTATTTAAAAGGCATATATATCTATATTGTAAATACATTTGAATTGGTGCATGTATAAAATATTGTATATGTACTAAATTTGGTATATATATATATATATATATATATATATATATTGTAAGCATTAAAGTATATGTTAGTTAAATAAGTGTAATGTGGTTTATGTATATCCTACTAGATGACCCTAGTTGACTAGTGCCCTGCCTGGCATGGCCCTGAGGCCAGTGTTTTGACTGTGTGTTAGAATAGCTTCTGATGCAAATGTTATATTGTGTTATGTTTATAGGACTGTTGGTTTACCCAGGGGATACTCTGGAACATGACATCCATAATTACCAGCTAAGGACCCGAGGCAAGTACATTCTCTGATAATTTCCAATTTCTTGATAATTTCTATAAATTCAATAATCTTGAAATGTTACAACTGAATCCTTGACACTGTGCTACACGGACTAGTATAGCTTGGATCTGCAGTCATGAGATGTTACCTTGATTATCGTATTGACATTGTACACGACATGTATATTAGACATCGTACATGATAGACTTGACTTGCTCGTGTATCGTGACGTGTCATGGTTGGATCCACAGTACTAGTTGGGGGCGGGGAAGTAGTTAGTAAGAAATGTGATCATAACCTCTTATTGTAGTATAGAACAATGTAAGTGTTAATCATGCTCTTCACCCATGATTAGCCAGGCCCTTTAGCTATTGTACATGTTCCCAAGCCGATCACATTTTGAAACTACTATTTCAAACACTTAGAATAGATTATAGTTCCCTATTTAAATCATATACTACATCACCTGTATATGATATTGTTCCTTGTTCTTTTCATTTTCATACATGCACTGACTGTATCATATTGCCTATTGCCTGTCTCTTTACATTGCATGTCTCTCTTAATTGCCATTGCATTTATTTCACTGTCTTCTCAGTAGCTAGCATGACATGTTATTACTTTATAGTCCTTATCAATTAAATAAAACTGTTATTTGAGATTTGTACTTTGCTCCTTCCTGACTGGAAACATTTTTCCAGACTATGCCTTAGAGGACCGCTGTCCGACACTTTATGGACCATATGGTGAGTAGCTGCACTTGGGCTTGATAGTTAGTTGTGATTCCGAGAGGCCTAGCCGGAAATTACTATATTTTAGTTAGTTCTTTCAGTAGACTATTTGGTACCGGATTTGTCTCCGGCAATTTTATTGAGACTTGGATATTGTTGAGTTTGATTATTATCTTCAGACTTGTGTTGTATTTAATTTCTGTTCGTTATCTTATCGTGCTGTAATCCTGTGATTGAGTATGTGCTCGTTTATTTGTGTCATCCGTGCCTCCTTATGGAGATTGGATGTTTGCGTGACATTAGCTAGATAGTAACAAGACCTTGACAGCGTTCTACCGCCGATGCTGCGGCGTAGGCTGGACGTACCCACGCACTCGTGCCCCTAAACCGGGTGCATGTCGTGACACGGTGAACAGTGTTCCCCCCCTCTCTTATATTTCAAAAAAATCAAAAATAAAAGAGAAGAGGAAGAAGAAGGAGAAGAGAAGGAGAAAAGAAAAGAGAAGAAGAAGAAAGGAAGGAGAAGGGAAGAAAAGAAATTTTAGAATGAGGGCTACGGTTGTGGAGGCTTGAGGAGGGTGGGGAAACCTAGGTTTTCTAGGGATTAGGGTTGATGGGACTTTAAGTAGGGAGAGAGGGTGTTGATGAAGGGTGGTGATTGCATCCATTGAATGGGTGGTCTAGATTGGTCATGAATAAATTTTTATGTGGGAAAGAGGGTGAGAGGCTAATTAAAAATTTATAGGGCTCCCTCATTGGTTTAAACAAATGGGTGTTAACGCCAAAAATATAAATGTGCAAATTAGCCCCCTTAAATTTGGGTATTTGCACAGACACATGAAATGACAAAAATTTGGCGGACGATTCGATGTCCGGTGTTTTGTAGGGTCAGGGGCGCTGTATGATCAGTATGGGCTCAAATAGCAGGGTACTGGAATTAAATTGGGATTTTCAGAATCGGTTAAAATAGTATCCTCAATTTAATTACAAATAAAATATAAGTTGTGTTCAAAAATTAATTAGGAGTACATGGGGCCAAAATCAGGTCAGGTCATCAATACCAATAATGAAGTAGACTCAGAACAGGATATTACCCTAATTTGGACCGCACGAAAAATAGGTCAAGATTGTCCCCAATTTCGATTGGAACGCACAACGATACCAAAAATAGGAATTTTAAAATAAACGTCCGCGACGATTTTTGTGCGGCTAGAAAAAATATACAGAGAGCATAATTATAAGTTGCAAAAATAGCAGAATGGAAGGCGGGCATGTCTAGGGCAAGATAGTGAATTTTGTTGGAAGACAAAAGTCAGGGTAGCGCTCCAAATATCGAAGCAAAGGCAATGCGCAATAATTAAATAAAATACGATAATTAATTACAATCTTCAATGAATAAATTCTAGATAAAACAATTAAATACAGAATTCCATAATTCGGACAAGTGTTCATCTACTGGGCTTCTAGGTCAAGCCTACCATCACAAACACAAATGAATACTGTATATAATTATATATTTAATTACACATCACATAATTATTTAAAACAAATAATTATCATGCAATTACTTAATTGTAACTACCATAATATTAAATATTATAAAAAGTCGAAAATACTCCTATTTTCGGAACGTGGTAGTGACAAGTCTACCCTCCTTAAAAGAATTTTGTCCTCGAAATTTAAAATCCTCATAGTAGCGTTTATTCATACACATTATTATTTTCCTCAAAGTTTAAATTCATCAACCACGAAATCAGTTAATAATCCACAATGTCTTTTCACAATTTCAAAATTCTAAAATTATTGCATAACCTGAAAAATCCTCAAAATAAAATCAAAGTCCATTTTTATCAAAAAATTTCCTTGAAAGTTTTAGTTAATAATTCAATACTCGGAATTCAATATCCACTTTTCTAATTTAATTTTTATCAATGCACAATTATAAAATGTAATCTCGTCCAAAAAGTTTGAATTCAACATTAGTCTATCAATAATTTTATTCCTCGATTTCCTCTTTCCTCAAAATACTTAACAATGCGATACTTAAGGATTCTCCAAATGCAACATCCAAATATAACATTTTAAAATTTTTAACTTGCAATCAAATAAATATATTGATAATCTCCCAACATTTCCAAATTTTTATAACCAATTTAATCATGTCATAATCTTCCTGGAATTAATAAGTCATAAATTCTGCCATGTTAAATTCTTGGCCCTTTATTTAAATCGATGTTTATCCTCGAATTTAATCATCTTGCCTCTCTTGTCAAGTCATAACTCCTTCATTAATCTTCGTCATGGTTAAACCCCAATAATCATAGTCTAAGAAAATCTTCCTACAATCATACAACATACAACCTAAGGGGATATATACGGTCATGGTGTCTTTTGTCATGGTATTGCAGTCTCTGTATCAGGGTGTACTACTAACTACATTCTAACAAGAAAAATCATGCATGCAAGCTACGGTACTAAGGTATCAGTCAATCAATCAAATAGATAGGAACAGAAAGAAGGGAAGAACAGAACCTGCTAACACATTACCTGCAGTATCTCCTATCTCTAACATACACTTAACTCTAGCATATTCACTAACTAATTCCTATTCCTGTACACTGGTACCCATATCAACTAGTCATTTATCTACAAGATCCCTGAATATATCCATATTGCACACACATGTCTATTAACACCTAAATCTGATTCCAAGAATCTCTAATATAACCATGATTCAATAATGCATCCAAGGTTTGATACCTCTATCTCTTTAGTACCATACCCTCTGTCAGTTCCCGTTCCTACTACAATTGTCCATACTATTTTCTCATCACTCCAGTGCACACCAAGTGTAACACCATACTAAGTGCTAAACCCTTTCTAATACAACTCTAGATGGACACCCAAGACAGTCTGCGGTGCCACCTCAATCATGCTCAAGTCATCAGACCCTTACACATGTATATCATCTACTCATATATTAATATTCATCTCTTATCTACCATAAAATTAATCCTTAAATAATCATCAAGGTTTAACTTCTCGATCAAGTTAAAAATAATTGCATAAACCTCCTCAAAATCAGATACTCAATATCAAAAAAATTAATCACTTTTAAAATCCTTATAGCTTTGACTATGTTTATTGAATTGAATTCGAATACTCAAAATTTTAATAACATAAAATCGTAACTCCTCTAAATTCTTAAAAATTAAAATTCATTCCCACTCTTCAAATTATAAATTGAATCCACAAGTATACATATAAATACTCACAGTCTCTAATACTCAAGGTGCACACTAATACACCAATTATTTACAACCTCAACTGTGTACGAAATTGTACTATCCGAATTATTTGCACTATTGCTTCCAAATGATCATCATCACTGATACTCTTTCTCCTCTATCTATAGGGCCAATATTAACTATAACACACCTATCATAGAACTATTGCTACAAGGCACTACGCTATGGGTTAACTCTAGATTAATGCCTACTGCTCACATGTCCAACTAGGAAGTACTTACAACTCACAAGCAACACTCAGTCAATACTAATACTCAAGACATAGACATAATTACAAGTCACTAATTATCATACTAACAAGGAATCCTCAAAGAAAATAAGCTCAAAAGGAACTGGATCAAGGACGGAAGGTATCTTTACTGCTAGTAAAGAAAAGAAGCGATGGAACAAAGTCCTGGAATAACATAAATAGATAAGTCTTGAGATGATACTTTAAGAACCAATTTAAGATACAACCTGATAATCATACACGTCTGTCAGAAATCATGACACACAGAATCCTCGCCACGCCAGTAAGCATAGATGCGATGAACGACAGGTTCCGTAACTATGGTATGCAACTCTATAATCATGTCATCTAGAATCCTCGCCACGCCAACCGGTATGGCTGCAAGAAACTCTAAATCTCATAACTAAAGTATGTACATCCAAGTTAGGTTCCTACGTTCTCGTCACGACAGCTAATATGGCTGCGATAAACTCTAGGTTCCATGACCAAAGTAGACGTTTTACCTTTCTCACTGTCCTCATCGATATATGTCATCAGATGATACCATAAATTCTAGTCCGTAAAATTCATCTCAATATGAATTCAACTCAACAACGATACTAGGAATTAAAGTTAACAACTGGTCAACAAGAATCAAACTCAATATCAACGAGTGAGGACGGACTGAAATAAGGGCGAAGGAATTAAATTGGAAATTATAATAAGATTCTCATGGGGTCATCCCAGGAAATCTTTCAAATAAATTGTGATTGAGTATCCTGTCTCATCCTAGTGTCCTATGTCCTATATTCTATAGCAGGCACGCGGTAGTACAACTAATACGTCGCACTACCACGACATCGCACAACTTGCGAAGTCTGACCTGCATGGGCCACCACTAAAAATGTGTCATGACCCGCACCCGGTTTAGGGGTACGAGTGCGTGGGTACGTCCAGCCTACGCCGCAGCATCGGCGGTAGAACGCTGTCTAGGTCATGTAACTATCTAATCAACTCACGTGAATACCCAACTCCATAAGGAGACGTGGGTATCATAAAATATGTTAGAAATACTCAATCACATAAACTAAAGTACGATGAGATATCCAGGCAAGCAAGAAATACAAGACAAATCTAACGGCAGAATAATCATACCTACAATCATTAACTTCCAATCCCCAAGTGTCAGAACCCAGTCTACTAAGGTCACAGTCTGAAAAAATATTTTTCAGTCAGGAAGGAGCAAAGTACATCTCTAAATAGCAGTTCTATATTAATGATATAAACTATATAGCAGTTCTAGATGGAAATATACCAGAAGCATGTATAGGTACGAGAAATAAAAGAAATATTGGAAATACTGTAAGTAAATGCAGGAGAAGAAACAATGTGTCCATGAGCAAGAACCTATGACTAAGTGTATGAGTACTAGCTTTAACATATGATCGGCTTGGGAACTTGATCAGGCTGGTTACATGTGATTAGCTATGATTCTTGTAAGGTCAGGCTAACCGTTGGTTAGCTATGATGCATGTAGAGGTCAGGCTAATCACACGTAACAGCTATGAAGCATGTAAATGGTCAGGCCGCACCCGACGTGAGATGTGGGGTGAGCTATGATGCATGTAGAGTTGGGTATGATCACATATCTATACTAAAATACTCCCCACCCCCGACTGGTATAGTAGATCCAATCATGGTATGCTATGGCACGGGATTCCCTAGGGAGGTAGCAAGTCTCCCCGGAAATCAGTGTCTGTACATGCACAAGATGACAAGGAAACAAGTCTTGTACAAGCTACACCATGGATAAGGAATAACATCTCATGACGAGATCCGTGTATACCAATCCGTGTAACCAACGTATCAAGAGCATGGATATCTATACTAGATACAATAAACATAGGAGATATCATAAATTAGAAACTAATCAGAGAATGTACTCGCCTTTGGTCCTTAGCTGATGAATACCGAGGTCCTATTCCAGAGTGTCGCCTGGAGGAACCCACAGTCCTAATGACATATTAAAATAATACTTGTATCAGATGCTACGCTAACACACAATAGAAATACACTGGCCTCAGGGCTATGCCAGACAGGGCTCTAGTCAACTAGGGTCATCTAGTAGGGATACGTATATAAATACACATTTACACTCAGAGTATACACCAATAAAACGTATATAATTTATATATATAAGTGTATTAGTAATTTGTACAAAATACGTATACGTGTATATACACTAATAGATGTATATAAATATATATTTTTATACCAAAATACATATTTGTATATATATATCAATCAAATATTTTTATATATATATAACTAATCAGAGAATGTACATAATGCCACACTTCTCCAGGTGATCCCAAATGAAGTAGCAATTAGTTCCAATGAGTCCGGAGCAGTCCAAATAGCTAGAAACTACATAAAGAAATCCAAGATCGGAGTTCGGCACGAAAATTGAGATAAGGATATCGAGTCCTCAATACATAGAGAAATATGCGGGGGTTAACAAGTTTAGCTAAAAAGAGAAAGGGTCGTTTGTTTGTTATTAAGGTAACATCTTAATTTATGAAAATCATTTCGAAATTATCCTGAACAATAATTGTTAAAACTTTCCTTTCGAACATAATTATAATTTAAAAGTTTATTTATAAAATTTAGAATTTACGTAAAAGCCAATATATTTTTACATCTATAGTAAAATCGGTTACCAGTCCAAATAAACAAATTTTTGAACAAATTTTATTATTGAAACTATTACTTAATTAATATTACAAACCCAACTTATTATACATTCATATAACCTAATCCTTATATATATAATATATAACTAATTAATTACAAAAACTAAATTAGTCATCTACTGATATAATTAATACTCTAAATTAACCCAACTCATGGGCATTAGAATGTTCTGAACCCCAAAATTATCTCAAGCAGTATGAAACTAAAGTTGTACACAACATCTGAATCATGAGAATCTCCTACATATCTCGAATTAATGATTCTAAAACTAGCAATCTTGATCGAGTAATCTGCTAAAATAAAGATGTCATTTGATTTGAGACCATATTGTTCTATTGCAGGAGAGAGCTCCGAGTGGAGGTGAGTGAGTGCACTCGCAATCTCAGTAGAAATATTGACTCTTATGCACCAATCAAGAGAACCATTACCTCTACATGCTTGAAGGAGCTCCCTGAGCGTTCCATGGGAAAGAACTCGTATACAATAAGAAGTGTGTAGCTTGGGCTCATGCACCATCCAATGATCCGAGCGATGTTCTTGTGAGAGATTTGAGACAACTTTTCTGTTCTCTGCACCATTCCTTCATCATGGCTTGGATTCAAAACTGTACGGGAGGTTCTCTGAGTTGGGTGGTCGCCGATCGATGTCACGGAGATGTGCCGACAACGACGAGACAGTCGCAACTTCAGAATGGCCTCACAGTGGGGAATGGCCAATGAAACGTCGACGCGGTCGCTCAGTCATTACGATTGATGCTGGAGAGAAAGACGTCGTCCGCGGTGCCTGGGCATCGACGATGGACGCCGAGGCCAACGGGACTGGGCGATGTCCCATGGAGGAGGAGGAGGAGGAGATGAAACTAAGAACTGAATAAGGAGGAGATCCCACTGTGGGTCGCCGGACTGCAGCAAGGGCCGCCGGACTGCGGAGGAGCAGCAGGGAGGAGGAGGATGCAGCAGGGAGTCGGGGTCGCTCGGGGCTTGGCCGGACGGGGAGTTACAGTGGTGGGGGACTGCTGAGCTTGGCCGCCGGAGTACTGCAGCGGGGACGGTGATGAAGCCGTGGAGTCTTGCCGGAGTGTGCAGGCTCAGCGCCGGGAAGAGGAATGGCCGGGGTAGTGGAGGAGGCTTGAGGATGTAATGGAGGAAGAACAGGGAGAGGGGAGGACTCGCGAGGGGCTGCAGGCCAGAGTCTGGCCGGAAGAGGGATGTGCAGCGGAGGGAGAGGTGGAGGAGCAGTCGGAGCGGGGTCGGCCTGGCCGCCGGGGATGAGAACTGCAGCGGGGACGACGGCCGGAGCGCAGGCCGGGTCGGGGTCGGGATCAGAGTTCGACCGGGGTCTCGGTGAACAGTGTTCCCCCCCTCCTCTCTTATATTTCAAAAAAATCAAAAATAAAAGAGAAGAGGAAGAAGAAGGAGAAGAGAAGGAGAAAAGAAAAAAGAAGAAGAAGAAAGGAAGGAGAAGGGAAGAAAAGAAATTTTAGAATGAGGGCTACGGTTGTGGAGGCTTGAGGAGGGTGGGGAAACCTAGGTTTTCTAGGGATTAGGGTTGATGGGACCTTAAGTAGGGAGAGAGGGTGTTGATGAAGGGTGGTGATTGCATCCATTGAATGGGTGGTCTAGATTGGTCATGAATAAATTTTCATGTGGGAAAGAGGGTGAGAGGCTAATTAAAAATTTATAGGGCTCCCTCATTGGTTTAAACAAATGGGTGTTAACGCCAAAAATGCAAATGTGCAAATTAGCCCCCTTAAATTTGGGTATTTGCACAGACACATGAAATGACAAAAATTTGGCGGACGATTCGATGTCCGATATTTTGTAGGGTCAGGGGCGCTGTATGATCAGTATGGGCTCAAATAGCAGGATACTGGAATTAAATTGGGATTTTCAGAATCGGTTAAAATAGTATCCTCAATTTAATTACAAATAAAATGCAAGTTGTGTTCAAAAATTAATTAGGAGTACATGGGGCCAAAATCAGGTCAGGTCATCAATACCAATAATGAAGTAGACTCAGAACAGGATATTACCCTAATTTGGGCCGCATAAAAAATAGGTCAAGATTGTCCCCAATTTCGATTGGAACGCACAACGATACCAAAAATAGGAATTTTAAAATAAACGTCCGCGACGATTTTTGTGCGGCTAGAAAAAATATACAGAGAGCATAATTATAAGTTGCAAAAATAGCAGAATGGAAGGCGGGCATGTCTAGGGCAAGATAGTAAATTTTGTTGGAAGACAAAAGTCAGGGTAGCGCTCCAAATATCGAAGCAAAGGCAATGCACAATAATTAAATAAAATACGGTAATTAATTACAATCTCCAATGAATAAATTCTAGATAAAACAATTAAATACAGAATTCCATAATTCGGACAAATGTTCATCTACTGGGCTTCTAGGTCAAGCCTACCATCACAAACACAAATGAACACTGTATATAATTATATATTTAATTACACATCACATAATTATTTAAAATAAATAATTATCATGCAATTACTTAATTATAACTACCATAATATTAAATATTATAAAAAGTCAAAAATACCCCTATTTTCGGAACATGGTAGTGATAACTACTGAACATCATTGACACCGAGCTATTGTGTATTGATACCTGAATGCCCGATCCCGCTGTGCATTTCTGCACAAGTGCAGCTGCACTCTCCCCCTTATGCAGTTTGCTGCACCTCGATGGCTGCCACTGCCCTCTCACTCACTCAAACACACACATACACGAATACACTTAAACACAGCTAAGTATATATATATACTTCTCCATATACATAAACACATAGACATTTACATATATAAGTACATATATATACATACATATAGATAGATATCTGTAATTGCTTTTTTTGGTCGAAGCACGAATTCCCCCTCTTCAAGCTCTACGAGCGCTACCTATATACATAGATACATATAACACAACATACACACTAAGATAGCTAGCTATACATATATATATATACTCCTCATATATATAAAAACTCAAACACATATATACGTATATATATATATACATATAGTTATAGATTTATACATAACTATAAACACTAATATATGCACACACATATATCCAAACATGAAATACACTATTATATACACTATATAATACATAGATAGCTTATATATATATAAATACACATGCACGTATATAAAAAAGGGAAAACAACAAACACATGGAGTGCACCGCACCCGTATCATACTTTCTCTATAATACGCTTGCGATACGGCTCCAACATACAAACAAACGTATCCCGGAGGACACAAGCAAGTCTAAAACATTAATTATGAATAATACGTATAGTAATTAGAGTATCTACATGTCCGTGTCACACTGTAAGATGCACAAGGCCCCGTGTCAGAGGAAAACCCCCAAAATTAATCCGTTTCATCAAATTGACGAGATACGACCTATACGTATCCAATTATGGACATAAAACTAGTTACAAATAAGCAATCAAATATTATTTAGATCTATTAGACCCAATGATAAGCACTACATGTGTCAATCTCGGAATTCTTCCAAAATTGGTACCAAAATGGACATAACTTCTACCGTAGGTCTCCGATGAACCTAAAACTAATTTCTATGGGTAGTCTATGCATGTGGGTTGGTTTCTCATGGATAAATCTCAGATCTATAGTCTAATAGAAGGGATAAAACTAAAATATACCTATTGGAAGATGGATTCCTGATGAAAAGTTTCCAAGTGCCAAGTAGCTCCTCTCCTTGTAGATCTTGGCCTCCTCCTCCTTGCTCCTTGCTTCCTTCTTGTAGATCCTTGGTGTAGAAATATCAATGATGAACTTAGAAAAATATTGGTAAAGAATTGGTGGATAATTGATGAGGGAATGGAGGGAATTGGAAGAAGAAAAATGTACATCTAAAATTTGGGGAATAAAATAAAATGTGAGCACGCTCTCTCTCCTTGCTATGGCCGACCATGTAACCCCCTCCCCAAATAATGTACAATGTCACAAATAGCCCTTGGGGCCTCTCATAAAGAATTTAATTAGGGAGGGAAGGTTCTAGTCTAATGGTTTCTCTAATTAATCAAACCTCCTAATCCATGGGCCTAATTCATGGGCTCAAACTAAACTAGTCTAAATGTTTGGTTTATGCATCCTAATAAATGGGTTAGGTCCACTACACAAGTCTAAAACTAGCAAAAAATAATTAATACACTAATTAAATAATTATGCATGCATAAATATTAAATAAAAAATCCTAAAATTAAAATTATCCTTGTCAATTACCAAACTACCCTTGAATGAAAAAGTGAGGGTGACAATCCTACCCACCTTAGAAAATATTTGTCCTCGAAATTAAGGAAGAAACTATCTTCCAGAAACAAAAAATACAATGCAAGAAAGAATTATACCTCACGGCTCAAACAGATATGGATATCACTCGCGCATCTCGATCTCTCGCTCCCAGGTACTCTCTCCTGGCGAGTGATGCCTCCATATGACGCACACCAAAGGAATCATCTGTTTCCTCAATACCATCTCTCTCTGATCCAGAATCTCTACTGGTTGCTCTGGATAGCTAAGATTAGGGCCCACCTCTATCTCCGAGTGATCCAACACATGACTGGGATCTGCCACGTACCATCTCAACTATGACATATGAAATACGTTGTGCACTCCCTCCAGTGCAAGTGGTAAGTCTAGTCTGTAAGCGGCTGTACTGACCCTCTCAATAATACTGAAAGGACCGATGAATCGCGGACTAAGCTTGCTGCCTCCACCGAAACTAATTATGCCACGCGTCGGAGAAATCCTCAAGAAAACCAGATCGCCAACCTCAAACTCCAAAGGTCTCCGGTGGCTATCGGCCCAATGCTGTTGTCTGTCCTGCTCCACTCAAAGTCTGTCCCTGATAAGCTTCACCTTCTCTGCTGCATCCACTACCATCTCTGGTCCCAATAAAGCTCTGTCACCAACATCATCCCAGGATAACAGAGTACGGCACGTCCGTCCATACAATATCTCGAATGGTGACATCTCGATGCTGGCTTGATAGCTGTTATTATATGAAAACTCTACCAAGTGAAGGTGATCCTTCCAAGAACCTCCAAGATCCTAAACACAGGTACATAGCATGTCCTTGAGAGTCTGAATAGTCCTCTCCGACTGTCCGTCCGTCTGAGAGTGATAAGTGGTACTAAATTTGAGCTGAGTGTCCAAGCTAGCCTGCAAACTCCTCCAGAAATGGGACATGAAGCAACTATCCCAATCTGAAACTATGCTCATTAGAACACTGTATAATCTGACAATCTGGCGCACATACATATCCGTAAGCTTCTCCATAGATATACCCACTTTAAATGGCAGAAAGTGGGCTGATTTGGTCAACCTGTCCACGATGACCCAAATCGTATCCTTGCCGCCTGGTGAACACGGAAATCCTGATACAAAATCTATGGTCACATGTTCTCATTTCTACTCCGGAATAGGTAAAGGCTGAACCAATCCACTTGGCCTCTGTCTCTCTGTCTTGACCTGCTGGCAAACTAAGCATCTGGACACGAAACTAGCTACCTCTCGCTTCATGCCATACCACCATACATGCTCCCTCATGTCTTTATACATCTTGTTGGCACCAGGATGCATAGAGTATTGAGAACGATGTACCTCCTGAAGAATCTTCTCGAGCAAAGCTCCTCTCGGTACACATAACCTAGTACCGTGTCACAATGATCCATCATCTGCGACGATAAAGTCCTCTACCAATCCGACCTGAACCTTTGCTATGATGCTCCTCAGAGACTCATCCTCATACTATCCGGCTCTGACTCGGTCCATTAGCTTCGACTAAACCTGAAGTCCCCATATCTATGCTGTGACTCCAGGAATCAATACCTCAATGCCCAAACTGTCATGATCTGCCAATAAGTGTCTGTCTCTAGTCAAGCACATAGCTACGGGATATCTGCTCAAAGCCTCTGCGACTACATTGGCCTTCCCTAGATGGTACTGCAAAGATATATCAAAGTCTTTCATCAGCTCCAACCATCGTCGATGCCTCATGTTGAGCTCTTTCTGTGTAAACACATACTTTAAGCTCTTATGATATGTGAAGATCTCCACTCTCTCTCCATACAAGTAGTGTTCCCACAATTTGAGAGCAAAGATAACTACTGCCAACTCTAAGTCATGGGTAGGGTAGTTCTTCTTTCGCGGGCGTAATTGCCTGGAAGCATAGGCAATCACCTTCTCGTGCTGCTATAATACACAACCCAAACCCTTTCCTGATGCATCACTGTAAATAAAAAATCCTCCTGCTCCTGATGGTAGTGTCAAGATGGAAGCTATAGTCAATCTCCTCTTCAGCTCCTCAAATACTGACTGACAATCCTCAGTCCAGACGAATTCCACATCCTTCCTGGTCAGCCTAGTCATCGGCTCTGCAAGTCTGGAAAAGTCCTGAACAAACCTCTGGTAGTAGCCTGCTAATCCAAGGAATCACTTGATCTCTGCTACTGAACTCGGGGTAGACCACGATTCAACTGCTAAGATCTTCTTCGGGTCCACCGAGATTCCATCTCCTGTAATAACATGCCCAAGGGATTCAACCTTATCTAGGAAGAATTCGCACTTCAAAAACTTGTCATACAGCTTCTCCTTCCTGAGAGTCTCCAGAAAAATCATTAAATGCTGCCCATGCTCCTCTGGGGCTTCGAATATATCATAATATTATAAATCAAGACTACAACAAACTGGTCCAAGTACTGATAAAATACCTTGTTCAGCAGTTCATGAACATTGTCGGGGCATTGGTTAACCCAAACGGCATCACCAAGAACTCAAACTGCCCATAACGAGTCCTGAAAGCCGTCTTCGGGTGTCTTCCCTCTTCACTTTCACCTGGTGGTACCCTGACCTCAAGTCTATCTTGGAGAATACCTTTATTTCGCTCAACTAGTCAAACAAGTCATCTATCTGCGGCAACGGGTATTTGTTCTTGATAGTGAGGTTATTAAGTGCCCTGTAGTAGATACACATACGTACCGACCCATCCTTCTTTGGTACAAAAAGTACTGGAGCACCCCATGGTGATGAACTGGAATGGATAAAGCCTTTGCCTTGCAACTCATCCACTTGCTTCTTCAACTCTGCTAGTTCGTTGTTGTTTACTCTATAGACGTGCTGAGAGATCGGCTCTGCGCTTGGCACTAAATCTATAGAGAATTCCATATCTCTGTCCGGCGAAAACCTTGGCAACTCCTCTGAAAATACATCCAAGAACTCTGAAATCAACGGATGTGGCTGCTCCTGCTCTTTTACCAAAGCTCCAGAGAAATTGCCTTCGCTCTGCTCTGCTCTGCTCCTCGGACGAACTCGAACTCCGGATCTCCTGGCGACTGAAATAAAACTCTATCTCCACGATAATCGATACTAGCGTGATGCCTACTCAACCAATCCATCCCGAGTACTATATCATAACTCAGAAGTGGCATTACGAGTAAATATACACTCAGCTCATGGCCTCCTAAATAAACTCTCTAGTTCTTGCAAACATCACTGACTAGGATGATGCCACCCCCGATCATGATTTTATAAGTCCTCGCTAACAGTTCAGACTCAAGACGATATCTCAAAGCAAAAGATACAGATACAAAGCTATGAGAAGCACTAGAATCGAATAAAACATGAGCTGGAACGGAATCGAGATAAACTGAACGTGAGATGTCATCGCCAACCGGCTCCTCCTCCTCTTCCTCGACAGTCAAGGCAAAAGCTCGCCCCTGTCGCTGTGCTCCTCTCTGCTACTGATGCTGGGAAAACTGTTGTTGCTGTGGTGGAAGAGGTCCTCTTTGCTGGCCCGTTGGTGGTCTAGCGGGTGCCCTCTGTGCACATCCTCCACCCTGAGCTAGACGAGTTGGGACTTTAGGACAAGCCCGTAACTGATGATCTCTCGATCCACAGAATAAACATTGGCCTAGCTTCATCCTACATGCGTCCCATCCGTATCCTTGCTTCTTATAGAAAGTGCAAAGAACTACTACCCTCTGAATCTGATGCATCTGCTGAGCTGGTGCTCTAGCTGGCCCGTGATACTGCTGTCTCTGGTATTGGTAAGGCCTCTGGTGCTAGTGCTGGAAGTGAGGCCTCTTCATTGGGCCCGTATTGTTGCTGGATCCTCCTGTGTCCCTTGGCCTCTTAGAGCCAAGCCCTAAGTCATCCTCCGCTCTCTGCGCCTGCCTGAGTATCTCCTCGAAGGTGACGGTAGGATCTCCATTGGTGTGGAATTTGCCCTCCCAGTTCAGGCCCTTCCTGAACTTTCTTGCTCCGCCTCTAGGGTTTTGACCCTCCACGAAGCGACCTAGACGACAATACTCCACTGAATACTCGTCCCCTGATATACCTCCCTGGACGAAGTACTGGAACTGACTCTCCAAAGATGTAAGAGCCACGTCCGGGAAGAACTTCTCCTTAAAAATCTCTTTGAAGGATTCCCAAGAGAGTCCTGGTACTGCAATCCTCAGGTCTGTTCGAAACTATGTCAATGCAATATCGAACATTATACAACCCGCAGCCTCTATCTGTAGCATCTCTGGAATCTGCGCCAGCCGCAGGTTTCGCTCGATGTCCTCGATCCACTCATCCGTATAGATAATCCCCTCTGTGCCCCTGAAGTCCTTCGGGCCCTTCCTCTTGAAGTCAATGATGGAACCCGGCCTCGACTGATACAAAATAAACTGAGCTGGTGTGGTCTGTGGCTGGATTGTAGTAGCTCTCTCCACCGTTGTAAGTGTGATCTGGTGAGCGTTCTCCACGCTCTGTCGTAGGACCTCTGACTGTCGTTGCTGCGCCTCCATCATCTGCTGGAAGAGTGTGAACATTTGCGTCTGATCAACTACTGGTGGTGGATGTAGAAGATCCTCGAAAACTGTCTGTCATTTCCTTGGTACTGGAGATGGAGCACCTCCAAAAGCTACTGCCGATATGCCCACCTGGACCGGTGAAGCTGACCTCCTGATTGTACATGCTGGACCATCGTCTGAGGGTGCTGCCCTCATGTGTGATAAAGTGACTGATCGTGCTATCACAGAACCTGATCGCTGGGAACGCGTCTTCGACGGCATCCTGAAGATAGATTAAAATATTGAATCAATATTGAATATGATACGATATCATCAAAGAAGGACATAACTTTATTCAAAGTAAAATAATATTCAATAGATAAGGATTTGCAAAAACAGATTAGAATTTTCCTAGGTATGATTGAGTAAACTCTCAGCCTAAATCATATTTACTAAAGTAGGCTCGTAGTAGTCCTCTAGACGAGCACAACTACAAATCACACTAATTATGAATCTAGACCTGCATGGGCCACCACTAAAAATATGTCACAACCCACACCCGGATATTCGGGCACGAGTACGTGGTTACGCCCAGCCTACGCCGCAGAATCGGCGGTAGAACGCTGTCTGGATCATTTCTAACTATCTAACATCTCAATAATATAATATGGTACCTGTCAATCATCTCAACTCCAAACAGAGGAGCAATATGGTATCTCACAAGTATAACTAATCTCAATCACAAAACAAACTAAGAAAGAATAATGCACGAATGGAATAGCGAAGGAAAGAACAAGATATAATCCACAATTTGAAATAATAATACAATACTGTAAATCCACCAAAAGAATAGTCTAATACAATCCAATATAATCTAGACCTCCTCAGGCTCTGCAACTAAGTCCTCCTGGTCAATAGGAGTATCCTCTAAAGATACGCCGTTCTGCGGCCCATAGAATGTGTCACTACCCAATTCTAGAAAATCGAGTTTTTTTTTATTTTTATTTGGTAAATTGTGTATTGTATTTAATTAATTATATTTATATTTAATTAGTGATTGTATTTTTTTATTGCTTGTTTTAGGATTTTGGCTAGCCTGGACCCGTGTCAGACCCTAGTGGACCCATGTCCGACCCAACCCACACCCTTGTGAGACTTATTTTTGGGTTTAGAATATTTATTATATTTTTAGTGGGTTAGTTGGAGAGATTTGGAGTTAGTTTGAGTGCTTTTGGAACCCGAAATCCAAACCTAAGTGAGAGGAGGGCATTTTGGACTTTTGGACATTAGGAAAACCCCTTTATTATGTTTTGGCCGATCAACCACAGCCCCTATCCCACCCGACCAGCACACACAACAGCCCCCATCCCATTTTTCTACTTCTTCTTTACTTCTTCTTCTTCTCCACTCCTTCTTTCTTCTTCTTTCCTTCTTCCAAGTAAGTTTTCTCTATTTTTCTTCCTTAATTCTTCCATTTCTTACTTTTGTTTGAACCCTAACCTTATAATTTTTCCTAACCTAGGTGTGTAGAGCCTAGACTTAGTGTGGAGGCTAGATTTGGAGGCTTGGAGCTTGAGGGAGGTGATTTCAAGTGGATTTGAGATTTTGGCCTTAGGATTCCAACTTTCAAGAGGTAAACCATAACTTTTCCCTTACTAAATACTCTTGTGTAGTTTAATTAGTGGTTTAGAACCTTCCTAGACCCTAAGCCTACCCGTGGGAGGAAGTTGGAACAAGTTTGGTTGTGTTTGGAGACTTTGACACTAGGTTTTGTGTCAATTTCGGGTGGAATCCGAAATTAGTCTAATTTTGGGTGATGCCCTAGGTTAGACAGACCTAGGTAGACGTTGTCGGGTGTCTAGAGGGTTAGTGCGTGTCTCCGTTCGTACATGTGAAGTCGTGTCGCG